>OY735217.1:40833086-41433086 GCA_963457665.1 Thysanoteuthis rhombus | reverse complement strand
CAATCATCTATCATGTGTCCAATTCTTGAAAGAAACGAACTAAAACTGACATGAATTTTAAGGCAATTTTGTAATCTCTGTATTGTGTGAAATTCAGTTACAACCCTGAAATCACCTCATTGCCTCTATACCTCACAAAGTTAATCCTTAGTTACTATAGAATATATTGTAGAATTAGTAATCCATGATATTTTGTCATTCATAATTAATTACTTGAACCTTGTCACAACATGGTTTTGAGCCATGGAACGCTTCTTTTAACTCTTCACACCAAAATACTCAAATTGCTCCCGTATGGGGCATGAGCCCCAATTTCAAAATCACTGGTGTATATCAATGACAGTTCCTCATCCTGTTTTTACATCATCATTCCTTGATACTTGTTTAGTAATAAGCAGACAAGTTCCTTCAATTTCCATCCCAAATGATATGCAACTAATCATTAGAGACATAAAATTCCAACATTTTCACTCATGACCTGATTAAAATCTTTGTTATTCGAATTTTCATGTTTGAGAACTGTATATCAAGAAAAGGAACAAACTATATTTCCCAGGATTAAGGACACTCCAGCCTCTAGGATGCACTCTAAGTCTGTCTTGCATAATCTTGAAAAAAGATAAAGGATGAAAATAGAATGAAGGTGTCAATACTTCACCTATTTTACCAGGATGTTTTGTGGGCGGCTTAGTCATATGTAGATCCTCTTGACCACATATAGTCTACATTTTTTCTTTTTTTTTTTTTTTTCTCTCTCTTTCAATATGGAGGCACAGACAGTAGGCTTACAACTTTAGTTTACACCTTGCCTACTGGTGGGTGAGTGTTTGATTATGGTATTCTATTTATTATAAGATTGGTAACAAATTGTAGATTTACTTTTGTGTGTTAATAACATTCCCTTAAAGTCAAGGTTATTTGAAGAGTGAAAATATTGATAATATTTATATGCAACATCTAAATTACTACCAGTCTGTTTGTTTGTCCACTGTGAATGATTTTTTTTTTTTTATGATTAAATGAATTTTTAAAGATAATTTTTCAATTTTTAAAAATTTTTTTCCCCCATTTACTGTTAGACTGAATATGATTTAATTCAGAAATCTTGTACAGGAATACGGCTTTTGGTGTAACATAGATTACCTTTCTCTGGGATTAGGGTGGACCTTATCAAAAAATAACCTCCTGCCTGTAGGATGCAGGGTAGATTTTAAAGACTTATTTTGATAGGAAAATAGCATCTTCGATACTAGAAGAACAGTAATTCCTTGTGAATGAACAATACAAAATATCTGTTGTTTATTTTTGCCAATTTGAACAACTAGTACAGTGCCTGTTCCACAGGTTTGTATTTTGAAGGGGCCAGACTTAATAGTGTGTGGAGCATGTGAAATAATGTTGAATTCTTCACTTGTTCGAAAATCTGCAAATGCATATTTTTTTTTTTTATTTGTAACTTGAGAAATTACAGTAAACATTATAATTACTTTCTGTAATCTCTTGTCTGGTTTGTTTTCCTTACTAATATTAGAGAGAAAGGAAAAAAACGTAGAATTTTGAATAACCGTAATTTTTTATGGTTGAATTGAATTTTTGAAAAGACTTTGTTGGCAATTAATGCAGAGTATTCTGAGCGGCAAAAGTTAGGGGAGTTTATGGAAACCGTAGAGAAAGATCTGGCAAATGTCAACTGGGTACACATAACAGATTTCTTTAATTATAGTAAGATGTCTAAAAGTATGGGTATTTACTATATTTCGCTTTTTTACGGCACAAGGCCACAAGTGGTGATCAAATTCATTCCATGTATGAGACTAGTTTGCTATTTACCCCATCACCTTGAGACTTCTCAAGTTCCTAAAAGTATGTCTGTCATTATTAGATGTGTATTTTCGAGAATGTTTGATTAAATAAAAATCATTTGCCTTATGATGATCGGTTTTTGTCTTCTGCCTCATGAACTTGAAATCTTGGAAAATGATGTGCTGAAAGAAGTCCTAAAATACTGTGCACTGGTTTCTTAACACTACTAGCATTTAGTTTTGAAGGAACCAACTCACTTCTCTTCATTCTATCCACATTAGCTGCTTCCCCTGCTTATAGAAAAAAAAAAGACTGTTAGCTCCCTATAGTTACTTACCTATTCATAATCGTTCTTACAACTGTAAAGATGACTCCAACACATAGATAGCTACTAGTAGCTCTTTAAATATTTGGTAGTTTATCTATATTAGAGAAATGAAATTAATTCTTCTGTACATTTCTTGCTCATCTCCTTAAAATACTTTTGGATTTTGTGTTGTAAGTTATTTCTGACAAATATCTGGTTATTTCTAAATAAAGCTGGATTTAGCAGTGCTACAATCCCCATTTTAGCTGAAAGTAGAAATTTTTTCTCTCCTATCTTCTGATTACTTCAAGCTTTCATTCCTAAGCCACAATTTCTTGCCCTTCCTCCGAATGATCCATGTTTTATGTACATTTTTTTTTCTTTCTTTTTTTTTTCCATAAATTAAATGAAATCTGCTTTTTGAACTAGGAAGCATCAAGAATACATCCAGTTGTGAACATATCATTTTATTCATATATATTTTTGTTAGATAATTCTTGTTCATCTGTTTCTGGGTATTTTGTTTGTTTTTTGTTTTTAATTTTCTTTTTATATTATTAAAGTTTAACGAATACATTGTACTGAAATAATTTTCTTGTGTTGTTTTTTCAAGGAAGCATTTAATTTTAAATCTTAGTATGGGAATGTAACAAAGGAATAAATGAATTTAGTAATATATTTCTAAAATCCTCCAGTGAACCTTTTTATTTTATAAAATATAAATCAAATCTTCTACTAGGGTATTAAAGCATTATGTTACAGCCAAAGAGCATTGGGTACACTGGTTCATGTATGATCACCCAGGTTGAGCAACGTTGAATCTGGCCAGTGCCAAGATAAGTGATAAACTGGGTAGACCTGGAGCCATAAGCAGCTTGGGATCATTCAGTGCCTCTTACGGTGATCTCGATCTCGTTGGTTCTCCTAAAAGTTGACTGATCTCAATCACGCAAGCACCCCCAACTCTCAGGCTGGCTTGGCTGTGAGCTACAAGAAATAACTGAATTAGAACTTATATCTTTAAAGAATTTCAACAGCGTTAACTTGTTTTTAAAAGATTCTGTTTAACCTTTGAAAAAATTTTCATCATTATTTGCCTCGTCTCTCTTTCTCTCTCTCTAACTCTCTTGTAAGGTCAGAAATAATGTGCCTGTTTTTGTTATCATATGAATTATTGAGAAAGGAATTTCAATTAAATCTGCCCCCCCCCCCCTGCTACCATCTCTGCTGTTCCTTAGTAGACCCTAAATAGTTGTGGTAGGAGCTTGTAAACAGTCTCCTCCTACAGCCCTGGGCCACCTTCCTATATCTCATTACTTCTAGAATACAACTGCTGCTTTATAAATAGCTCCTTTTTTAACTACTTAAATACACTTTGATGCCTGCTTGCTCGCCTTGAGGAGGACTCTTGTTAGGAGAGCAGTGTAATGAAATAGTTTCAAGTAAATTATTTAACATTGTTTCAGTAAAGGTTTGAAGTGACATGAGATTTACTAGGATTTTCAACAAGATCGGTTCTAGTGCATGTAATTTTTATGTTTATTGCCATTGGGAAGAATACATCTTAGTAATTTTAACACTACAGGACCATTCATAGTATTATTTCAACGAGGGCCACATGTCCTCCTTAGAGGCCCTGAGGACATTTGAAGGAGGCCTTTTATAATTATTTTAGTCTATGTTGTATCCCTGTTCGACTGGTTCCTGGAACCTTAGATGAGCTCTTGAGGTGTCGGTGGTCAAAAAAAGGTTGAGAGTGGCTAATATGACTTGTTCATCATGATGGCTTTCAATGCCACGTTGATAATACTTGATTATATTGATGTGGAAAAATATATTTGGAACTTTGTGTCTTATAAGTAACTTGTAGTGATAGGAATCAAGCTGTCCTTAATACATCCGTACCAATATGTGCTTCTTGCATTTGCATCTCGGTTGCACTGGTTGAAGAACAACAATGCAAGACTGTTTTGAAGACAAAATCAAACTTTTATTTTTCCTTCGCCTGACCAAAAGTCAAAACATTGTATATAGTAGTAGTCTTCTCTTGAAGACCGAACATCATTCACATCGAGGGAAAGTGAGAGTAAAATGATGCATATTGAGAGGGAGAGGGAACAAGAGTGGCCGGTTGATCCACCCATCTACGTCTCTGCCTAACAGACCTTGATCAATCTAAATTATAGGCATGACTTGGTTTTTGTTTTGATTTTTTATCTCTATCATTTTCGCTAAATTGTCATGTACCTTCTTTTTCTACCTCTAACTGATAAGTGGATAGTGATCTATCCTTCCTCTTGCTATTTCTATTCTGATTTTCTTTTGTTTCTCATTCTACTAAACGTAATGTCAGTCTTTCTAACTTCTTGTTGGAATTCTCATATTCCTCACTTCTTTCCTTCCTATCTCTTTTCAATAGCTTTTTAATTGTCTCTATGAGCCGGCTGGGCAGGGGGTGTCCTAATGCCCACCTTATTGTTTTCTCTTGGTCTGAGGGTGGACACCCACCCCTGTCAAATAATCTATGTACATGTCTCTAGTATCCCCAAGCTGTATTTAGAATAACACATGCTTATATATTAGGACTGCAACAATTCACTGATATATTATGATTTTTTTTCCACTTTGGTACACAATATTATTATGATATTTTAACCCATCTAAAAATTTTTTCCTTTTCTTGATAGATTGAAAAAGACTAAATTTTTGTCTGAAAATAAAAAAATTTTTATAATTACATCTTAGAACTGACTGTTTCAAGGTCTCTTTTTTACAATTAGAGCAAGTCGTAAACTTGGTCTATCCACATGATGACAAAGAGTTTCTTACAATTTTGCGGTAGTCAGAAACCTCTCTCAGTGCAGAAGTAATGGCAAGAGGAAAGGGTATAACATTGCCAGTCATACATTTTATAAACTAACTTCTGATCCTTTCTGACTTGTGTACTGTATTTAGAATGGTGTTTTCAAAACTTTGAAATCATGTTGGTCCCTATTATTATAAAAGAAATATTCTGACAGACTCCTATTTTAAGCATTTACAATAATTAATGAATTACAAAAATTTCTATTTTTGATCTTTTGAAAATCATTTATTCAGAATGGGTAACGTCTATTTGGATTTTAATATATGACATACCTGTATACAATAAAGATGTTTTTAAATAGCTGTGTGATAGATGATATTGTTTCTCTGCCACACGATTTGCATTATGTCACAGACCCCAGCTTATAATCACTTGATACAATTGAAATACTGCTTTTTTTCAATTTTTATTGAATCATATTTCCAAGTTTTGGAAATACTGTTATTACATAAAAACATTTCATAGTTATCAGGCTTGTATCATGAAGACCCTGATATTTTTCAAAAATGTTCAAATCGATTACATTTGCTTAAAAATCCAGATTTCTTTTTTCGCTTTTACCTTCAAAATGCTTAAAAAAGTGAAAATTCTGATAGTTAGTGGTAAATAGATATTTTTGTTATCACCAATAAAGCAGTAAGGACTTGTTTCAATTATTATCTTTTGGTAACATGCTTTTAAACTTCAGAAACTTGTTTCTCTAGCATTTATTTATATACATCTTTTTGAGAGTGGAATTTTTTTACTAGAGCCTGGTAAACTTTTAGGAAGGTCTATCTTTCATCCTCATTACATATTATGGTATAATATATTTTTTTACGTTGAATTTTATACTACTTGTGATGCGTAACGTATTGGGGGAAACATCTTTGCAGCCCTAATAGATATTTATACATAGGTTCATGCATTGTATCTCTTCTTGAAAGGTGTTCTATGAAAATAAGAATTAAATATCTAAAAATCAAATATATTTAATCAAACCGTATTACACTTTTAAATCATTTTTCAAAGAGATTAAATTTAGTTATACTTGACTGTCTTTTTTTTTTTTTTCTTTTTTTTTTTTTCTTAAGCATTCGATTAAAGAGACATTGTGACCTTGCAAGCTTTATTGCAATATGAATGCAGGGTGGAATTGCAAGAATGTATGGCAAGTGAAATTCATCCTGAATTCCTGGATATTAGCTGCACTGGTAAAGCAGATATTAGACTTTGGTAGGGGGTGGAAACATCAATCCTCTTGAAGTGTCTAAATAATGCATGATAAGATCATAACTTGTTAGGGTTAAGGGCTTTACCTTTTTTTTTTTTTCTTTTTTTTCCAAGAGAAATAAAGTAAAGTGTCTGCTACATTTTACTGCTGATTTAAAGTAAAAAAAAAATTTTTTAAATATAGGAATTTGGATAAATCCAAAATTTTATTTGTAGAAGAACATATTTTTTATGTGCATGCATGCACACACATATGCACAAGAATTTTTGCCTAATGAATACACAAAATGAGAGGGAGAGAAGAAAGAACTCAGTAAGATAGCAGTCATTCTACTTTGGGTGTGATTCAGAATGGAGTTGTTATTCTTTGGAGTTTGCTACACTTCTTCATCATTCATAACTGAGATTGGTTGGAAGCAGGAAGAGGAGAAAGGAGACTAAGTTCCATTATTTATAAATCACTGTTTTCTATTCTAAATGATCAGCTATTGTTTAAACTGAAATCCAGAAGAAACTTCCTTTGCAAATAAAAAAAAGATCTGATACCTTGTCAGAAATGATACTCTAATCTGTCTCCCTATCATTTTTTCCTTATGTTTTGAATAAAATATCAACTCTAGCATTTTAATAATCATCTTGATGTGCAAGCGTATAACACTTGAAAAATTGAACCACTCTAACCCAACAAATGGCCCAACCAACCAGCCAAATGGGCTACAGTTTCGTGTGTGTGTGTGTGTTTGTCAGGGTCACATTTTTTTGGCAACAAATTTGCATGAGTGCACTTCTAGGCACCATCTGAAAAAATTCTTTTGATTGTTTTTGTTTTTTGTTTTTTTATCTCTATGGTCATTTTGGGACCAACAATGCTTAGATCTTGTGCAGGTATCAATTTTTTTTTTTTTTTTTTTTTTTTCCCCCTCTTTTGAATAATTTTTCAGATATTTAGTTCTGGTGCACGCAGGCTATAATGATTCACTTATGCATGTATGGATACTTGTTTATATTAAATCATTACTTTATATGTTATAATAAACTAATATAATCATTAGTAAAACTGGCTTTTATAATGAATATATTCTGTGCAGATTTTGTTTATGTCCTTCCTTCTAGAAGCACCTCCTTAGCCTAAAATTAGGACAGCCTGTGTATTTGTTTACTCAAGAAATTAAATGCAAATTTAAAATTAAGTTTTTGAAAGGTATTTCATGAAAGAAGTTTGAATTGGTTTGATTATTGACTGAGCTTAGCTTAGTCTGGCACAATGCCTTAGTACATGGGGGAGCCAGTGAACAAAGAACTCATTACTCCGGCAAATTGGTATGAGTACTAATGTCAGTGCCCTCTTCTATGAATTAGTTGGAAGTAGAGCTCTTTAAATAAATCAGATATATGGTAATAATTTTTATTAGATTAAGTATTGTAAAACAAGTTTTGGACTATTATTTACCTTCATCTTGATTTTTTTTTAGTGGCATTTTTTATCACAACTCTCATTTGAGCTGGCTTGCCTTTGACGGCAAGTAAATAATAGCCTAAAAATTGATATTAATGATGTACAATTCTTCATCTAATAAAAATGAATGACTAAAATAATTGCTGTGTTGATACTGACTCTCCCAGTTGGTAAAAAAAAAAAAAAAATTAATGATTTGATTTAAATTTCTGTTGGCCACTTGGCTTAAGTACCTCAATTGGTAGAGCGACTGAGCTTGAACCTGCAGTCCCAGGACTGCAAGTTCAAGTTTCACCTGAAGCTTATTCTTCATTTCTGATCAATGTTGTTTACTCACTGCCCAAGTGGAAGCCAACCTGAGTGAAGTTGTGATTTTAAAAAAAGAAACTGAAAGTCTATATTATCATTTAAATAATTTTATTTGAACTCATCGAGTTTTCATGTAATTTTATTGTGTATTGCACCCCTCTCTCTCAAAATAAAAAAAATTGAGATGGAGATGATTGCTTGAAACTTTGAATATGTTTTACCTAGTGTAGTAATTTGAATTTACTAAATGTCCATGTAGATTTAATTGTATAATTGTAGTGATATAAGCACTATAGCATTAGTGTTTAGTATTCAGATTCATCTATTCAGACGTACCCACTAGTGTGCCCCTCTTGAAATCAGTGAAGTGGTATCCATCTACCCGTCTAAGATAGTGGGTGCAGCAAAAGTAGGAACTGATTGAAAACTCTAAGTTTCTATACATTCAGAATAAGGAGTGAATATTTAATCTTCAGTGTGTTAGCTCCATTGGTGTGGATTGTACATATGAAATATACATGGATAGCCAGGCAGAACCACTGAAGATACCTAAGCTGAAAGTTTTGGTTGGTCATGGAAGGTTTTTAATGCCAACTATCTTCAAATATTCATATCACAGACTAGAAATATTTTGACATCTGAAATACCATTTTTGGATTGATTCAATTTGTCTTAATTATAAAATAAGTTTTCAGCATTGTCAAATGCTTTGTACTTGGTAGCAAATTTTATTTTTTAAATTCTATACTGCATTTCTTTACATGGCTTGCAGATTAGGTAGCATAATTGGCCACATCAAAAGTGACTCCATGATTATTTGCTTTTCATTATTGTAAGGAATTTATGTTCACCTGTTTCTTTATACCTATTTGTGCTGTATTAGCTTTGTTAATTGGCCAAACTATTCTCCAATGACTTGGAGCTATCTTTAACCATGCACACAAACTTGGCTGCTGAGTAAAATACTCTGGCTGCGTCATAATCAAAGTATTTGTCTTACTCCATTCGTTGTGTGTGTGTAATATATATATATAACTTCTTTTTTTTTCTTTTCTTTTTTTTTTTCTTCCCCAATTTATCTTCTTCCTTTTTTTTATTTTTGATTGAATCTGACTTTTTGGGACAGGGCAACTAAAGTTGCCCTTCAGATTCAAGTCTCAGCAGCAGTTCTCAAAATGTGGTCTGCATGACCCATGTAAGATTAACAAAGGGAAAAACTCGTAAAGGTTTATTTTTGCTATGGTCATCCAACCAACATTAAAACTTTAGTTGCTTGCACATATTTTTTTGAGAGGTTGGGATGGGGGGGTACTGCTATGAAGAGTATCATCATAAATTAGCAACACAAATTATTCTAAACTGAACACTTGTCCAAAATAGAAAAATAAAAATGGAATTGGATAATTCCCCAAGTCTTTATTAGTCTAATAATGAAAAGTCTTTCACTGTTACCTTCAGCAATTCTTTTTCAAGGTCGCCAAGTTTTTGTGCACTGGGTAAATTCGAAAGGCTCTAACTTATCATTTATGACTGAAAATGAGATTACAACACTACTAATTCAAACACGATTTTTTTGGCAAGGGAGTTGCCACCAAACAGTCACCTACAGAGAACTAGACTTTATTTAGCTACAACGCTTGAGGAATTGTATTTATAAATTGGTCAGAATTTATCAAATGAATGTTAACTTGAATATATAACACTCTTGATGAAACCAGTTTCATAATCCAGGCATTAATCTGAATTATTTTGATTTGAAAATAGTTAGTCAAACTCTGCACTGGAAGTAGGAACATCTTACATATGCTTCCAGGTTGCATGTTTATATCAAAACTTTTAATAGTCTGTCAATTGTGAGCCATACTCTAGTCCCAACTCCATCACTGCTTTTAGTCCTTCCCTATAGACACTCATTATTACTTTCACAACTAGAGATTAATTCTATCAGTTGTAAAAGTCAAATCCTGATTCTTCAAACTAGGCAGTAGTTTTCATGTTGTGATGGCAATTAGCTGTTGGTATATCACCAGCTTGAACAGAACACAATTCCTAAGCCTTTTGAAGCACCTTTGTAATTAAGCTAACATTAGATTAGATTCTAGTGTCGCCTAGATATTAGAGATTGAAGTTTTTGACCTAGGTTATAGATAATTCTTATTAGAATTTCTGGGGGGACACATCTGTGGAAGCTATTAATTTTAACTGAAAACTAGAAAGTACATACCTCTGTCAACACCATTGTCAAGGGGATCAATTATGCATGGATCCACCCAAAAATATAACCGCCGCTTTCATACCCTGTTCATTGCCCATCCCTCCAAAAAGTTTTATAAAAATTCATGCAGCACTTTCTGAGAAATCACGTGGACAGTCATGAAGTTTGGGTGATGTTATGTTGTTAAGACATCTAGGGGATGTCATTTTGCATTTATCTGCTTCAGAACTTGACCTCTCTTTCTCAAAATATTGAAATTCATTGAACTTATAGAGATATCATGTGGACAAACATTTAATTGAAGCAATATTATATAGTTTGGACATATAACTATGGTTCAAGGGAGACAATTATGCATGAATCTGCTCCAAAATTGAATCAGTTCTTCTGTAGCCTATTGTCCACCCCTCTATAGAATTCCTTGGAAATCCATTGAGATCTAAGAACTCGTTGACAGTTATCTTACTAATTGGGATGGAGGGGGTATATCTCAATTAAAAATAACTGGATCCACCTCCAAATCTTACCCTCTCATTCTCATTCCATTGCTGACCCTTCCACAAAATTATATATATTGAAATTTCTCTTCTAACTCCTTTAGCTATTGTTTTAGGGTAAAGAAGAGATTCAGGTGTTCAAATACTTGATTATTAAGGACCTTTTTCTCTATTGTTGCAATGGATCATTTAGTGTGCTGCAATATTTTAATGACATATGCAGGGTGTAAAAATAAATGCTCCCAAAATGAGCAATGATCATCCTCATTTTGTGCAGTAAAGAAATGACATTATCTAAAACCATGTAAAGTTTAGTTGTGTTTATTAACCTATAATGTGCAAATTGTACAGTGATCAATTTTTTAAATTTTATAGCCTGCTAATATGTCCAGTAGTCTCTGAGTTGATCGGCCTTGAGTAACTTTTATCACAATGAATTCCATAGCATTTTGATCATAGAGAACATACTCCTATTTTCAAGCTGGCTTGTTAACCTTGACTTGCATGAAAAGGGGGAAAAAAGATGATCATAATATCTTTCTGGTACCAGCAATACCTAACATCTATGAACACGTTGGGTATAAAAAAAAAATTTTTTTTTTCTTTTCTCTTTTCTTGGTAGAGGGGGATATTCTGAGAGAAAGATTGATCTTAAGTTTTAATTCAATTCAAAAATATTTTTTATATTTTGCTACTTTGTATTTAAATAAACTGAGATATCAATATATTTTGGAAAATTATGGTTGGAATTGTTACCGGTAGCAAGCGATATAATGAAAAAAAAAACACAACTTCAGAGTTGAGCTTTTCAATACCATATCAACTCAAAACAGCTTTTGAAATGTTGATGTCATTCAGAAATCTGTTTTGTAATTTAACCCACTCATTTCCTCTATGCAACATTATTGTTAACTCTTACAATTCAACTTGAGATTTAGTTTTGCAAAAAAAAACAATCATCATGTTCAGATTGTTTGATCCTCATCATCATCATTCTTGGTGATATATGGTCAGATGTTATGCATTCTCATTTGAATCGGTTTGCATAGTGTTCATGTGTCTATATTAGTAAGAGCTTAGTTGAATATTTCTGTTGTGAAGAACAGCAACTAATTACCTTCACTTTTTTATGCTGTTGATGACAGTGATTATATTCATACTTGTATCAACCACAAGAGAAAATTAAAAAGGCTCTATACTTAGGCAACATGCATTCATTTATCAAGTATTTGGGCTGATTATTTAGTCTTCCCATACCTCACTTGAATCCTTTTCCTTTCTGTATTCTCTCGCTGAAAAAGAAAAATTTCTTTTCAACCAATATTTTTTATGCTGAATTATTTTTATATTTTTTTTATAATCATCATTTCATTATCATGTTCATCTCGTTTTTAATCATTTCCATTTTTGTTGTTGCTGTCGTCTTCTATTGTCTCTGTAGAGAATGTCTGCGATGAATGTTCTTGAATTCAAAACAAAAATTCTCCACCTCCCTGGGCCTTGAATTTGCATGACGTGTCAGTAAAACACAAAATAAAATGAAAAAAAGTGTCTCTCTATCGGAAGTGGACCTCAATAGTTCAGTCCGGAAATCACTAATAATGCACCAAATCTTCATCAGCTGTCAAGACTCACGTGATGTGTTGACAGTTTCTTTCTGGTACGCCAAGGAGGATGTGGGGGGGGGTGCAAGTGTTATGTTCATCATTGCTACCAACAGCTCTAACAGTTGTCAGCTTTAAGTACATCTGGCTATGCCATCTGTCATCAGTTGTACTCCCAGACAACCTTGCAGTGCTGCTGTTACAGACATCAACCAAGCAACCACTTTCATCTGATTAAGGTAGCCACTCTATACCTAGTCTTAACTTATTCTTTCTTTCTGTCCCTATGTTGAGGATGTTGCAAATACATATTTGTTGCTCATCATGAAGATATTTTTTCGTTTTATTGTATTTAATTCTTGTTGAAGAACTCGAGGAGTCTATCAAGTTCAACGTGAAATGATTTTAGAGGCAGATTCTTATCTAACTTTATCTAACTGGAATTTTGATTTAAGTTGATCACGTTTTTAAAGCCAGGAATCACTCCAGCTTACTGTTGAAACCTTTTTTTTTTAAGTCTTGGTTTGTTTTTTTTTTGTTTGGCAGATATATTTTAAATTAGTTTCCCTTAGGAATTGTTTTGACAAGTAAAAAACATCATGGGGTCAATTGGAAAAAAAAAGATGGGAAGTAAGATTTCAAATTTCTGATTATATCAAGTCATTTTTCAAAAATATTTTAAATAATTTCCCTCTTGGATTGAACAAATATATAGAATTGTTTGTTGTCTGTTGATGCATGAAATATAACAAAAGGACTAATTTATCAAATGAAAAGTTATAGTTTATGACTATTTGTGAAAACATTATTACTGTATTTTGCATCAAAATACTTTTTTATGCACCTAAAGATTGAATATCAAATTTTTTACTAGAGATCAATATTTTATAAAACCTGCTCTGTTTGTGTATATGTATGTCAGTGTTTAATATATAATATATACATTCACAAAAAGTATTTCTTCTATTTTGCAAGTGTTCAGCAGGTTTTATTCAGCAGTATTATAGAAAATTTGGAACGAGTAATATTTGAAATTTTTGAGAAAATTTCATGAAGAGTTACAATCAGATCTTTAACTTATTTTGTGTAATGATACATATTTTGTCCCACTCATCAGAAACAGTTGTGTAATCTAAAAGTAAATTTGTAACACATCTTGAAGAAATTATAACCAAATCTTTAAATCGTTTTTTTCCAAACTCTTTACATTTTCCTTGTCTTTCATTTTGCTATTTGCCCATTGCATTGACTGGTTTCTCCACTAACGTCCAAGTCAGGTTGGCATGCTATGACCCGATGGCCAAATCTAACCCACAGCCTCATCTCATCTATCCCTCCAACTTCATTGAATATTTGACGTTGTGTGCAAAAAAAATTATTGAAAAATAGAACAAAAGTCTCATTTTTGCTACAGCCTCAAATAAATCAATATTTTTTGACAAACTATTTCTGCACTACACACCCATGCTATATTATTATATACACCAACTAAGCACCACAATTTTACAATATCCCCCCCCCCTCCTTAAAAAAAAATTCCGTACTTCTCATTGATTGATAGTACATAGAAGTTTGTTCATTATGGGAGTGTATATACCTCAATGTTTAACTAACAAGCTGTTTCCATAGTTCCATCTGATTTTTCTTTTTCTTTTTCTTTTTCTTTTGTTGGCTAGCAAGACACAACATTTTTAATCTGGCTCACTGCCCAAAAAGTTTGCTGACCCCCTGATCTAAAATAGCCAGAGCTTCTTCTCCCTACTGGTTCCTTGTCTTTCTTCTATTGATTTGTAGTCTTCATTCTGATCAATTAAAGTTAGTTATGAAAACTTCTTTCCTTCCTGAATAACAGATAGCCTTTTCCTACAGAGGCTCCAATTACAAATAATAACTTCCATTTTGAATATTGATTCTCGTTTATATACTTTTGTAAAATAGCCTGATCAAATGCTCAATTGTACCAGTTGTCCCAAAATTTGCCATCGGCATTAATGAATTTATTGCATTCTATTTTTCTCTCATCCCTTGTTGTTTTGTTTTTTGTTTTTTTGTTACTTTGTGGCTAGTTTTCTGAAATGATCTAAAGTATTTACTCTCCTATTATCTTAATTTCTTATTGTTTTTTAAAATTATTATGTACTCAACTGGGCACATTACAACTAGACCAAAGGTTGACTTTCTCATATAGTTATTCTTGCTACTTGTTCAAGTATGATTTCAAATGAAGGTATTTCATAATAATACTATTACTGTTATAAACTATCATCATGAAGCTGACTGGTGGCACACATGTGTAAATATAAGTTGGACTATAATAGAGAAACTTTCTTAGATTCAAGTCCCATGAGATTTCTCTGCAATTAACATATTATCTTGGTTATAAGGTAACTACTTTTTTCTTTCTCAAAATTAGGTACAATATGGCTCGTGGTTGGCTCTCTGGATATACTTAATAAATTAACTACTTGAAACCTAGAGCTGTTGATATTCTGATTTGTATGAATGTAACAGAACATGTTAATCAGAGACTTTTGCCATGTTGTATATAAGACACTTATTCTTATATTACGCTTGCCTACCAGTGCATTTGGTACTCCAATAAATTTATATTCAATATTCCAATGAAATTGATTCAAATTCAGTATTTACTTTATCACATTTTTTCACTTAGTGCTTCCATAGATCGATGACATTTATTTTGTTGATGTTCATTATGCAGTGGTATACAAGAGTCTTCTCCAACCTTCAATTTTATCCAGGTTTGGGACTAGATCAGCCAGCTTTGAACATCCAAAATATTTGAAGTATGCACCGATTTAAGGTCTTATTGCATGTGGCATTGCTTGAATTTTGTGAGTGTGAATATATTCAAAGTATAATGATCACAAGCATTTGATTGCGTTTTCAAAATGTGAAAATAGGCAATACCATTTGAAAGTAAAGATGTGGCTAATAGGTAATCTATTCAGTTTTTCCTTTGAGTATTTCAAATATTCAGAAAATTTCAAATTGTCTCTCTCGTATTCAAAGTTATATTTATTATAACAAAATAGTTGCCTCTGTCAACAATGTTGGAAGGTGTGTGTGTGTGTGTGTATATATATATATATATATATATATATATATTCACTCATGTCCGTCTGCCTACACAATATCTGAGGAAAAATTCTCCATGAATTTTCATGAACTTCTCTGGAAGATAGAGCCATGGATTATGAAAGAAGGGATCAAAGTTTTTGAATGAGTTTTCATTCTGCAGGGAGATGGGTTAAAAATTAACTGTTGATGAAAAGGCTAAATTCAAATTTCAAGGGAAGTATCTCAATATTTATACATTTGAAATTCTTTCCCTTGTTTTTGGTTTTTTTATTTCCATTCATTTTTTAGTATACAGCATTTTTAAAGGTATGCATTCTCAGAGTGCTTTCTAGTTTGATAATGATATCCTAAAGGTTTTATAGTCACTAAAAAAAATTTTCATTTTCTTTTTCTCACATATTCTTATCCCTTCAAGATAGTTGGAGTATTTTTAACCTTTTAGATTTAAAAAAAACTTGACTGTTGCACAGATCGTAATTTTTTTAGTGATTTAAATTATGTGTTGTTACCTCCCTTATTCCTCATATCTCACTGATTTATATAGTATAAACTGGTTTTGTTATAAAAACCTAATTGAATACAGGTTGCCCTGATTTTATGCTGGGGATGCATTCCTAGTGGAGGCAGCGTAAACAAAGTTGGCACCAAATAAATCCATTATATAAGTATATTGATGTTTTTTTTACATGTGAATATAATATTAATTGGTTATTTCAATGTATAAGTGAAAAAATTACCTGAATTACTATTGAAAAAAAAAAAAAAAAATGGGTTTATTTCAAACCAGTATTATTGTAAATCGGCATAAATCAAACAGGCATAAAACCAGGGTGACCTGTGCTTTGAAATGAATAATTGGTTTTGTCTTAGACCATAATGTATACTTTTAGAGATGTAAAGGAGAATTTTGCAAAAAAATTATTTATTTTTTTCATTTTTTTCAAGTTGGTCCCTGCAGAAAGTAGTGATAACCAGTCCCAATGTACAGACTCTCAAGCTGGGGATATACCTGCTGAACGATTAGGCGGCATTGGGGACAGCCGACCGCCTTCATTTCAGTAAGTACCTATTTTTCTGTTATCCTTTCACTTCTAATTTCCATCATTTCTTCCTCCAAACCTTTTTTTACCTTTATCAACCATTTGGCTTCTGCTGTTGCATGGTGCTGCATGATGACTGCCATTGCAACTATCATAAGTACCTGTTAAGGTAGAAGAATAAGCTAGATCTACGTTGTGTTTTCTTTTTTCTTATTCTTTTCATAACTAGCCTTACAAGAACATCATGAAATATTCATGAGGAGTGGTAATTAAGTAATAATTATTATAATGATTATTTCCAACATGTGGTCAAGTAACTTGCACAGGATCTTGAATTTAATCCCACTAATCAATAAACACCGACTTTTTACAAAGATTGCATTTAATCAGTCCACCATGCTCATTGCACAAATGAATGACCACTTACTATCAATTTATTCTTACTTGGTCGATGGTTTTTTTTTGTTTTTTGGGGAGGGGGTAGTGCTTGTGATGTATGTATGTGTGCACACACACACACCCTTCCTATTAGGAGACAAAAGCTCCAAAACTATATAGGCTGAAAATTCTGCTTTTCCATCTTCTTTTTAGACATACTAACTGGTATAAAATAAGCATGCAGTGATCCCAAAATTTGCAGTGATCATCTTGAAATGTGCATTGGTCTTTTTCATTTTGTGCATTAATGAAATGAGGCTCTCTAAAACCATGTAAGGTTAAGTTTGGTTCTTGAGGGTTCGCAAATTTTGCAGTGATCTATGGTCTTAATTCATACCCTGTACATTAGGGACTTTGGATGATTGAAATAGGTCAAGAAATTTGTCCATAATTTTGATATTCCACTTCTATTGGCCATGAACAAAATTTGCATGTGTATAGATATATCTATTTAAATGATTTACATTTTCATTTCAACAGCAAGTTTTAAAAACAAATAGCTTGAAAAAAAATTTTTCATCCACAAATTACTTTGATAAGCACTAATGGTTTCTACATACATGTACCTATGATGTATATATAGTAGTCTAATGCCTCTAGTAACTTGTCACATAAACCGACTTTTTCTGTGAACTCTTTGTCAAGTATTCTCTGCGCTTACAAAAAGACATCATAGAAGAAATTGAATCCAGCAATTTCTTTTTCATTTGATTTATTGTATATTATGTAATAAAAAAATTCTTTGCTGCTTTTTTTTTTTTTTTTTTTTTTAAGACCAAAAATAGCAAAAAAAATGTTGACATGAATTCTCTATTAACTTGAGATTCTGACTGCTCTTCACATTTTGGTGCCATTTTGATGTCATAAATAACAATTTATCTCATCAAAATGCGGAACACGAACTGCAGGCATAGAAGTTGTTGGACTTGGAATGTGTCCCTGTTTTTGGCCTTTGTATAAATTATTGCATACATGGGTTTTAAGCTGAACATAAGATTGCCAAATGTTCATGGGGAACTATTCTAGAAATCCTAATCCATGTGCATTTTCAACTAGTGTTGAATTAGGTTTATATTCATGATAAAAATAATTGCAATATCTATATAAAATTAAATCTGATTCTGTTTATCTGTTTTTTACCTATAGATAAATGGAACAATGCTTTGTAGCCAGACGTATTGAATTAAAGTATCTCTAAAATGTGCTAACTTGAAGAATGCTCAAAAAACTAGTGACTTGCTACCTCATTATATTCATAGTATGGGGTCTACGTTCTTGCTGACCACTCAGTATATTACAATGACCTATTTGTCAAGGGAGGTGAATATTGAATGGAAATCATAAAATAGTCCCCCTTATTCATTTATCCGCAAATGTGTAAAAAAAAAATTGGAAAAATGCAGGTTCATTCTGGTCTCATCAGATTGCACTAATTTTCTCTTAAAGATCGACCCAGCTTGTCAGTGGTATTTAATATTATCTTGAAATTTAAATTTGAATCTGTTTTTAAAACTATATCAGATTGAATTCAATTCGAAATTGATAAAATTCAAAGTCTTTTAATGTTTGTTTGAAAATATATAGCTACTCTTCAAAATTCTTTAGTTATTTCAACTGTTAAAGAATTTGATTTACTTATTACGATATCATAAAATTGTTGATTTTTTTTATATATAAACTATACTTACTATTAACATCAAAATGTTATAAAATTCATATTCATTTTTGTGAAATTGATCATCGAAGTCTTATATACACCAGCGTATGCTATACTATGGAAATATTATAAAGTGTTGGTATTATGACTAGGAAGGGGTTGGATCATTTATCAAAGCTCAATATGGACAGTTATGGAGCTAATAATTATTTTTGTAGTTTGAAAATCCTGTCTGCATTCAGTTACTCAGTTTTCATGAAAATCACAAATCTGTGCATTTTTGCCCCACTGAGTGCTTGTCTCCTCGAAAAATTTTCATAGAAAAATAAAGAACATATTGAACCCAAAATATGTAATATCGATCTCCTCTTATATAATGATTTGTGTGACTACAGCTCCACAGAAACATGGAAAGGTATTTTTACCAAATAAAAAATCATCTCATAGTAATTCAAATATATCTGTGAATCTTTTGAGAGGAAATAGAGCTAGTTTACTATATAGTTTTGAAATTACTTGAATATTTTTTATTTTCTCTTCTTGAATTTTCCATCAATAATACAAATCTGGTTAGTCATACAATAGAAACAATTACATGACCATATTTTGATATCATGCTGTGTTGGATATGAACGATAAAAAAGATTGAAAAAAGGATGATCAATGAATAAATTATTTCTCTTGCCTTTCATTGGGCATTGATCTCTGAAAATGTCTGAATTTTCAAAAAAAAAGCATTAATGCAGCTGTACCCAACTAAAGGATGAATTTAGCATGAACTCCTTTGCAAAATAAACTTTGCTACTTGGAAAAACTATTCAGAGAGGTAGAAATGTTTTTTAGATAAAAGGAGTAAATGCTTAAATTTCCAACTTTCTAGCTCCATTGGCAAAGTCTGTGTGCATTATGTATATAGCCAGCCAGACTGATTTAGAAACTGAAGAAACCCAGGTTGACATTTTGTAATGTACATGTTTCATTTTAGATGTGAAATAGCACCTGGAAGTAGTTCTGAGTTTCATATTTTGCAATATTAAATAGTATTTGTTCTCTTTAGATGATATTCTGAACTCTATTGTTTACTCTGTAATACTTATGTCCAAATACTTGCAAAAAAATTAGATTTTTAGAAATATCTACTTCTATGATCCACTAGTTTTATTTTTCACTTCTTTTGCTAAAAATAACAATCTCCTTGAGATTCTCAACATTTTCAAAGATCCTCAAGCAGCTGACAAATAAAACTGATAGAAATGTTATCATATTTCATCTTGTTTTGCTTATAATTTTTTATCTGTGTTACCTTGAACTTAAATTGAAGATCAGAGCCAAGCATTCCTTGTCCTACTTTTACTGATAAGGAAGATATAGAAGGCCCAAGCAGTTTGTGCTGAAATTTTTCAATTTTAGTATGGATATAGTTATTTTCTTTCCTTGTGAAAATCACAAGACTTGAATCAATAGGTGATGAAAGGAACTACATTGGTCTAAGTTGTTTTCATAGAAGATAGGATTATGTCAAGTTCTGAATAATCTTGGTCATCATCATGTTTGTCCTTGATGATGAAAGATGGCTTCAGTTCTGAGTTATACAACAGCTGTGGTGTACTGCAGAATCTGAAATCATTACCTCTGAAATTTTGATACATGTAGGATTGTATAAAATGTTTTGCATTAATTTTGATTGAAGGAATCTCACAAAAATATTTTACGTCCAGTTTTTATATTCTAAATGAATATTAGGTTGACCCTCAAACCATATTTGGCCACCTCTTATTATATTCTTAGTGGTTATAAAGTCAGTAAAAGCACAAATTAGGACTTCCATATTATTGTACATTTCATTACAGATATGAAGTGCAAAATGTTTAGAAAGATAATCTGTAGGAGAAATCTTTGAATATGGAGGAAGCTACAAGACTTCATATCTTAATTTTCTAAGCTTGGACACAGTCAGTATAAGGTTAGGCATTGTTATGTAGTGTTTCATTTATTTAATGTCGGACTCATTTTTCCAACTTTTTAACCTTTGTATTGTCTTGAGACAACCTAGTGTGGTTGCTGGTGAAGTCCTAAAGTCTCCAGAAACTTCTAGAACCGTTGTTTGTGGGCTGTTGGCCACTGCTATCAATAATTCTTCATCGTCAAGAACAGGTTCGGGCCTCCCTTGAGGTTCATTATTGGTATCCATATTTCCAGACCTAAAACTATTGACCCAATGCTGAATATTTAGTGTTCATTCCATTCTACAGCCTTCTTCAGATGTGCTATCCAAATATGCTGGTAAACAAAATATTTCTCCTATGGTAGCAACTCTTCTGATGTTGGATTCAGGTAATGTATTTTTTTTTCCTTGTTAGGAAATCCATGTATAACAAAAAAAAAGGATATCACCTGAATCCAACATTATAAACATTACTACCATTGGAGAAAAATTCTCTTTACCACCATCACTTTCAAATAGTACATCTGAAGAAGGCTGAAATACTGTTTACAACACGAACAAGTTCAATCGTCCCGAAAACTCTTTGGAACTTAAAGTTGTTTTAAATATATATTTATCTATGTCTTGTTCACCTGGCCTTCAAAGGTGCTAAATGACCATTGACAATGGCAAACCAATTTAGAGAGCCTCTGCTGATGCAATTTTCGTATTTGCTCTATCACTTGAGGCATTAAAATGTAACTGGGTGGTTTATGTTCTCTTGTGTAAACAAACAACATACATCAAGAACTTTCTTTTGGATTGGCATCCCTCCCTTACATTCTCTTTCAAGGAAATTTGAACAAAGAACAAAAACTAAACAAAAAAAAAAAACTCCAATAACCCACTCCATCCCTTCCTCTGCCTTTGAGCTCTTCTGTCTGATCATTAAACTGTTCAGCCAGCTCCTGTACTCCAGCCAACTAAGTTCCAGCCTTCACATGGCCAGCTAGCTGGGGTCCCTGTCAGATCCTTCCATTGGCTAAAATAAATAGCTCTGAAGACCCTCCCTCCCCACCATGTTTACAAAATGGCAGACAATGCCTTCTCCTTTGAAGATGATGATGAAAAGAAAATTCTTTTGACCATTATTTGACTGGCTCTAACTGAAGAATGATGTAGGTTTTGATGTTGAGGAGGCCCCCATATTATTGAAGTGGTGTAGATATGGAGCAAAGTGATCAAGTCATTTTTTTATAGTTTGTTATATCAATAATTACAGGCAGGGACAGGCTGACCTGAAGCACCTCCATTTAAAAAAAAATTTTTTATTCATTTACTATCATATTTGAAACCATCAAGTGCCAAAAGGTTTCTTCAATTGTAAATAGTTTTGCCTAGTTATGTATATGTCTCATAATTGGAGCTATAGGGCCAAAAATTTGAACATTTATTCCTTATGTCTAGATGGAGGTTTTGTTTTAGTTTTTAGATCCCCTCCTCAATTAATTTTTATGGAAGGGTGATACAATTTAATTGTATGCTAAATAGGTCTCTTAGTTAATGTCTGGAAGCATTCACTCTTTTTCTTTTTGAAAATTCTGACATTTTAGTAATTCATTGATCACCCCCACAGCACAGTATGCTGCCAAAGACATTGATCAAGTGGCTGTTTCTATTGAGTGACTAACCAGACCTGTTGGATTGTTATGAAAGATTGCAATTACTAACTCAGCATAAATTGACTTTTTATTAGCTATAATGAATGAATTATATTTTGAAAGAAATTATTTGATCAACAGCTATGTATTCTATCTTTATATCTTGTATGATTTTGTTCTTGAATTACGAAAAAATTTTATGTAAGCTGTGGGCTTTAGGAAAACTTAATAATTCTTTCATTATAGGAAGTTAGATGGACAAATAAAATAATGTTGTTTATTTTAGATATTATTTCTAATGACCTGTCAAAGATGTTGATTATTTATTTAAGGCAATATTTTAAATCATATGTGAAACTTAGTGTTGTTTACCCATCCACATTGTCTTTGTCTTCTGATAGGTGTTATTTAAAATTATTGATAGAAGTACCAAGATGAATAAGCCTCACTTGTCTGGCACGAGGAATTGAATTCCAGAGTATCTCCCAACCACTGTTTTTGAAAATCTATTGTTGCATGTTTGAGGGGGGGGGGAATTGTATTTTTTTTTATTTTGGGAAAGCGTTTAGTAAACCATAATTTATTAATTAGGATCGATTTATTGTGCCAAATGCTTGAAATTTTGTTGAAGGAAGATAGCTTCAAATCAAATATATTTCAGCCAGGGTCTTCCAAGAGGAATTTTATAATATGGTTTTTACAATCTCCATCCACACATACACACTGCACTAACACCTTCATCCTTTAGTCACCCCGTTTTTATCTGCTATAACTTTTTTTTAGCATGCCATACTATATTTGTTAGCCAGTAAACGGTCAACCTACTTCATGGACATATTGCAACAAATTTATTTTCGATACACCCATTTTACTCAAGAACCAAGGGGAGTGCTTTTGCCCAGTGCATCAGCATAGATCATATTTCAGGACAGCTACCATCTACTGCCTTTTAGGTGTTAATACCTTGATAAACCCTGTTGATCTTTTCAAAGTGAAAAGTGTATAACCTTTTCGACAAATTGGGTGACTGTTCGCCTGTCCCCTCTGTTGAGCATGATTTGAATCAACAAATTTATTGCATTTGTTTTCGTATTTGAGATAGCTACTGTTCACTAGTACTTCATCCACTTCAACATTACTTTCACTAACAGCAGGTGTGTGCCTGTCATCACTTCATAGACCCAGCTGGACCTCTTAAAAAGTTACAATCAAAATAACCCAATTCTTGAACAAGTGACATTCTAATTAGGTCCTCAGTTATAATAATTTTACTACAATGTTTTGATGTTGGTTGGGAGTTAATGGAAAAAGCTCATTGAGGGCTATTTTCTGTGCAACGTACAGAAGATGGACATTTGATTTCATGTGTATATGCATTACATCCAGTGCACAGATATTATAACTAGGGGACCTCTACTGAAGCTCAATATGGAAAGTCATGGGGTTTGGTTGAGTTACATTAAGCATCAGTCTTCCAAGTATCCTCGTAGACCAATTGTCTTGAAGACTGGTACATATGGTAGTTGTGTTGGAATCTTTCTTCATGAAATTCCCTGAATAAATTTGGATTATACTGTGTCTGCTAGCTTCTATAGAAATATCAAACTAGTCCCTTTCTTTCAGTCTCTTATTTTATCTACCATGAGGGTCATGTCTCCCATTCCCCCAAAATTATTAATTGAAATGATCCATAAGTGTTCTCTTCATTTTTGTAAAGATAGAAAAAATATGGATGTATGCACCTAATTGAGTTTCATTTTTTAATTATGTACAATATCTCTTTATTTTTGTTTTTATAAACCATTAATATGATTGACTGAAGCATTTGAAATAATTACATTTAAAATGTCCTCACGATCTTAAAAATATTCACCAGAAATATTTGCTTGGTTGGTACTACTACACTGTACTAATGATATTCATATAGAACTAAATAACTACTCAATTTTCTTCATTTTGCTCTCAATTTTCATTATGTTGGTCCTAAATAGTCACTTTCTAATCTATATCATAACTGTTTCTTTTCTCTATTGATTAAACAAGTAGATTTTAAAATTTTCTATTCATTTTTTAAATTTTTTTTAAAAGCTTTAATGCTTCTGTTGTTAATCTTCTAATTGCTTATTTTTTATTGAAGATTGATGCAAAAATATTTTGATAGTTTGAGGTATGTTGCTGCTTTTTCTAAATTGGTCATGATTAACAAAGCTTGCTGGAGCAATCCCAGGGATGAAAATGCCGTATATGCTGGTATATAAGACACATTCAATTTTAAAAGAAAAAATCCAAATATAACACTGCATCCAATGCATTGATGTTATGACTAAGGGTCCATCTACCAAAGCTCAGAGGGCAGTTATGGAGCTTGGATCGGTTGCAGTGAGTGGTAGTCTCCCAAATACCCTTATAAACCATTCATCTTATGGTCCAGTATATACGGTATGCTCTTTGCTGACTCCATTTTGATGTCCTAACCATTACTCTGGATATTTCCAGTGTGTTTTTTTTTTTTTTTTTTTTCTTTTTTCTTTTTTCTTTTTTTCTCTCTCTCTCTCTCTTTTTTTTTTTCTTTTCTTTTTTTTTCAAGGTTTTTTTTTTTATTTTTTATTTATTTTTTTTAAGTATTTTGTTGTAAGCTTTCTTTCTTTCTTAAACTAAGTCAGGATATAAGTTCATTTTACTAACATGCTATTATCTGTCCCCAACGTTTTTGTTTTTTTTCAAACACTTATTCTTAAATTTGATCTCTTCAATTGACTTGGTTTGGAGTTATTTTTTGAAACTGAAAATCTGTAATTCTACAAAATCATGTAAATGATTAGAATAGATGTACATACCAATTTATGCATGCATCAAAAAGAATAAAAATGAAGTTTTAATGAAAATAAATATCACTGCCTCAGTTGCATAATAGTTGTTACATCTAGAAGTAATATTTATATGCAAATATAACAACTATGATGGGACAGAGGTAGTAGAATAAAATATTTTCTTGTTATTTGAATGATGTAGGAATATGGCAATGGCTTAGCATGTAAAAGCTCTTGTGCAAATGGTTTCTGCATAGCTTTTGCTTCTGAAAATTATGCTTTTGTTATTTTAATATTTTAATAAATGATTTTATTCACTCACCTGTGGTTTTGGAGTTATTTTACATTTTCAATCAGTGAACATCATTTTTAATTGTCTATTTCTTGATTCTACTGAATTTAAACAATGATACCTTGAGTCTATCTATCTATGTGTGTGTGTGTGTGTGTGTGTATATATATATATATATATATATATATATATATATATATATATATATATATAACACAGTAAATTCATAAAAAATGCCTACAATGTATTACAAATAGGTAGGTACTTCGGTATAGAACTTCAATTTTGAAGATGCTTTTATATATTGATTATGCTCATTTGTATATTTCAGTGCTTTATAGTGATGATGCTAAGCTTACTTCTATTTCAACTACAAATCTGATAGTTAAATGCAAATTACTGATATGCACCTAACAATAAATATTGGGTGTATACATAAGTTTTCAGTAATAAAAAAATTTGAAAAAAAGATGAAAGTTTCCAGTGTGTATTCAGGCTCTAGTTTCCCAAAAGGAGTGTTGTGAACTTCTGCACACACCCAATCAAATAATTTTTAATTACAAAATTTTAATATAATTTTTAGTCATAAAAGTTTTTAATAACTTTATCAAAAATAGTTCTTTTTCTCATATCTGCTAGACACATACACATGTAGATACATTTTTTAGATAGTATAAAAAATGGGTTTGTTTTATTAGTCTTTTGTCCATCAATTTAATGAATTTTGAAAACTCAAGTCAATTTTTTCTAAAAATGTAAACTTAGGTAATTTTCTCCTTTTGGATTGGAGTTTAAGATATCAGCCTATAAGAAAAATATCTTTACTATGTATGTCTTCAACAATATGAATTTATTCTTTAGTCAGTCATTTTGTTGCAGTGAACATATGACTAACAGATTGTCATCTGAAGCAGTGGCCCCCTGTTCCCCCATCCTTTTTTTTCCTTTTTTTTCTTTTCCCCCACTCTAAGGATCATATTGAAGAACTAAAAAGCAATAGAGTGGAATTGGCTATTCATGAGGTTTCAAGTATTTTTCATTAAAATATTTCTTTCTGTAAATGAGAGTTGAATATTATAGCATTCACTCAACAAAATATAGAATTTCAGTGATTTTCTGCAGAAAAAAAAGCCTCGAAGACTGCAAGCTTTTGCTGAAATTGAATAGACTGTTTTCAAATCTAGCATTGGTGAATATACATGTATTTCAGATTTGTTGAAATTAGTATGTTAAAATTGGTGGAAGCATGATGCACTGGATTTGGAATACTATGGTCAAGCCCTTGTTTTGTAATGATTAGCAAGCCGGTCTGGTAGATCACCAAACATATGGCCTAAGCTCTTGGTTAATAACTATGGCCAAGCTGTAGTTTGGTTATCCTATATGCTCACTTGCTTATATATGTTACTGCATACTGATAAAAAGTAACATGGCAATTGTATTGAATCATTATAGCCCTACAAATGGCCTAAGCAACTTGCCAAGTGGACTACAGATTCTTCTGTGTGAGTGTGTGAAAAATTGTTGTTTTTGTTTTTTTGTTTTTTGGTCATTTTGGACCAGCAATGCCCAAATCTTGTGCTTGTATTTTTAGATAATCATTCTGGTACTTGTGTAGGATATTATTTTAGTCATCTGAGAAACCATCAACCAAAACATATTTTTTAGATAATTAGTTCTGGTACTCTCACAAGCTAATGATTTTCATGATTTCCATAACGGCTATTCAATATTTGAAGAAAGAAATGCTTATTTTCATTTTGCTTTTGAAACTGTCATTATTCATCCTTAGATAAAGTATTGTTATAAAATTAACTGCAAATGTTGGCATCAAAATATAAATTCAAAATCTTGATATGTGCATGTGTGTAGCAAACAACTTTTGTACAGTTAACATTCTTTATCCAACTATAAAATAATACTTATGCCCTTTTATGTGTACAATTAAAAAAAACTATACTGTGGATATTCCAACTTTTGTTCAATCAAATCTCTTCTCTCCATCTATGATGTTTTCAACACGCTTCATTCGATCCATCCTTCAGCTCTCATCAGATGACAAGGGCTCCAGAATGAATCGTCCAAAATGTAGAAAATATCAAAGATTGGGAGGAGAGATTCAGTTGTCCAAACGAAAGTAGGAATGTTGATTACTCTTCTCCAAGTCGTAGACAATATGCTGTGAGTCGTTATCAGTATTTTTCCTCTCGTGTGTGATTGTAATGTACTCTAACATTGGTAGTATTGTCTATGCTGTGATATAAAAGTTTAGGGCCCACTATGCCTGGGACCAACTGACCTGTGCTGTAGGTTCTGTGACACTACCATTCCGAATCACCTTCCTTTTATGTCTTGATGCATACTTTATTTTTCCCTTGTCACTTGGTCAATGGTCCATCTCTGGTTCCCAACATTTTATTTTAATGAATTTTCCTATGGAACCCAGGCTTTTGAAAGATCTTCCTACTCAACAAGCTCACGGACCTCCAGTAATACCTTTATGGACCTCAGTTTCGGAACCTCTGTTATATCACTTCCGCATCCCCTACCATTATCATCATCCTCATTGTTATTATTTTTCCTTCATCAGTGATGCTTTTTGGCTCTGTTCCCTCTGTTGCTTGTCAGTGCACTTGTTGTCTGTGACCAAACCTATATTGGAGGTCTCAGGTTTGTAGTTGCTAACTTACCTTTTGTATTGATGTAACTACACTGATGATGATGCACATATTGTTCTTATTCATTCTTTACATTGCCACTATCAAATTGAATAGTCATAACTCCTAAAAGAAACATCTGACCCTTTTCAAAATGTTGTTTCTTTTGTTACAGGTTGAGTTCACAGGTGGCTTCTCAATAATCTACACCAGCACACTGCTTGAAGTTTAGTCCATATGGCTGGTTGAACAGTGTTTTATGTAGTAGAAAAGTTCATCAAAACAACGGTGAACATTCAGGGAACCCTGTGTAATTGTCAATCACTGTTTTGTTGATCATTCTACTACATAACAAACTGTTGTACCAACCAACAATCCAATCTGACTAAACTTCGAGCAGTGTACTGTTCGATCATCAAGAAACCACCAATGAATTCGACCTGTAACAAAAACATTTTTTAAAAGGTGTCAAGTGTTTGTGCCCTAGTCTTTTGAATTATAACTATTCAATTTATTAGTGATGACATGTTTACTTATTGGAGGAATTGCCATGAATTTTTAAATGTACTAATCAGCCTTCTAAGGCCTGTCCTTTTCCCTCCCCAAACTCTCAGTATTTGTGAAGCTAACGTCAGCCTTTTTTTTCTCCTTTCTAAAGGAAGAAGTCATTGGAAGCAGGTCATGATCTCAGGCATAAATGCAGGTATATCGTTAAGCAAATCCAAATTTAATTAACCTTATTGGAATGTGAAATGGTTCACTCAATTCAACACTGTGTGTCCTTCACCCAGCACTTTTCTTCTCTTCTATCATATATAGATATTGTATTGTTTTGTACTGTGTCATGCTTGTTGTGCTCTCGGACTGCAACCCGATGTGCTTATTGCACGTGTCACTGCTCAGCTTTTAATGCCTATTCCTCTTTCTTTTTTTAAACATTTGGACTACAACATTTCATCAAGCATATGAACAAATACCAAAAATTTACTTGAGATTAACTCTTGCATTCATTTTTTTTTTTTCAATTAATTTTCAATCAAGGGGAATAACGTCGGATTGAAGGTGTTCAACATACACCTCTAGTCCTTTTTTTTTTTTTTTTCCTTGTCTAAACTAAATTTTCAAGAGTCCATCTTTTCTACTCCTTGAAAAGCTCCGCAGTGTTTAGGAGCAGTATGATGCCATCCATGAATTTAAAATTTAAGCAAAATAACTGCTGTAGAACATGCAGTATTTTTCAAAGAGTTAAAAAAAATATAAACATCCAGATTGAAATTTGAAATTACCCCAGCTTTTCTTCAATTTCTTTTCGAGTTCATATTTGCTAAAATCTTTTCTTCCCCCCCCCCCCACTGAAGTATGAAATAGCTTATTTATTTCTATTGTTGTATTTTCAAATCTGAATTTACTACAAAATATTTTTTGTCAATTGTGATAGTCCTTCAAATCATACTATATTTAGGGAGACAGCTATTTTCAGGGGTTTTTTGGGGTTTTTTTTGCAAATTTCAGTGAACAATAATAACTTTTCTTGAGAGATTCTCTAATTTTCGGATTTAGTTCTTCATAACTGGTTTGAAGGAGTGTATAAATTTTCCCGAAGTCATGCATTCATTTTAATTTTCCGAGTTCTTTCAACCATCTCTGGTCTTACTTACTAATAGTTTTATAGTTGCAAAGCTGTTTGTCCCAGTTTTAAATTTTTCACTGTATTTAACATTCCTCAATGAACCCCCCCCCCATGAACAATCTCATATGAACAACTACAAATTACATATATCAGTTTTCAACTTTGAAATATTATACTGATTAACAAATTTATAGAACCACAATTTACCACAAACAAAAGTGACGTAGCCAGCACGAGATGTTGAATAGAGTAAAAAATTGAAAGCAGTGACAGCTTTGTGACTTCAAAACTAACTCTGAGAATAACCAGTAATTTGAAAATTGAAAAAAGAGTCAAACATGAATTTTGGAATATTCATACACACCTTCGAATTAGCTATAAAGAACATCCAAAAACTGGAGAAACTGACAAGAAATCTCAATACTGTGCAACGATACCTGCATATATATAGCAAAAATGACATTTGGAATATTTTTTTTTTTTTTTTTTTTCATAACAATGATACAAACGAAAAATCAGACTTTCAGAATTAACCATTTTACAGAAGTATCAGAAAATATAACAAAAGTAATTCCTGTAAAATACTTATAGGTGTTATGCCGATTGCTGGAAACCAGTCTCTTTGAAAAATTGACTTTGTTCAGATATTTGATATTCTCTGCAAATAAGAGCTTTAAACACGGGAAGTTTTAATTGGTAACCTTTTGGCAAATGACAACCCCCAAAAATCGAAATATCACTGGTGTTCATGCTGCCCTTTTTCTGTAGTAACTAACCTATGTTGGCACTGCAAATTGGTACATTCGTTAAAAAACTAATACTATTTTTGCTTTTCTAGCAAATGATGTTGTATAGCCATGATGTTGTTCTGTATGATATCTGTGTATATTTAGTAGCTTGGAGTTTTTGTTTTTGTTTTCAAATGATTGGAGCATAATTTGGTGTTGTCTATCTTTTGTGTTCCTTAGTGTGGTAGAGTCAACCTCTTTCTTTTTCTTATGCAATTTATGATAGAAAAAAATATTGTCATCCATATCCTTGAAGGAAACACAATGTACTTGGTTTTTGAATCCTTTTCAATTGAGTTTTTTGGCTGTGAGCTTAACAAATTGAAACCATTTTTGAAGTCAATATTCAGTAGTATGAACCTAATTGAGCAGGATTCAAAAACTAAATAGAATGTGTTTCCTTTAACACATATTCATTTTTTTGTCTCCAGAACAAATATAGCACTCAACATCAAAGGTGATAACTCCGCATGTAGCACCCTCAATTTACACAACATACAAAGGGGATAGCTTGCAGACCCTTAGTACAAAATTAACACATTGTATAATCAAATGAAATATTGATTTTTATCCATCTAACCAAACCAACCTTATTTTCATTACTTGTTCAGCAAATAGAAATATCAACTCATCTTTGCCTCGTTGATGGCCACTATTCCTTAACTTTTAAAATGTTCGGTTCGCAATTTCATTCACCTAGCAAAATGTTTGTCCTGAGGCTGCAGGTGACTCAAAGTCAAATGATAGTGTTTGAATTTTGCAGTCGTGTTGTCATGTCAATATCAGTCATACATAGACAGACATGCAAGTTAGAGGCTTTAAAACTTATCAAGTACTCAAAATCTGAAAAAGGAATGCAGAGTGTTAAAGGTTCATATGATTGCCACTGCTTTCAGCCCAGCTGTTATCGTGTCTGCAGCATGCTGCATATATCATTTCTTGACTGCTTGTAATCAAAAATATTTGCCGCTTTTATAATGCATATCTTTGGATTAAATAGATTGTATTTATCAAGATTGCAAATTGATTTTCAGAATTTAAGAGATAACTTGAAATCTGAATTATGGAAATTCATAATTCTTCATAGTATAATATATTACTCTTTTTATCTGTTACTCACACGAATTTGTTTCTATTTTATTCCTGTTATCTATAGAAAGAAATACAGAAAATCTCTACTTTTGCAATATGTAGATTAGTTACTGTTGTGAATCAAATATTCTATATCTCCTGAAAAAAAAAATAGTTACTCACTACTACTGAAGGAATCTGTATTTGCGCATTGTGGTTCCTCAAGGACTGGCCATCGTTCAAAGTTGACCTTCACTAACATATATTAGTCTGCACACAAGGCAATGTTGAGTTTGAAGTTTGGATCTGCGGTTCTCAAGTAATCTAGTAGAAATAAAATGAGTTCATAGATCTTTCGATTGTTTATATGAATTATCTCCCTTGACTTCCACTTCTTAGCTATCTAAATTTAAGTATAAAATATCCAATTTGGCAACACAAGAATAGTAACTGAAATACCTCGAAGCTGTAGATTCGTACGATTTATGGAAAATTATTTACATGACAATTATGGTAGGCTGCTCCACATACCTTTCCAAACATTTGTCACCTAGCTCAAATTTAGGCTCAAGTTTTCTTGTATAAATAAGTAAAATAGTCTTCCTGTAAGATAAATATAACTTGTGTAAATGTTTTCTCATTTAGACAAATTTCTTTGGAATATGTTTCCTATATCATGTTTTAACACTGACATCACCAGCTAGCAGCATGTATTTATATTATGTCTGCCTTTATTTATGCTTGTTTGATATTGTGACAACTACTTGATAGTTGTTTTAGATTTTGAACATTATGAAAAAAAAATTAGTTCTGAAAGTGAATGATATAGCTCCATAACTTGTTTTTAGATTTATTTGGGTTTCACTTCAGCTAAGTTGATAAATCACTCACTTTGAAAAGTTTCCACACAGGCGCAATTCATCAAATTCAAATTTTGCTTGAAACTATCAGCAATTATTAGCATCAGCTAAGTCGGTTCCATACCAGCCTTCTCTTGCTTTTTATTTGAAACATGACTCTTTATCAGAGAAAGACAAACTTCAGTAATTTAATTTTATTCGAGTCAGTATTGAAACCTGGAGCAAAGGTCTAATTTTTGCTGTTGCCTTAAATGAATCAATGTTTCATAGTGGAAAATGTTTCAACTCAACACATTCCTTCAGTTCTATTATTGTACACAATATTTGAACCACAATTGAACAATATTTTGTCCCAAAGAAGAATTTCATAGTTCTCATTGATTGATAGTACATAAAGGTTTATGTACATGTATACAAGGATCTGTAAGTTCAATTAGGTGTCCACTATTAAGTTCAAATGCCATTATTGTCTAATCACATCACCCTGAATAGAAGATAAACAATATGGGGACAAATCGACATACAGTGTAGGCCTATAGAGAGGCAAGGCTGCCTCTAAAGACATTGTAATAATTATTTAAAAATACCGCCTTTTAATGATCAGTTTGATTTTTTTTTTTTCTTTTTTTCCTTTAATTCACTCTGGCCTACAAAATGAAATCAGAAATATCTAATCTGGCCCGCAAGACATGAAAAACATTCATAGAAGTTTTCCAACCCCTGCTCTGTACATGTGTTGTATCTTTATTCTTTCACACAGCACAATAAGTTAGTAAACAATTCATATCATTCAGTTAAGTTATTTGTAGTCTGCATACGAAAAACTGACCCAATCTATAAATTAGCTTTTCAATAAATCAAATATGAATCCTGTATTCTGATATCTAAATAAATATAAAACCTGGTATAGTCTGTCTTTATTAGTTTGTTCTTTAGATGAAGCATTTTTGTGCATAGAAGTTTTTTGGTTTATTGGATATTATAAAGAAGTTTTGAGGAATAGCTTCTTCCATCATTTAGGGATCAGCAATTTCTTTTGGTAAAGGCTTCCTTTTGATTTTTTTTAGTTTTCCCCACTGCTCACGTGCATATTATATTCCCTACGTATAAGAATTTGCCTTTGAGACCTATAAATTTCAAATATTTACTCTGCAAGTAAAAAGTAATATAAAAATCTGCAGGATGTGTTCATATTTATGCATTTATACAGTGAATAGATACTGAGAATTTTATCAAAGCACCAATTTGTCAATTTTTAGTAGAATTTTGAAGTATTGGTGTGTGGCAATTTTTCAAAAGTCTATGGTTTTGCCTTTAGTAAATAATTTTTACAATACAATGCTTATGCTAGCAAAAATTTATCCAATCGTGACACAAAAGACCATCTAAAAGCTATGAGCTGCTCAATGGCCCTCAAATACATCAAATTTGAAAAAGATTTTTTTTAAAGGGTCTGAGGCTCTCAGAACACCTCAGTTGCCCACTTGTGGGCTGCTGATTTAAACTGAAGAAGTTAAATGATCTCGAAATAAAGAAAAATTGTGGAAGCAAATTAAAATAATCAAGTGCCAATTAGCCCCACCTAACAATAATACTAATGATGATGAAATTTTATGAACAAAAAATTACTGTCATTAATAATTGTTTTGTTTTTCACCTTCATCCTAACTTTCCGTTGCTTCTTATCACAACTTTGAATCGGACTGTAATTCTACGACAATGATTAAACAGAAGTAAAGAGAAAGCCCAAACTCACAACCTATAACCTGAGGGAGTCCAGTATATGCCTAGCTGCCACAGGAACTCTATAGTCAAACAGGCTGATTTTATCTCCTAAACCGAACTCCCTACAACCTAATATTCAACGCTTTGTTTGTGTATGTTCACAATTGAGACCTTGTAGCAGCAATATAAATAATAAAACATAACTGAAAGGAGATGAATGTAAAAACTAGTCAACATCAATAATGTTACAATACTTCACCCAAGAATAAATTTAAAAAATTGAAAATATTGTAGTAAAATTATTAAATTTGCACTGAAAAATCCCAAAAGGTTTGGTCGCAACATATCAATGCTCTGAGTCAGTAGTTTTTGTTTTTTTTTTTTCAAGCCAGATAAAAGTGAAAATTTTCAGAATCTTTTTTTTCCCCTCGGATATTAATTGCCGATAAATGCAGTAACACTCACAGTATAATCAAGGAGGTTGTGAAGATGAGGTAATTTTTTGTTTTTGATTTTCTTGAAAAAAAAATTGTAATTAATAAAGTGCCAAAATAGCACCACAATAATATCTCTTTGAAAACTGATATAAATTCCCTGTTTATGAAAGTATATACAATATTTAATCTGTGAAGATCAGGGTATAAAATGAGCCTGCAGTGATCATTTTGTGAATTTATTAGATGACAATCTGAGGCCCAGAGGATGTTAAATTTCCAAGTCCAAAGCCTGGAGGATGCTAGTCCAAGATCTTACCAACTGATGATACATCCAGAAGTTTTGACCTAATTCTTTCTTTTTTCAACAAGTAACCCAATTCATAACAAGTGTTTTCATTTCATGTAGCAATCAGACTGGCATCAATCTTCATAGTTTTTGTGAACCTGTTTGTGCATTGCACACATGCAGCTACTATAAGCTGCAATTGTCCTCTCATAATTGGTCCATATTTACTTCTTGCCTATCAGTGTAAGTCAGAAAAGACACAGCATTAAGATGATAGTTTGGTTGACTATTAGAATCTTTCCTTCAGTAGACAAATGAGTTTTAACATTCAAGGTGACTAAATACAAATAAATAACTAAAATAACTCCTGATACAAAAAAAAGCTTATATTGGATAGCTTCATCCTCTCTACATATATTGATGTTTCTGCTTCCTACTCCCCCTTCTTCTCCACCTCCTTGCTGAATCAAATATCTTGAAGGTAACCACTATCTGGAAAGAGGAAAGGTAGGGGAAAGGGCCTGTATTATGTACTGGAATCACTGTTGAAGAAAATTACCATATCCAGTATTTTTCCCCCTCTTCATCTTCTTTGATGCTATTTGCTTCTTCATTAATATGGCTAAGTACAATTTTTTTTTTTTTTTTTTAATTCTTTTCTAAAATGTTTACTCTACTATATTATCCATTCAGACTGCAATTCACACCCTCTCTTTTAGTTATTGCTTATCTAACGGAACAAAGGATGGTTTTTGATATCTAATGGGATAGCACCATAATGGCTGAATGGTAATAGCTTTTACAGTCAAAAAAAAATCTTGCTATAGGTTATCTCTGAACAGATTCTTAGTAGCTAAAATGAATTATTAAGAAATACCATCTATAAATCATGCTGTTTTTTCACAGCCAGGAGTCTATTGAATTCTAAACCTTGATAATCCAAGTTTATCAGAAAGAATTACCAACAATAGTTTTGATATCAGCTCATTTTATGATACTGTTGCATTAATGTTTCTTAATGGTGAGCTTATCAGAGAGGAATCTTACAGAGCCAATTCATAGACTTTTTCAGTCAAAAAATTCTGAATGACCTAATGAGTGTGGTTAATAAAAAAAAATCCAAGTAGATGGAAATCAGATATGGTTTAATTGAACAACCATAGCATATGTGCATGTATTTGTTAGTGTGTTCCAGTGCTCCTGACCATACTGTTTTGTCTACAGGTTTGAATACTGGCATTGATTTTTTTTTTTTTTTCTAATGTATAACTTTTTGGGAGCTTTATTTCAACTAGTTTAATAACCTCTAGATTCTCCAAAATCTAGATGTTTCTTTACTCTATTCTAGATGTTTTCCAGTGGAAATGCTATGGTTGTTCAATTATTGACTGTGATAAGTTTAATTTGCTTTTAAAAAGTGAGTTTTGTATTGTTTTGCATTGTTTTTGCGGTGTGTTGTACAGATGGACTGACAGACTCTTGGTCAATCTATAATAGATATAAAGTAATAAAAGATAGTTCAGAGGCACAGATGAAAGTTTTACCATGACATGAATACAGCTGATACTAAAATAATTATCAAGTCTTTCCTATGACTACCACCCCCTCCTCCATTTCAAAAGCAAGTCGACTATTACACCTACAGAGTACTATGAATCACAAATTGATTAATTCATTTTTATAGTAATTTTTACAATTAAGGTAAATGACTCTTTATCACTAAATCTTTTTTTAGGTCTCACCTGATGGACTCAAATTTTTATTTGATTTTAATTTTCAATATATGCTAATCATATTTTTTATACATTTGTATTGAGAAACATTCTAACTCTAAAATTGTATCTGAAGAAATATAAACTTGCATTTGATGAAGAAAATTTTTATATGCCATATTTTCAAATTCTATACTAAGCTTGAGAAAAAAAATTGATTTCTTAGCATAATAATCATCAGGACCAAAGAGGGGTGGCAGTCAGTGCATTGGAACGGCGGGGGTGGGGGGTCAGATATACAATAATAGTCGATATATGTCCATTGATAAAATAGGTTGACTCCCTTTACTGGTGAGTAAATATGGTGTGGGTAGGTAAAAGTTAAAGTAAGATGTATCTGTTGCATGAGCTACTCAAAAAGCTGTTTCTTCTGTATTATGATGACTATAAGACCAGGTCTTTTGGGATGACTATAAGACCAGGTCTTTTAAGATGACTTTAGGGCCAGGTCTTTTAGGATGACTTTAGGACCAGGTCTTTTAGGATGACTTTAGGACCAGGTCTTTTGGGATGACTTTAGGACCAGGTCTTTTGGGATGACTTTAGGACCAGGTCTTTTGGGATGACTTTAGGACCAGGTCTTTTGGGATGACTTTAGGACCAGGTCTTTTGGGATGACTTTAGGGCCAGGTCTTTTGGGATGACTTTAGGGCCAGGTCTTTTGGGATGACTTTAGGGCCAGGTCTTTTGGGATGACTTTAGGACCAGGTCTTTTGGGATGACTTTAGGACCAGGTCTTTTGGGATGACTTTAGGACCAGGTCTTTTGGGATGACTTTAGGACCAGGTCTTTTGGGATGACTTTAGGACCAGGTCTTTTGGGATGACTTTAGGACCAGGTCTTTTGGGATGACTTTAGGACCAGGTCTTTTGGGATGACTTTAGGACCAGGTCTTTTGGGATGACTTTTGGACCAGGTCTTTTAGGATGAGAGAGAGCGAGAGAGAAGAAGCTGCTTATTGTGATCACTTCGAATAAAGTAATCGAGACCAACTGATTTTAATAATAATAACTGGCACAAACTGTTTTGGAGGACCCAGATTTAACTATCCAGAAAATTACTTTTTCTGTCTTCACTAGTAGTGATTTATTTCATTATACAATCCATGTATTGATTGAGGTTTTCTATGTCTGCGATCTTATTTCTTTCTAGTATTATTCTTTTTACATAGTGGAAGGGTTTGAATTCTACTTATCATCCCTGCTTTAATCAAATTAGATTTTTGATATTGGTATTGCTGTGTAAAATTCTCAATTTCTATTTTTAAATATCTTAACAGCAAACAATTTCATTAATATACTCCTTGATTTCGAAATTGAATAAACAAAACCAAAAATTTCATTTTCCATATGAATTCCAATTTTTTATTCATTTATTTTTATTTTTATTTTTTTGATAGATTACTTTGAGACGGCTATCAATTCAAGTATCTAAAAATTAGAGAAATAAATCCAGGCCACAATTTCAAATTTTTTATACTGAAAATCATTGCTATTTTTTCTTTTGATATACCTTGTATTGCGTGGTTATATCATTATGATTGTATGATTAAAAACCCTTTTCAAGAATAAACTAAACCGGTGATTCTTCAACTCTTTCAGTGTCATTCACGCCAGAGTTTTTATCAAAATTACTTTCACCCACACCAAAATTTTCCTGCTTTTGATCACCTTCGTCTTTTTGTCCTTTCATTTTGTGTCATGAGCAGAAAAAACCTGAATTGACTCTTGGGTATTGATTTTATTCAAGTTTTTGAACATCCTAGAAATACATGTGAAGAAAAAGTATGAAATACATGTGAAGTAACAAAGAGAAAAATTATTGAATTTCTTCTAGTTTATATAAAGTAAAGTAAACCAGTCTTTTCTTATTGCGTATGAAAAATTACTTTTTTAAATATAGAAAAATAATCTGAGAAAATTAAGTCATTCATCCTTGGGTGAATCATTCACTAGTTTGAGAAGCACTGAACTAGACATTTTCTGAGTTGATTTTTCCTCTATTTCACTTCTAGGGTCATGATGGTAATTCTATCAGGGTGAACCATTAAAGTTAGTCAGGCTGTCAGGCACCAGCACTCACTCCTGTTTATGATATCTCTTGGAGATTCCTTATCAGTTGAGTTTGCTCCTATTTACCATATCTGTAAGGCTTGCATAGGACCAGATGATAAAAGTATTCCCCTAGTATAGAGTTACCATATGAACATACACGTCCACATAACATTGGCAATCAGTTTAGCTTCCTAGCAAATAGCTTAGGAAAACATTCCTCTTCTCCACTGATGAAGCATATCAACCATCAATCCTCCACACAGGATACTCTCTCTCCTTGAAAGTGGAGCTTTCACAAGCGGGAAGAAAAAGTCTTCTTGGAATATACATTCACTTGATCATAGTCGTAAGAATATGTAGTTACCTGAGTCCTCTGTTATTTGATCATCAAATCCTGCTAATTCAGTCGTTGGTCCAATTTTACTTGAGTTATTTTTTTTTATTTTAAAGAACCCAAACTGGGAAAAAATGCAATTCTTAGACTTATTCCTAAAGAAGTCAACCTTTTTTATGTGTAAAGAACTATATTGCGAAACATGAATAAATGATTTTAAGAAAAAAAGCAGTGATAATTATCATTGTGCATATATATATATATATATATATATATATATATATATATATATATATAATACTCATATACTACTGAAGATGGGAATCCTTCCTGCAGGTATTGCATACAAATTGATTCATTTACAAATTGGTAGATTAATGAATAAAGTCCCCATATACTCTTATTAGTCTCTCATTCCTTATTGTTCATTGATTTTATATATATTATATATATATAAATATATATATTATATATATATATCATATATTATATATATATATATCATATTATATATATATATATATCTGTAACTTCAGTTTTGAAGCTCATATTTTCTGGTTAAAAATCAGACATTTGTTCGGTTGAATCAACTGTAATTGAAATGACTAGTAACAACTTTTGGTTTCAAAAAAGCATGCCATAAATTAGTGAATCAGTATATGAATGAACAGTTAAACTATAAGCAGGTTAGTGCATATCCTATATATTATAAATATGCAGTTTATGCATCTCCCTATCAATTAAATGATTTCTATTTCAGACACAATACTAATTTTGTTGAAAATATTTTTGGGTTTACAATATATGCAATGGTAGCCAGAAAATCATTACATCATTTTTGTGTTGGATATAATTGCAAAATGAGCAAATTTTTTTCTCAAAATGTGATTTAGCTCATTCTATCTTCAGATTAACAGGAAAATTCACAAGAAGTTGGCAATAGACAGCTATTTGGTACAGAAATATTCATGGCTTCATTTGAGGGTGGAAATTGTGTCTAGCACAAAACAATGATCAGCATTCTTTCAAATTCTAATTACTTTTCTATGGAAAGGCTGTCAAATGTTTCTCATTTATTGATCAAGACTGAGTGTTTATCAGAAATGCTGGAACCACACAAGTGCTCTTCACCAAATGATTGGCCAGGGGTTGAAACAAAAGAGTTGCTTTAATTACAATTACTTGCTTAATTGTTATCTGCTCATTAACAAAGAAATCTTCAGTTGTGTGTGCCAGCCATTGTTGACAAACTTTGTTTTGTTTTGTTTTTTTTCTTTTTTCTTCTCTCTCTTCCCCTCCCTTCCCCGTAGTCTAAGTCAGCCATTCTCAACTCACGGCCATGGCTCCCTCAAAAGCTCTACTCAGGTTCTGGCCCATTCTTGAACCAGGATATAACATACCAGATTAGCGAACAATCTATGCCCTCATCACCTTTCAGGGTGGCCATATAGTCTTGATTGAGAATAGCTGGTCCAAGTTGGGATTTGTCAATTAGTATAATTTTTTTTTTTCTGCATGAATGCTTTAAAAATCAACTTAGTTGAACATGAGCCAGAAAATGCAGTGTCTCATAATGTCAATTACTATATTGTAAGTACAGTGCAATGGCAAAATTCTTTGAATACTGTCATTTTTTTTAAATTTAAAAAAAATTTTTTTTTTATTTTTTATGGCATGTCTATACTAGTGTTGTATAATACTGGAGAAAAACTCATACCATTCCTTAATAAAGTTCTCGTATAATACAAATAATGAAAACTATATGGTTAGTTTAGAGCTTCTGTAACTGAGAGATTTTGTAGCTAAATCAATAGTGAAACTGTCAGGCGTCCTGAGGAAAAAGAATGCAAGTTGGTCTCGCTAGAAGCTCATCCTTTATTTATGATCTGCACTTTTTTCCCAAAGTCCATTGTCTATTATTATCAAATTTTCAACTATGCTTCATCTAATAATTAATTGGAGAAGTATAGACATTTCCTTCAGACCAGTCTTGATAAGTATGGAACTCTGAGTTACGAATTAGTTCATTCCTAGGTCTGTTGGTAAATTGTAACAGTTACATATGGTATGTACTTAGCATCAGCTTGTCAAATGTGTGTATTAGTATATAGTACATTTTGAATTTCATGTTTAAAAGACATTGAAGAAACAATATGCAGTGATGTCGGTGTCTGCTCCATTCTATGCTCATCATTTGTTGCTGGCACCTGAAGAAATTGCCAACCAAATCTATTGTTAATGATTTTATTTTTGTAGTGTGATCTCATTTTAGAAGCCAGCATGTATTTTTGTGAGAACATATCTCCATGTTAGTTCTAAATACAATGCTATTTTCAAAAGGTAATGGAAATTATTGAAAATCTCTTATTTTTAATCTATACAAGTGGGGTAAAAAGGTGAACCAAGTTAAAAATTTAACAACTACAGTGTTAAGGCTGCCAAGATACATAACTTTGTCAAAAGTTTCTGAAATATTCCATGTGTTGATGAAAATGCCCCAAAATGTAACTTGTTGGTTTTAATGTAATGATTTTTGTGTTATTAGCAAGAATAAAGAGCACTTTTAGAATTGCTGGAATCAGACATCCATAAAAAATAATTCCCAAATGAAAATTCTAGTGGGTGTTATTATTCATATGTATAAAGATTTATATGTATGTGAATTGATTTTGTAAAATTCAAGAAATAGAATAATTCACAAAGAAAACTATTGAGATGTAATCATGAAAACATTTAATTTGATTACAGGAATAAGTACTATTTTTTGTCTCTGATTGAGATCTACTACCTGTAATTTGATTGAAAAAAACAAATCTTTACAGTAATGCATTAGTAAGCATGAGTTGTTAGCATGTCAGATGTTTGTAGATCAAGGACTCCCAGTATATTATATCTTCCAATGGAGCATACAGTGCATGTGTATCTGTAATGCTGGGGTTCCCAACCTTTTCATCCTCCATACCCCTTTGGTATTCTAATAGGTTCCCATGAGCCCATGAAAAATTAAGGTTCAAAAATAGATCAAATTATATTGATTTTTTGTTAGAGCTCCATTCAATTGTTAGTGAAAGGTTCAGAAAATAACTTCCTCTTCCAGCTTCATTAGATATTCAAAAAATTAATCATAATATATTTGTCTTAGATTTTGAAATGGTTGAGCCTATTTATTGGCACCAAGTTCATTATTATGAAGGGAAACTCTGGCAACTGCACTACAAAGATCATTTTCAGGTGTTTTGAGATTTGATCTGTGTTTTTATTCAATCTTCAACAACTCCGAAGATGTTGACTCATGAAATGGAAATAACAGCAGTGCTCAAATAGCAGTTCATTGGTTTTGTTACGTCTATCAGCTGTTTCATATCAAGGCTGTTACACTTGTACCATCGTGTACACTTTTTTTGTATTCTCAAACCGTTATATACTCCTTGAGCAGTGCAAATGTACTACCAAGGTACAACAGGAATTGAAGTATGGATTTTCATTTTTAGAGATTTAAATAAAACTCATTCAATTAACGTGCTACCTTAATTACTTGATATAACTAATTTGATGTTGATTTTTCATCTTTTCGTTACTAAAGTCAATTCATATATATGTCATTGCCATTGAAATCATCTTATATTATTCTGCCTATCACCGGTTAATTAGTTGAAACCTATTAATTAGTTACAAGAGTGACCCATCAGGAGAGATAATTTTGGAACAGAAATTTGAATGAAGTGTCAATTAACTTATGAAATTATGAGTTTCAAGGTTTTCTAATATTTTTTTGTTATCAACCTGTTATCTTTAAAGAAAAAAATGTACCCAACCAATTTTCAGGTGTTGAAATGACGGAACTGGCATTAATTTTTTTTAATGTATTATTATAGTTAAAAAAAACTTTTTTTTCTTGGTTTTGAGATTGACAAAGATTTTCTTTTTTCATTTCCTTATATTTATGTTAGAGAATGGCAAGTTGATGAAAAAAAAATCTGAATTATGATATGATTCAGCAAATCAGTATTGTTTTAAGAAAATGTATTTTTCTCACCGTGAATTAAATGAATAAAAGTATTATTTATTTTATCAAATATTACTCTAAGGATAGTTTAATATAAGAGTAAAAAGTATGGGACGAGTTTACTGAAGGGGGTTGAAAGGAGATTAGTTTTATAAGAGGGTAGGAAAAAACGGGAAAAGGTTTAAGACGGAGAAAGGAAAGTTAGTTAAATGAGAGGAAAAGAATGGAGTGGGCAGAGAAGAGAAGTAATTTACTTTGAGGATAGGGAGAGGTACGGGATAGAGAAAAGTTATGTAGTTCATGGAAGGGGCAGGATAATTTCTGAATTTTTTAGATTTTAAACTATTTTTATGAACATTTAGATAAAATCATAGATGGGCAACAAAGAGTGTTGGGATAAGGGAGTGAATGAGAAGATGCAGGTATACGATTTAGAGAAAAGCAAAGGTATAAGATAATGGATTATCTTAATCAACACCCGCTGAATTTTCTTCTGATTTCATAAAATTTGAATTGAGAAGATTTTTAAAACATTTATCTGATCAAATATTTCAGAATAACTTATAGGGAATAATTCTGTTTATGGCTTTTCATGTTTTTCATTATTTTGAAATGTCAATATTTATAATGATTTTATTATTTAGATTACATTTGAGAATTATAACTCATTCTACCTGTTAAAATTCATGCGTTGAGAAAAAAAATATCTATTTTTCTCTTAAAATATGTTATGAAGACTTTTTATTTTTAAATATCTTGGTTATCAAGTATTTGATCACTTTTAAAATATTTTTTTTGCTTTTGAAAAACTAACTTACTTTTTTTCTAATTTCTTTCAACAAGGTTAATCCTAAGTTCACAGCTTGGAATCTATCTTGTTTACTTGAAATTCTCTCAGCTTTCAAATAGGCTTTTTGCTGCCCTTTTCAAAGAAAGCTGTATTTTTAGTAATTTGAAAAAATATTGTATTCAGAGATGAAAGTAAGAAAAACATTTTGCAATTTCCGAATTCTGTTCTGTAGCCTCTTTTTCTTTGACTCAAAAATATCCAAAAGCTATATTTAGATTTTTTTTGAATTCATTGCCTGATGTTGTTTGCTAAGAACACTTGTTATAGATAGATTACACGTGATTGTTCTCTCAATGCTTGTCTGAACTGTTGCTTACAATTGATGTAAGATGAACAAAAATTTCATTGGAAACAGAAGGTTTGTTTTGAATCAGGAGAAATTTGCTCTCAAAAATTGCTTTTTACTTTTTCTTCTAGAATCACTTTATCTCCATACAAATGATGCAAGCTCCATTAAATTTGTACCCTGGCTAGCAAATGCCTTTATGCTGGCTATGGCATCAGCTACCCCTGTCCAAGCTTCCCGATCACAAGTTTCTCTCGACTTGGCATGCAATATGTAAAGTACGTTTGAAGACGACAATTACCATCACTTACTGAATCATTCTCACTTATCGCACTTAGTATTCCCAAGTGGTCACCCATTCAAGTACAGACAAGGCTCAACATGACCTAACTCCAATGAGTCGTCCTCTGTCTGAAAGAATTGTCTATATGATTTTGCTTTCTGAGATTCCTTGAGTAATTTTAACTACACTGGGACAATTTTCTGTAAGGTTTGCAATAATGTCTTTTGGTCAACTATTGAAAGTAATTGTTCTATTTTCCATAAAGTTTCTTTTTGAGTTGTCTTTAAAGACTTCATGCTTTGACCAAAGATAAACTTATTGAGATTATTCACCTATACCTTGAATTATGTGATTTTGATTAGTGCTGGTTTAGTGGAGTATCGTTAAGGTTTTGCTCTACGAATGAATGTATGAACACTGATGTTTGGGAAAGAAGGAAAATTGGTAACAAATTAACCCCACTATTGAAGATATACCTGTACATCCAGATAACTTTTGCCAAGATGAACTTCCTTTATTCCCCGAGATAGGCCATATAGTAATTATTGCTGCAACATTTTCAAACCATCCACACACACGTGTGTGTATATATATGTATATATAATGTATATGTGGGTGTACCATAATTACTGGTCATAAGACATATATTTTTAGAGGCTATTTGGAGCACAGCCACTCCCTGAAACTCAGTCAAACCCCATGTCTATTTTGAGCTTGGGGAGATGGACCCCAAGCAGAAGCATCAGCACATAGGGTGTAGTATATTCGCATAGTTTATATGATGGCAAATAGGTATATTTTGGATCCTTTTACTTAAATATTTATAAGTTTGTCTGCTGTAGTGTTTAACTCTAGTGTTACTTCTGCAACTTTTGTATTGTGTGTATAACTTTAAAAATTACAACAAATGTTTTTTTGTTTTTTTTTAGTATGAATCTATTTATTTATTAGAAAGAAATAAGCCCTTGCGTTTCTGTAAGATAAAGTTTGTGGATATGTAATATTGGTAAATATTGAAAATACAGGCACTAATTTTCAATATGCTAGTGCTACTTTTGTCAGTAATTATTAAAGCTTGTCTCACCTTACTGGTAGATAACTCTAAGTGAACTCGAGTTCTCGGTAAATCAGTAACTGTAACAGACAAAACACAAACTCATTGATAAAAGTGACACACCTGTTACTTTATTCATGTATATACATCATATAAGGAAAACCAATATGGCGTCCTATTTTCTCATGCTATTATCGCCACCTCACAAGTTGTCGTCAATGTCCAAGGGTGATAACTCAAATATAAGTAAACATATGTCCTGTAAGGTATTTTCAAATCAAATGCTCTTTGATCCAATATTTATATGGTCATTTGTTAAGTCATCAATATTGTACTTTCTCTTTTGGTTAGTTTTCTCATCCTTTCTAGTGATTCATTTTTACGGATGATTCACCAGACTGTTCCTAATTATTTCTACTTATTATGAATTTCCTGGTGAATCCTCTACAAAGTGTTTATTGAATCACCTGGCAGTCAGTGAACATGAATGTCAATTCAAGAAACAAAGCTTAGAATAACTTGTTTCACGCATCATAATTGCTGTCAGGTTTATGGCATTTTCCTTGTATCGGCTTGAAGTTAGTTTGTTTTTTTTTTCCCTTCATATTTCATTCAGTTTTTATCCTGATATAGAAATGGTTTAGTAAAATAATCACATTATCTTATCTTTTTGCTTGAAATGATTCAAACAAAACAGAAGAATAAGGATGACTGTATCAAAAGCCTACAATTTTCTTATTTTCAATATTTGATTATAAATTCGGGAACAATCATCAGCTGGGAATATTTCTAATAGATTCAAGCAAAATGTTAGCTCTCATAGTTCAACTTTTATTTCATTTATTCAATTTGATTATCAAAATGAGTGTTTTCAAAAGTAATCAAACTTATTCTTTCCAAATTGTCTTCCATAGTAAATCTCATGGTTGATAATGTTTAATTTATAATCATTTGTATTGTAATAGATGAATGATTGGTTAATCCACTCAGTTTTCTTCCCTAAGCATAAAATTATAATTTCATTCATCAATTGAGTGTTGATATAATCTCCTCCTTTCTATGCTCATGATGATGATAGTGTGAATGTGTTTTAATGAGATGACAAGCATTTCTAAGCAACTAGATGGGGGATGCTTGTATGTCCACTATTTGCTGATATCAATCAATATTTTGTTAGCATGTTTCTGCAGCCTCTCTTGTGAAGTGATGCCGTTGCTAGCATAGGATGGAAGCAGCTTCAAATTGATTCTTCTTGTAAGCATTTTTGTAATGCCATTTCTGCTGCTGGTGTTATTACTGTCATTACTTTGATGAATTGCACATCCTTGGCTCTAATTTGGTAGATTTTTCTACCCCAGAAGTTAATCATATTCTATGAGTATACAGACTGACTGAAAGAAACATAGGCATAAAAGATTTGAGCAAGATATTTTATGAGAGCTAGCTTTATTACTCTAAAATGGATTATAAAAGAAATAACCACTGTATGAGTTGATCTGTGTTGGTTATCCTATTCCATTGTAATGGCCAGTTTTTATGAAACAATTTTATTTAGTATTTTACTGTAAAACTTTTGACATTTATTCTCAGTTAAAAAGTTGCAATAAAAAAGATAGAAATACCTTCATCAATTTGTGAAATTATTGATGATATGGCTCTCTGTTTTCTATATCTACCAGTTATCTAGAAAGATTTTCAGGTATTGAAAGGCATTCATTTTTTCTATATACTATCTATGCAATCATAAAATTGAGTTATTTCAGGTTTTTATTTTCATTGTATTTTTATTTTTGTTTTGAACATTTTCATAATAATGTGTCATAAGTATATGATTATTTTGTGATACAAAGTTGTTTTTTTTTAAATAACAGTCATCATAGTTTTGAGATTGACATTTGTTTTCTTAGATTATTAGACTGTGATCGACTCCGAATAAGTAATAGACATAAAAACGAAAATAATCCCATTTTGATTACATCAGTTAAAACCTTTTCTTTTTTTTTCTTTCTATGGAGCTCTGAAAATGACCAAGCTCTTTATTTGATTGTCAGATTCCAAAACATAAATTATTCACAATAAGTATTTGTAAACAGAGCTATGAGGTCCTTTGTTATGCTTGGTTGCTGTTGGCTCTTTTACCCATTATGACTCCCTTAATTAATTCCAGACAATTCTCATGAATGGTTCAAGCATTATAACAATGCCTCCATTGTGTAATGCCTTATCATTTGCTCTCCACATGTGAAACCTGCGTTTTCCTCTTCAGTTACAATTGGCAATTGATTTCTATTAGCTCAAACTCACAAAAAAAAAAACAAACAAAAAAACAGTGCTGCAGTTTATTTTGGAAACATAGCATGAAAAAACAAAAGCCATTTTCAGTTGTTATAAATTCATTCCAGCTGCTTACATGAAAAAGAATCTGAGTGTTTGATTTGTTATATAAGGGCTTCCTTCTTACAAACATTTTTGATGAAGCTTCATTTTGCAAACAAATTTAAATTATTTACCTTTTTTTTTTCTTTTTTTTTTAAATTTCATGTTCTTATAACTTTTAAATCCTTATAACAAAATTCAAGTCTCGAATCCATGGGAATAGCTTACGATGAGATATGTCCCTTGAACTTTTAGGTAATAAAAAAAAAATTTTATTCGATTCACAGAAGCTTGAGTTGATCTTAGAAAAAAAGAAAGATTGTATTCATATATACCTAATGCTATGGTATAGCTGTTGTTTTTTGGGGGGTGGGGGTGTATATAAACTAGATAACCCTGTGACTCATTGGGTCACCCTTTGAGAGAAATTTGGTGCATTCTGATGTAACCAGAATGAACCTGAATTTTTTACATTTTCAAAATGATTAAATAGGGGAGACTAATCTATAATTAGCATTTAATAATCATCTGTCTGGATCTATGTACATGTTATATGGGACTATATAATGGGTTGGATTGATTTTTTTTTTTTTTTTTTTTTTTTTAATATACATATATTGAGACGTACAGTATTCGGGTAAAATCTTTACCATATTTTGGCCACCATTATATTTGACTACAGACAAGTCTGTTGCCTCTATGCCTACAAATGAAAACTTATGGTTGATTCTGAAAAGCTATCAGTTTGTCATATTTCATGTTTCAATAATAAAATTTGTATTGATGATGGTAAAATTTTCAGGGTATATCTATATTTATATGAGCCATCTATCGTTTGAGTTTCAGCTTATCATATCTATCCATATCAAAAATATAGATAAATTGTTTTGGGGATGTCTGGTTTAATTATGCAAACAAAATGCAACATAAATTTTTATTTATGATCAAATTCAAAGGATAGGGGCCACATTAACATATGTTTGGTTAACACAATATCCCACAGACCTGATTAGTCTTTCAACCATTGATTTTGTTAACTTTCTACTGTTTCAGCTTTAACATTATTCGCTGCTGTTTTTATTGCTTCCCGGAGATCTACATTACATGCACGCCTCTTTTAATAGTGGACCATAAGTTTTTTCATTGGATTGGCATCTGGATAGACTAGTGTCCATTTCATTCATTTAGTGTCTTTGAAACCTTTTTTCTCAGTTGGGCAATAATGAGTATTACAGAATGTGAAGGAGCTTTGTCTTGCTTGAATATAATCTATAGCTTGGAGCTTTTTGATTATGAACTATACCACTCAAAAGATGTTGTGTCTAAGAATAACTCTCAATAACTCTCTGCATTTATCATGACATTATCAACTTGGAATGGATCTATGATTTTACTGCCTACAATACTAGCCCAACACTCAGTTGTCTTCTTAGTCAAATTGGTTGATTATTTCCATGAAGGACCCAACCTATAGCCCAAACCATCAGGTCCATCCTATGTAGCTCTGCAGTCATCACTACAAATTATTGTTGAGAAATCAGTTTTCTTGTTCTTCTTTGCACAACTTACACATTTCTCTATGTGATATTTACTTAATGGTGATATTTTGGTTGTTTCATGTCTTAGGCCATTGTTCTTGATTTTCTGCATCTTTCCTCTGTTTACATTTGCAGCACCAGCTTCTTCAGATATTTCTTGCTTGTCAATCCACTTTTCTTTTTTATTACCATTTTTTAATTTTTTTTTCAAATCTCTGTTTATGACATTCTTAGTTTGTTTTCTTGTTTTCAAATTCTTTTTTGATTTCTCTGTGATCTCTGGTCAACTTTTTTGCAATTTTCAATGTTATGTTCCTATCATTCAATAACTTCACATTTTTTTGTTTCTCTGCGTTTTTTCTTGCAAAATAGCAATCTTGATGTATCTGAAATTTCAAAAAATATCAATAACTGTACTATTATATTTATTTACAATTATGATCAACAACTCAAGTTCAATAATACAATGTCACACCTTTAAATATGTTACTGTAAATATTTCTAAGATATTAGTGGCTGAAATTCACGAGATATATATATATATACATAGAGAGATCACATAGGAATAGAGCATTCTGGTGGATGGGGAATATAAGCTTAATAAATATATAGCTTAAATACAACCTAACTGACCGTCCGGTTCTATGGAGCAGAAGCGAAGGTTTCAATCCTACCTTGTGGTACTGGATGGGAAATGGATATAATAGCCCCACTGAAGAGTTGTAATACCAAGAAACAGCTGTCTGTGGATGACTCAATAAAAATATATATATATATTGTGTACTGTAGAGAGTGAGACAGACTCGGGAGTTAGGTGTTTAGAGGTAAGGTTTATTAATCCTTAGATGTAAATTGTCCAGATTTCAGGATTCTTCCCATCTTCAGTGTGTGCTGTGTGAGTGTGTGTTAAAAGTATATATATATATATATATATATATATATATATATATATATATATATATATAAAATGAAATTTTATCAGTTAGTTAATACTAATTTTAGTGTGGAAAAATAAATCTGAAGTATCGAATTTGTAAATGATCTATTTTTTTCTATAACAGGAAAACACTGATGATGACTTTAATTATTTTGTCCTCATTTATTAGTAAAAGTAGAAATCTTGAGAAGGGAAAATATTTCAACTAAAACCTGCATTTCCTGAAGGAAAGTACACGCATACCTTCAGCAAAAAATTTCACAACCTTCACTGGGGAAGTAACTGAATACTTTTAAACTTATGAATGATGGAAAGTAATGGTCTAGTTGAGCATTGTTACATTGCAAGTAAACCTTGAAACCTAAAAAAATTTTTTTTAAGTGTATGTAAGTGCAATACACAGCATTTAAAATACCAACGTTGAAATGGTGTTGATACCTTGGAAACTGTAGAAGGAGAAGCAGTGCCAAAAATAAGCTGCATAAGAATAAATCATAAAAATACTTGAAACAATAGTGTGCTTAGATATGTGCAGTCATACTTATTATACCTAGTTTTCATGCTTTGCCTTATAAGCAATCTTTTTCTATTGTCTGATTCCGTTCAAGAGGAGCATCATCTGCTTGATAATTTTTCTGCATTGTTTTTTGGGGGTTTTTTCTCGAGTCTACATGAATCGTGCCTTCTTTTTTCATTGTCACCTTTTTGTATCTTACTCCCTATAAAAGCTGTGTTTTACATTCACTGCACACCTCTGTAATAAAGTATCTATATGCAATATCTCATCTCTTATTTTTCTCTTGCTCTTTTTCTATATCCCTCTCCTTTTCATACCTTCATCTTTTTTTTCTTTTTTTTTTTTCCCTGCTCACCTCTTCTTGCTTAGAGTACTTGAACCTTAAAGGAGAAATAGTTGCCCAGTTGTGCACATTAATTCTTTACCTGTTCACCCTGGTTGTGTGAGTGGGTGTGCTTCTATTGACCAACTCCTGTCAAGTGCATTCAGTGTTGCCTGTTGATTTATGCTGGGTCTCTGACACAGGTTTACTTCTAAATTAGAATTTTAAGGTAATTTTTTTTCTTCCCTTTCTTGTGCAGTATTTGGACAATTACTGCTACTGTTGAATGGGGGCCAATGTTTAAATCATCTCCTTTTTAACTGCTTTCACACGAAGGTGAAGGATGCTGACAATATCAAACAGCTAGTCTTACTTCACAAGTTTACTGCTTACCCTTATCTCACATTCTTATTAGATTTATTTCCCATTATAAGATATTCCGTACGAACAGTCTGAAATTATTTGAATTTCATGAATGACAACCTTTACCTTAGAACACAGGGTACCATACATGCTGGATTATAAGACAAAACACATACGTCATGGAGCACAATATTTTTACCTATATTATTACCCACTTGTCCAGAAAACTGAATATAAAGAATTTCATCTAAATACTTACTCGTCTATACACTAACTAGACTCAGTTGACTTAATTATATGGTGTTTTATACATGTCTTTATCACAAAATCAAGGAAATTAAGACTTCCGTTCACTGAACAAATTTTGGCATGAGTAATTGATTTTTGATTTTCCGCAGTTCAGTTATAACATGGTTGTTTTTCTTTGACCCTAACAATCGCATTCTAAAGGGGACGACTTTGGTGCTGCTGACAAGCCAGTTCTTGTTTGTTTTGCAAATGTCTTTCTTCAAGAAACTGATAATCGTTGGGAAAATATTATACCTTTATTTAAAGTTTAAAAGTTTATGAAATATCCACGTTTTATATAGGGACTATTATTCAAAAAAAATCCAATTTTGGCAAATTTATAAAATAGTGAAAACCATTGATTTAGATCTGTGGTCACCTTTTTGTGATTAGCACCCCTTTCTTAGACTTTTGCGAGGGTAACATTTCTGTATAGCCTACTAATATTTTTAATACATTTATTTCCAGGTAACTGGGCAAATGTATACATTCCAAAAACTCATACGAAGGCTCCAAGAAGTAAATGAATGTATCATTAATTAAGATAGTAATGAAATTAAAAGCCCCTGTTTTGGTTGGTTATCTTTGTAATGGTGCAATGTTAACCGTAACAAAAAAAAAAAAAGAATAGTGCATTCCAAATTTAAAATACCTATTGTGACACATAAGCATACCTTGCGACCCAGTAATGTATCACCCAGGTTGATGCCCACTGGTTTAGATGATACAAAATGTTTTCATTTGATAAGAGCAGATTTTGCACTTGGAATTTAAATCAACAGTCCTCACCCTGAATTTGTTCTGGCAAAATTACTTGAATGGAGAAGGGGAGGAACTCTTATAAAGTTTTATGGGATAGAAAATCAAAAAATCAGAAGCTTCCAAAATGTGAGTGTAATGCTGCCACTCGTACAACTTCTCTTCCTCCCCTCCCTCTATTACACATATTACGAATATTTAATTAGAGCATTTTGAGAATCTATCAAAATGACATGTTCCTGTCATTTTGATAGATTCTCTATTTTTTTTTAGCTTGGAGATTTAGAGAATCAGCATGTATGAAATGAAATGAGATATATATATATATATATATATATATATATATATATATATATATATATATATATATATATATATATATATATATATATATAAATAAATAATTTTATATGTGTGGGGAAAAAATGTCAAATTTTATGGTTGAATAGGTTGGTAGAGAATCAACTCAGTTTTTCTGTGTAACTAGTATTCTTGAAGATATTAGTTGGTTTACAGGCAGTCTGAGATTGAAACAGACACAACAGATTTGATATTCACATGGGTGAACACTCAATAGAAGTGACACAAACAATGAGACACGTCTGTTATACTTATTGATCCCTCATCATTGAATGTTTTTTGGTAATCTACGCAAGATGTGTAGTGTAAAATGACATCCATGTATAATACATCATGATAATACTCTTTATGAAATAACAAACTACACGTATGACATAAGATATGTGTTAAAATCATAGCTGGGAGGGAGATGGTGTTTGATCAACACAGCAGGATGCCATGTTGATATAACTGTTATGGTTTTAAAATCCCCAAAACTATTACATGGTAAACAACTGATGATTCATGTATGTTTATATTTTTGTCTGTTTATCAAGGGGAATAATTATTAAATGCTAATTAGAGAGTAATCTCCCTTTATATATATAAATTTTATTTATTTATTTATTTATTCATTTATTTATTTTTTGTAAATGCATGAAAAATCTGGGTTCATTTTTGTTGAACAGGAACAAGAAAATGCAGAGATTGTATTTGTAAGACTTTTAGATAAACTCACAGATACTCTGGTTCTAGAAGTACTGATCCATGGAGAAATAATCCTGTCATTTTTGACTGGTACTACACCAGTTGAATATAATTCAAATGCTAACCATGCTATTCGATATTCAGAAGTAAACTTATCATTCATAGTTTGATTTCCCATCCTTTGGTGTCTAATTTCATAAACCTCTCATACTATCATTCAATAAAGGTTAGAAATTGATAGATTAAAAAAGCATTACTCAAGTAATAAGTTGAATTAACTATGTTTCTACAATGATCTTCCTTTATCTCTCAATAACTGTACTTCATGTTTTTTTAATGATACAAGATATATGAAAACAGTATTTTTATGAAGGTGGTACCTATTGGATCTGGTTATTTTGTAGATAGCTAAAAATTGTTTTTGCTTTTGTTGGGGGGGAGGGGTTGTTTTTGTTTTTGTTGTTTTTTTTGTTTTTGATTACTGTAAAAAAAAAATTTGTAACTGTAGTGCTAAATGTTTATTTTTGGCCAATTCCCTAATATTTTTCCTTTTCGTTTCAGTGCCAATCCTCCTCACCATGGCAGGGAGAATGAACCATGTGACACATGTACAGAAACAGAGTCCATTTTAAGTAGTAGAAGAGGTAAGAGGAAATTAACATTTCTGACATTTGCTATTTGATAATTACTACAGACTTTTATTCATTTCTGAGCAAAGAATATTTGAACTCTTCAAAAATTGGTCAGTATTAGATTGAGTCTATTATTCAATGAAAAAAATTTTGCTAGTAATTTATCGTGCTTTCAATCCATAATACCTTACTTGATTCTGTAAGTTTGTCAGTTTCAAAAAAAAATGTTGGAATTTAGGGACAGAATTCTATTTACAATGTGATAGTAATGCTAAACTGGGCACATTCTTTCTCTCGTTTTTACTAAGAAATGCCTCTCTCAAAGTAAGTGGTTATTTCCCTAAATGGGGAAATTAAGATCTTACATGAAAATGGCAGAAAGTTTAGCATTAGAGGTACATTGTATATAGACCCCCCACCCCATAAAATATGAAAAAAAATATTTTTCCTCACAACTGACAAATTTACAGGGGTAAGAAAGATAACATGAATTGAAAGCACTCAAAATTACTAGTGAACCAAGTTTTGGGGGTTGGGGGGGGGGGTTCTTTTTTCTTTCTATTTTTTCTTTCTTCTTTCTATTTTTTTTCTTCTTTCTATTTTTTTCTTCTTTCTATTTTTTTCTTCTTTCTATTTTTTTCTTCTTTCTATTTTTTTCTTCTTTCTATTTTTTTCTCTTTCGATTTTTTTCTCTTTCGATTTTTTTTCTTTCTATTTTTTCTTTCGATTTTTTTTTTCTTTCGATTTTTTTTTTCTTTCTATTTTTTTTTCTTTCTATTTTTTTTTCTTTCGATTTTTTTTCCTTCGATTTTTTTTTTTTTTCTTTCGATTTTTTTTTTTTTTCTTTTTCTTTCGATTTTTTTTTTTCTTTCGGTTTTTTTTTTTTTTTTTTTTTTCGGTTTTTTTCTTTTTTTTTTCGTTTTTTTTTTTTTTTTTTCTTTCGATTTTTTTTTTTTTTTTTTTTTTTTTTTTTTTTTTTTTTTTTCTTCCTTTACATGTACTCACCCATAAGACACTTGTCCGTCAGTCAGTTGTAGATATGTTAAACAATAGGAAGAAAGAGGTGTAACATTATTAGAAGAACATCTATTTCAACCCTTTTGTTAAATTTTTTTATTTACTGCTATGTCATAATAGAATGTATTAGGTCTGCATTTTTGTATTTTTTTTTTTTCACGACCTAAAATTGCCATTTTTATTATATATATTATGATTTTTATTGGGAATAATACTTGTAGAATATTTCTATATCAGTATATTTTACAAGTATGAGAATCAATTGATTCAAAAGAAAGACCACTTGCTCTTCTCCTTCCTACCAAAGATAGTGGAAGCATCATTAAACTTATGGTTCTTATTGAATATTTGACTTGAATTTCCTTGATAAGATTTGATTATCTAAAGTACTGATTCCTATAAAATCATTTTGTGATTTATTAATAGTGATGATTGTTTTTTTTGTCTTTTTTTCCAATCAGTTATTGTGGAAAATAAAATGGCAGTTAATGCACTTATTTGAAAATATGCAAAAATGTGGATGTTTTAATCTGCCAAATTAATTTTCGGGAAGCATTTTAAAAAACAATTTATCCAAATTTCATCAAGAGAATTTTGATGACAGCTTTACATGAATATTTGTTCAATTTCTTAAAATTTTTCTGCAAATACTCAGTGGCTTTGAATAAGAGTGATTAAATATTTTTAAGTCAAGTATTTTTTCTTCATGGTCTCTCTCTCTCTCAAACCATATTGATGAACTTATCCACACTTGCAAAGAATCAAATATTTTGACTAATTTGAAACTGTTTACAAGGAGCTAAGTCTTATTATCAAGACGATTGATTTTTAATGGTTTTTACTAAAACTACTGTGATAATATAGTCACAAAAGCTTGACACTGAAATGCCATAGTCACTATATTGTCAACTATCTCACATCTCACTCTTTCCCTTACTACATACTCAGCATTATTCTCTGTTCATTTGCTATTGCTGTGCCCTGGAAAATTTCCTTCTTCTACTGCTGGTTTTATTACAAGATTCAATCTCGACTCTTCTTCAGTACAAATTCTGGTCCATTCCAAACTTTCAAATTAGATCTGATCTGAGTGTATTCAATGCTGCCATATAAGACTTTCATAAGATCACCAAAGTCAATAAATGTCAAGCCTGGTCGTTACCTTGATGGGTGACCATCTGGGAATGTTACATGCCTTATGCAACCAGGGATCAATACCTGGCCAAGTCATACCAAAGACATTTTGAAGAAATGGTACTCAATGCCTCTGTTAAAGAGTAGGATTGTGAGTAAGTGGAGGTTGGGATAGAAGTTGTGCTCACTTCTATCCGAAAGGATAGTAGCAAAAAGAGAGGGGAGCTTTTAGATCACCTCTGACTCTATCTAACCAGCCAATTAAGAAATGCTTCAAGTTTACTCAACTGATAGCGAAGAATATTTTGAGAAATTGTTTCATCCAATGAAACTTATGGAACTATGCTATCATAACTATTCACATGAAACTAGTCTTGTTTCAACTGTAAATATTGATTTTATTTTTAGATAAATGCTTTAATTGATTGTAATCTATCATTCATTTAATTATGTGGCTTTGTATTTTTCATTTTTTTACTGTTTTCTCTTACTTCAAAATTTAAAGATAAGATTTTTTCATTGTATATGATTCTTGGATGTGCAGAATGGTGTAATGGTTACTGGCACAGAAAACAGAATCAGTGATTAGAATCAGTCTCAGTTGAGGCTACGTGTGTTCACTTTCCACTAATACCCTTTGAGGATGCATGAATTCATTTTTACCCCTAGCTATAGCCCTGTAAGGTAGTCTATCTTGGGCATGTGGCTTTCAAATTCAACTCCATAATGCTCTGGAACAGCAATATGTTCCTATACTCCACAAGATCTACAGGGGAAAGGGTTACAATTCTCTCTGAAATGTTTGAATGCATTGACAAATTTATGTGGAAAATTTAGTTTTTCATCGGCCACTGAAGTTTTTTTTAATTGTACGTGATCAAATAAAACACATGGCATTTATATTCCAGAGGCACATTTCTCATGTCATTATTAGAAACTCAGAGTTTGTTTTTTGTTTGTTTGTTTTTTTTTTTTGTTTTTTTTTTTTTTTTCACTTATTAAGTGATTCTGCTTGGCTATGTGTCACACTTATAGGCATGACCAATGGGTTCAGAGGGCTGAAAATTTGAGCATTTACTCCTTATGTCTAATATAAAAAAATATTTTTTAATTTTTCCTCATTTAGGTCCACCTCGCATCAACGGGCATGCCAAACATGACCGGCACAGAGACCCTCGACAGATCTATGAATCTACGTCCATGCTTAGCAGTGATTTGGAATCTACAAGTTTCTTTGATTCTGAAGATGATAGCAGGTACTATATTTTTGTAAAATTTAAATATTGCTTACAATTTTAACTCCTCACACACCTTATGATTACTTCAACTCGGCTATTCTCAACATAGGCTCTATGGATCCTATGGGAACTCTGGCACATTTGAAAGGGGTCAGACACTAAAACAATGATCAACGAATTTCTACTGTTCATGTTGTATTTCTGTCAGACAGGAGACCCTGAAACTGGAAAAGGCTTTTAAGGGGACTGTGACCAAAAGTCCTCATATTAACCAAAATTAGGATATCCATATCACCATCACCCAAATGTGTACCAGCTCTAATTATCTACATAAAAAATAGATTTTTATCCAAAAAAAATAAGTCTATAATGACCATAGAGACCCCAAAAAGCATTTTTAGTTGGTGCTTCATACAAGTTTACAAGGTTGTAGCTTCAAAAATGTAACCAAGAGTACACGGTGCCACATAGAGACATACAAACACTCAAAGAGAGAATCTATAGCCCATTCATCTGTTTGGTCACTCATTTGTTGGGCTATGGTGATTTGATACTAAAAATTTAATTTAGACATGCAATGTCCCAGTCATGGTTCTGCAAAGCTGTTTTTCTTGATGTAAGTTTTTGTGAAATATTTAAACCAATATTTTATTGTATTTTGATCTGATTTTGTTTCATATTTTCCTTTAAAAAAAAAAAGGATCAATAATATTAACCTTGAGTACACTGCATTCTTTTCCAAGGGTGCCAAGATTTTGTCCACTCTGTAATTTGGAAATCTTGTGTTTATCCATCTATGAGTGATTAATGACAACACGAGCGTAAAATTCAAACACACTATTGCTTTGTAATCAACATCACCTGCAGTGGCATGGCAAACTTTTCATTTGGCAAACAGTTTTGTACAGTGCTAAAGCTTAATAAAATGCAGTCTTGTAATTTGATGTAACCTTTATTTGTACATCTCTGCTCTAAAATCATCTCTACGGCAAGAATCTTAAGTGAAGACATACTATTATTTGAGATTTATTTTTTGTTGATTTATCTTACTAGTACTAATTTGTTTTTTCCTCTTCAATTTTTCACATTAACTAAACCATCCATTTTAATCAATCACTGCTTTAGCTTTTTTACACAGTCCACACAATATTTCCAAAAGTCTTCTATGAATTTCAATTAAATTTCTTGGAAAGGTGGGCTAAGGGTGGAAGGGTTAAATTTTGGTACAGATCCATGAATTTTTTTACAGTTGAGTTTGTGTACAGCATTGGCAAAGGTATGTGCTTCTGAGTGCTTTCTAGTTTTATAATTCATTGGGTTGACTATTGAATTGTTAGGAAAACTATTGAAAAGAGTTTCAGATGAGGCTTGTAAAATAAACTTAGGACAGCTACAACTGAATTTTTATTCAACTTCACATTGCCTCCTTTGAATAATAATAATGATTGATCCTTTGATACAATGGAGTAACAGTTTCATTAATTTATATCTTCCAACTTTGTTGATAGGAGTATATATATTCATTCATGTCTGCTTACACAATATCTCCAAAAGTTCTCAATGAATTTCCATGAAATCTTTGTCATTATCCATAGCAGGTCAAAATATTTGTAAAATCAAAGGAAATGTCAACTTTAGTTTGATGATTATTGTCTTCGTTGATTTATATTGCTTTCGGAGCTTTAGCACCCTGTGTGTATAGTAATCCTTTGAAGAGGAGAGTTACATTTATTTGGTTATATTTTTAGCAATAGTTTTCAATAAATTGAACTTTGCTCCCTGTAGGTTTTCAACAGTCACTGATACAACAGCGAGGTCTTCAAAGTATGGCCGGCACAAAAGGAGACGAAAAAGACACAGACTTCCTCCTCTCAGCAAGGTAAAGACTTGATTTTGTAGCATTCAAAGAAAACAAATAATTGATTATCTATTTGTCCTGATCCTATGTCTGTCACAGAATTAGTCTTGATGAATACCATTGATCTTTTATTATGTTCCAAGTTCTCATTTTGTATAAAATGTCAATAGCATAACATTTTTGTTGACCTCAGATTGATTGGCTTTGCTAAAAATTCAATAAGAAATGAAAAAATATTGCAAATACCCTTCTAGACAATAACTACTTTAACTCAGTTCATCTTGTTATATAGGTTGTCATTTTGTTGGTTTTTCTTTTTGTAGATCTAGATGCTAACTCAAAAACTCATGAAAAATTAATTTATTTTATACATTGAAAATGGTGGGATAACCCAAAATATATCATTCAATACAAATAACAAGGGGAAAAGTCTTATAATGAAGTAAAATGTCGCAAACTTCATCTTGTATCTCAGTTTCAATTCTCTGATTGATTTTTGATTCATATGATCTTTGACTTAGCCTTGCTTTCTTATTTTTCTCTTTAATATTTTCATTGTTATATAATTATATTTCTTTTTTCTTTCCAGACGTCTTCCTTTAGCAGTATCACAGATTCAACAATGTCACTGAACATAATCACTGTCACATTAAACATGGGTAAGTCTTATCATTTATGTTTGCTATGTAATTACTTTTGTCATAATTTAAAAAATGGTTAGATTTAGTAGGCACTGGTTGAGCAGATATACCTCTTTCAGAATGATTCAAATCTTACAGTATTGACTTGCTGCAGTGATTTGGTTATAAAATCTATTCCCCTCTTAACAACAATAGCATCATTAGGGGAGTATCATCAATTTGTGTATACACACACAACGGTTAAAAGAAAGACCGAACCCCATTTTTAATTGCCAATTCAGATTAGTTGTATTCTTTAATACAGCTGTTGTTGTATGTATTCTAGTGACAAGCTGCTGGGGCTGATTTATTCCACTTGCTTTATAAGCACTTTATTAAAAGATGGAAAATAGAACTGCATAATATTAGAATACCTTGAACACATACAATTATGTTAATGTCCTCTTTTTGTGGTGGTATGTTTGTGTATAAACACTTCCTATTCTCTAATAAAGTGGTTAGCAGAAAAGGTGTTAAAACTTTCCATTAAGTATTCAACCACAGACTTGGTTGGTTTATAAAAATGTCCATAAACATGTTAGAAACTCTTTCTATTTTAATCTCATTAATCACTCCCTTATTATCACTCTTCATATGTTTGGGTGTTATAGAGAAGATTTTACAAGTAACACCAAACTTGTTAAATGTAGTGAGCAGCTGAAGTGTATGACCTGGCCAAAGGTGAAATGCCCACTCATTGACTTATTGCACATAAATCAACCTGACATGTGAATATTGTATCCTCTTTGGCAAATGATCTATAACAGGAATCCCTAAACATTTTTATACCCTGGACCAGTCAATTATTGCACTCAGTTTGGGTTGGGTGAGTAATCATGACCAATGTACAAGTGATATGTCAACTTTAAGTCAGAGGCAGTATATGGGATCCACAAACCCCAGGTATGCTCTGGGGGGCATAATATATCTGAGTAACCCTGAAAAATCTAAAAAACAATCTGAAATAATCTTTAGAAAATTATTGGGTGGGAGTAGTTGGACCTAGCGCTGCCATTGTAGGTCACTTACAAGTAACTAATACACTAAATTTCATTTCTTCAAGTGTTTATCTAACTAATTCAATATCAAGATCCACCTGACTTCCTCTGGGGAAAAGCTCTTATTGATTCCCCCCCCCCAAGCTTCATTCATTGACTACTGAAATGTTTTTGTCTAATTAATTTCATTTTTACAGTTGATGTGCCACGTAAGTCAGATATATTTTTCAGTGGGGATGTGGGAGGCATGACAGGGAATGAGGTGCTACTGACTTGTATCATTTCATATCTCCAAATCATATTGTTTTCTCATGGCCTGGTAGCACGTGCTTTGTTGCCCAGTATTGGTCTGTGGACCGGATGTTGGGGACCACTGATCTATAACATCTGCACTTGTTAACTTTGAAGGTTATTTCCCAAATCTCAACTCTTGTCAATCTAGATTCCTGCATATAAACATTTTTTAATGAATGGATATCATCAAATATCTGCCCTTTCACCTGATTCAATGAACTGTATTGTAATTGTTTAAATATTTTCGTATAGCATTCTAAAATATTGTGTGATGTTATTAATTACAATATCTTGAATAGTCCTGTTAATTGGTTCCAAAATTTGTCGGCACTGTTCAAAACCGCCTTGCTAATGTCTTATCATAATTTAACTTTTTTTTTTCAGCCTCTTAATTTAAAAAAACTTTTTTGTATTTGTACAACAATATCTTAACTTTGAACATCAAAACTTTTAAAAATCAAAGCTTAATAATTTTAATGGTATGAAATCCTTCAAAATATTGCTATGATCATGATTATTGGTACATTTTCTTTGTTGAATCTTTGAATATCAGAAAGAAGTAATAGTTTTGGATACAGTAAAGCATGCAAGCAAGACTTGTATCGAACAAATAGTTGACTCGGTAACATTGATGTTATAATTTTTTACTTGGGTCAAAATCAGTTGTAAACCAAAAGAAAAAAGATCGTGGGTGATGTGATTGCAGGTTCAAATCCTCTCAATGGCTTGGGTGTTTGAATGGTCTACTAAATTAAAGGAAAAATTTTCTTCTTGTTGGTTAGACATAAAATGACATTCATTTTTTTTTTTTTTAATTTTTTTTTTAATTTTTTTTTTTAGAATATGGAAGACTAAAAGGGTCATTTACCACCTATTTTACGTAGTGGCAATGACTTGAATAGCACAAAATTAAAAGTATGGAGGCCTGTTAGTAATATGAGGCCCTATTTATGCCGTTCACAGGAACTAACAGGAAATCAGATCAGATAACATTCTGTACACCATGACCTTATCAAAACTAAATACTTTTGTTCTTATGGTAATGATACTGGTGAAATGTTTACCTTTTGTTTTTGTGCACCAAGATTAATCTCTTTTTTCTTTTCTTTTTTTCCTTCTCTTTCCATTGCCAATAGATACGGTGAACTTCTTGGGGATCAGCATCGTTGGTCAAAGCAACAAAGGTGGTGATGGAGGCATTTATGTTGGCTCCATCATGAAAGGGTCGGTGTAGTCTTCGTTTTTTTATTTGATAACAAACACTTCATTTTTGATTAACGTGATCTGTAACATGTGTAGTTATTTCAGCATTTTATAAATTGAAAGTCAAATTTTTTCCAAGTTAACATGTTTGTTTAATCAAGATTTTTAATTGGTGTTTTCTCTGGTTATTTTCAAAGAATATTTGCCTAGTCACATGTGTGTCAAAAGTTTTAGGTGTTTATTCATTAACCAACAAACCCAAGAGTAAGACCATAGATGCCCTAGTTCTTTTCCTGCATGAAGATCTAACTATGGTAGTGTTGCCAAGTTTTTCAGGTTTATATCTAAAATGGAGTCAAAAAATATCTTGAAACATGTAGATATATATATATATATATATATATATATATATATATATATATATATATATATATGAGCCAGAAACAGCATCTGATAGGTTGTCCGTGACATCATATTCGGGAGTGAGGCGGATAAGAGCAGCGTCTAGAGTCTTAACCAGTTCAAAAAGTATGGAGCTACTGGTTGAATATTGTTGCTGGGATGCATGGGTCTAATCAACCTTGGTTGGGTCGCCTGGGCGAGAATGTCTGTAATTTTGGACACACAAACCCCCATGACACCATAATCATGAGATCACTGAGAATATATCCATGGATCAGCATTTCTTTTTTTTTTCTTTTTTTTAATTAAATATCACTTAAATTATTACTAGAATGTCACTATTTTATTGCTATTAGTTGAATAGAAATGTCTTGTTGGAAATTGTCTGAATAATAATTTCTGACACCTAGATGTAGCTAAAAACATTTAAATTGGCAACACTGAGCAAGATGTCTACTCATTGGTGCTAGAGATGCTAGCACATCAAAAGAGATGTTTATACAGTTCAGTTCACTTGAAATGAGTGGAACATATGAATTTTAGTTTCAAATGCAAATCCCTCTATTCTACTTTATTGTAAATAACTAAGTAAGGTAATGACTTAGATTTTGCTGTATACTTTAAGCCTTGAGGTATATTGACTCTATGGGCTTTTTTTGTTATGTACAGCCATAATTTTCTAATTTGAATGTTATTTTTCCCTATTTTCAGTGGTGCTGTGGCTCAAGATGGCCGTATTGAGCCTGGAGACATGATACTGGAGGTGAATGGTATTAGTTTTGAGAACATGAGCAATGATGATGCTGTTAGAACACTCCGCGAAGCTGTCCAAAAACCTGGGTATATAAGCTTTCTATCTTAATTCAAATCAAGGAAACTAAAAATCATTGGGTGAAGGGTCTAGATTGTGGTGAAATTTTGGAAGTAATGAGAATTTAACAAAGATATCATCTTTAAGCAGTAATAAGCCCTAACCCTAAATCTTAATTACCATAAACCTCAGTATTGAGCCTTTTTAAAAAGATTCTCATTTGTTTCTCATTACAAGAATTAAAAGGAAGCAACGAGACATAACTTTTAACCACCATTAGAATATCCTATTCAAAATTTTATTTGGTTGTACATAAATCATATTCATAAAATATAAGATTACATATCTTCTAATTGAAGATAGTTTAATAGCAAAATATTTTTTAATATATAGAAACTGATAGTTTCAAATCTGTAAACAATTTTTTGACCCTGTATACTTGTAAGCATTCCTATTGAATTATCTGTAATGTGATGTTATCAAAAAATGATGATAATGAATGTACTGTTCAACTTTTGAACATACCTGCACATGCCTTTTCAATTGTATGCAGTTGAAAGTTTGGTTATATTTAGCCATTAAAATTGAACATAGGAGAGACTTTTAATGAATAATATTGTTTATTGTTTGCTCTTCATTACATTCAATGATTTTATTTTTCAGGCCCATCACACTAGTCGTTGCCAAATGCTGGGACCCAAATCCTAAGGGCTACTTCACAGTACCTCGCCAAGAACCTGTGCGCCCAATAGATCCATCAGCCTGGGTGGCACACACCACTGCTATGCGTGCAGAATATATGGGGCGTGGAGCACCAGTCAGTTCTTCACTTAGTACCATGACATCAACCAGTTCGTCCTTAACTAGTTCAATACCAGAATCAGAAAGTAAGTAATTATACTATCATTCTGTTAGTTTGTATGTACAGCCATTACATTTTCTGGTTATTATTCATCCTCCTCATCATTCATCCTTTCTATTCTCCTTCCCCACTCACCATTGTAATGTAATGAATGGGAGAGGCTGTTCATATTTGAATGAGAGCAAAAGTTTCACTGAAACTATCATTCATTTATTACCCTCTCCCTTGCTAGTCAGAATCTTGAAAATTATTGTAGCCGTCATGAACCTCAGTAATATAAACAGATAGCAAAAGTAATCAATAAGATCTATTAGTTTCATTGGCTTTTGCACTTTGTTATAGTTAATTCAAATTCATTCTATAGGTAGTATTTATTTTTACAAAATTATATACTTTTTATATACTTTAAATGCAGAAATATATATGCAAGAGTAATGATAACATCTGAGTTGTCCACGCTCGTGGAATTTGCGCGGCTCCAGCTAGTCTACATTATGTTCATTAATGTTTCATCGGAAAGTGAAGTGCTCAAACTTGAGTTTTCATCTCTCAAAAAAGGTCTCGTACTGATTGAAAAATGGTGCCATTCTATAATTCCTACTATTTGAATCCATACTAATTATGGCCTTGCTTTATAAAATATATCACTTAAATCAAAATTGCTGTACATTACAAACTATTATTTATGCATGATACATTGGCAATTAAATGCTTTTTTTTCCCGACCATGCAAATATAGCCTTTTATTAACTCTGCTAAGACTCAGTAGGCAATTTCTTTTTAGCTGAGTGAAAACTCTGTCCTGGCATTGCATGCAACTCTGATCACCGAAATGGAGTTTTTGAATTTCACAGTTATGTTGTCATAGAAATTTTGGTCATACAGACAAGTTACAAACACAAAATTTTGGCCACCTTGTAAAAGAATGCAGAGCACTAAAGGTTGAGCTTTTATGCCATTTCTGCTGCAATAAATTGTTGCTGTTCTAACGTGAGCTGAAATTTAATTCATAATTTTGAAAATCTGTCAAATTTTGGTGTAGTCTCTTGAGTCTTTTGATTGAATTCATTTCTTTTTCTTTATTTTGAAAATTTTTATATCATTTTATAGCAAATATGAAACTCAAATTTATTGAGCAAATACCAAAAAGTTAACGGATACATTCTATCATATTGTGCTTTGCTTGCTTGTCATTAAAGCATATTCACTGTATTGATGTTATGGGTTTGTACTTTTATTTCAGGGTTTGATGATTTAAATTTGACTGTAAATACAGATATGGAATCCGTTGTGAAGGCAATGGCTCAAGCTGATTCCGGCCTTGAAATCAGGGATAGAATGTGGTTAAAAATAACTATACCAAATGCATTTATAGGTAAGTAGTTGTCCATTTGTAAATCTTTAGTGTTCACAAGTCTAACATTTGTGAAGTGCTTTCTTTTATTTTTGAGTTATGAATGTGCATTTTGATGTCAGGAAATTTTACTGGAGCAAAATTTCTAAAAACTTGGTAACCTGCTATACTGTGGTTTATGGAGATTTTACTTGTACACAAATTACTTTTGCATAAATTACTTTTGCATAATCAAGATAATCACTGCAAAAGAGCAGTCTCTACTTTGGAAGAAGAATGTTTTCAAAATATGTTTGAGGAGTTCCAATAATCCTTTTACAATACTTCAATTCCACTTTTTCTGTTTTCATAGGTGCTGATTTAGTTGATTGGCTGTTTGCCCATGTAGAAGGGTTTGCTGATCGACGAGATGCCAGGAAATATGCATGTAATTTACTCAAAGTGGGTTACATTCGACATACAGTCAATAAAATCACATTTTCTGAACAATGCTATTATGTATTTGGAAACTTGTGCGGAAGTAAGTATTCTCTCCAACTGAGTTTTTTTCCTTATACTTCAAAGCAACAAACATTTCTCTATCTTGAAATCTAAATTGGCACACTGGGATTTCTGTTTTTAGAGGGTGGAAAGGGGATTTATTTTTAAATTGTGTTCAAATCTTATTACCAGAACAAAAATATTGAGCTTTTCAATGTGTAAAATCAGATTCCTTTAGAAATCCTACTTATACAATTCTGCTTAATGCCACTGATCAAATAAAGACTTGTTGAAGCCATCAGTCCTTATACAATACTTATTTTTTGTATTCAATGATGTTCCTTTTTTTTTTTCTTTCAATAATAGATTTTCAAGAACCTTGTGTGTATATATTTCATACTTCATAACCTGTAATGAAGGGGGCAATTTCTTTGTATTTAAAATTAAACTTAAATTATTCAAAAACTTAAAATTCAAAGAATAAGTTTTTCTCACAAATTAAAACGCTGGTGGAAAATGGAGACCATCAGCAATAGATATAAACTCAAATATTTCCAACACAAATCAACTGTGAATAAATAATGAATAATAAAAAATTTGAAGATTCTATCCATTTGAAAAAAATTTCTTAATTGTTGCCATCCTTAGATGAACAAAATTATATGAGTCTCTCAACATTGACAACTATGTGAGCATAGATGCTATGTTGGTGGTTAGATTTTTCCCCGTTTCAAAATAAAGGAAGGAAATAACTCTAAAAAAAAAACAATATAATCAATCCTCTTGATAATCTACCTGTATTCTTATCAATCACTTTCATACTGTCCGTTAGATTTTTGCTTAAGATAATAATTACAGTATTTCCTGGCTGATGAGATGCTACATATGATGAGACATATCGGTATTTTTTTTTTTTTTTTTTAAGAAAAAATAATTAAATGGCTTAGCATACTAGGGTTCACAAGGGTTGGCAAACTCCTTGTTACAAATTGGTCTTTGAGTGCTGAGATGTGGAGTGATTTTTTTTTTTTTTTTTTTTTTTTTTTTTTAGGGCATTTTTCAGGGGAGAAAAAATATTTTATCAGCCGGGAAATACAGTATTTTGGAAAGAAAAAAAAAGGCACCCAAACTGAGATCTAACTTTATGAGATTTAGGCGATCTTTAGTTTTGTGTTAAATTCTTGTCTCGTCTTCGTTATGCATTAACAGGAACTAACCAAGAGAGCTAGCTGTATTTTGAGCCTCTTTTGATGATCATGTGAGATTGTGATTGATTTTTCTCTTGCTTCCCCCTTTGATAATTTCAAGATAAGCATGTGCGTTCCCTTTACCACAAGCTGCCAAACTGAACGATTCCCTTTGCTTAATGCATCTAATAAGTTTCTTTTGTCTTTCTGCAGCCACAACCAAAACTGGCTAAGGGCCTAATCATATTTTTTGTCATTACACTCCTAGAAAGCGTTTATCAAATAATTCTACAATTCATGTTAACTACTGAAATAAAATTCTCTAACATTTTATTATATTGTTTTAAAGTTCTTTAAAAAAAAACATAGTTATCTTCTTGCAAAAACAATTGTTCTCCATATAAAGCATACTGTAATTATTAAGTATTGAAATACAAAAGGAGTAAAGCTTGCTGCTACTTTCCCTATGCTCTATTTTCCTGGGCTGACTTCATCTGCTATGACTTTGATAACTTTTAATTACATTTATTCCTATCCTTGTTGAATTCTGCTGCTTTGCATATTGTAGAATTTTCATAATTTCTGCCATTCAACTGCAATAGAACAATCCTGCATATCAGATGTGATATTTTTTTAACTTCATTACAGACCTTGTGTATCAGGGGAAAAAATTCAATGTAGGTTTCCTAAGAGATTATTTCATATAATAACACCCTAAATGTATGTGTTGAAAGATAATATTTTGTAAAAAAAAATCCAGATTATACTAGTTGGGTATTTCATTTCACTCTGTTTTGACTTGGGTTTTTGAAAAGTTTTATTGGAATTTTATTATTTTTCTACTTGATGCTATTATATGATTTGTATTGAATTAATCATGTCTTCAGATGAAAGTGTTATATGTACATGATCAGGCATATTAAAAACTTATGGTTTTGCTTTGTCTTTATAAGTGAAAGATAGTATATTTTTCATTCCAGTGAACCAAGTCATTTTTAGCCTCACCACCTTTGTATTGTTGTATCAGTATTGTTATTTTGCATTCTTGATTGTCTATTGAATTCATTGCAGGTAATTACATCGCCTGGTCAATTCATAAGTTGATTTCATTGCAATGGAACACATCACCAAGTATTATTTGTATCATATTTATACACCATTTATACATTTATAACCCCTCGAGGATCCGGGAAAAGTATGCAGTTCTCGTATAGGTGTTTCTTGATATAGCGCAGTTCTTAATGACTAAAATATTAGATTTCTTCAATTTGCAATCGATTAACATATAATTACATGGTGTTTTACACACGATTTCTTGAATTTTTATGATGAACCTATACACCTTTGCTCACTTGAGAACTTGTTTAGCACTTGTAATTGACTTTTGATTCTTCAGTGGTTCAGTTTTAATCCAGTTGTCTTTTTTGGACTATAACACCAGTTTTATAAATAGGGACTTGTGTTTACTGACTATGCATTGGCTCATGATGTAATTACCTTGCGGTGAATCTACCAGGCCATGAAATTACAGGTGATTCAATTACCTGCAAAATATTCCTGATCCCCAATTGCTTAGATCTACCTCTTCTGTCATGTTGTAATTTATCCCAGCTTTGTCTTTGGTAAGTCGCCTTTCTTGGTAATTGACTCGGCTACATTGTTATATTTCCTGAATTACCTCCCCTTTACAGATGTCAGCTAACCACGTATGTAAAGTAATCAACTTTTGAATATTTTCAGCAGTTTTAATTTTTTTTAAAAAGCAAAAAGATCTTACTTTCTATTTTAAATATTTGATTGGTATCTTTTAAAAGCTTTTTAATTTAACTAAATTTTTTTTGTATTTCTAAATCGTCTCTATTATAGAAAAGGTATTGGTCTCTGTAATGTCTATTTGTTTTCTCACTGTTTTATGAATAATTATGTACCAGAAAAATATTTATAAACTTAAATTGGGAGAATTTCTCAAACTGAACTGTTTTAGAACCTTCCTTTCAAGTATTCAGATGTTTTGCTGTACAATAATTTTTGTATTAGTTGTAAAATATCTAATTAGATGAGTTAATGTAATTATTTCAATTGTTATATGTTTATTTAGTTCATAATTTAACAAAAATAAGGACAATAAATTGTATTACATGATCAAAACATTTATACATAGATATTTTTCTTCTGAAAAAGATTTTTCTATCAAAGAAATGTTTAACATTTTAAGATTATAGCTATGCTTGTACATTTATATGAAAGGTGAGATACTTTTCTTATAAGTTGTTTTCAGAAAGTTATATGAGCTTAGATGATGAATTTCAAAGGATATGGTTCTCTGCTTTCTTTTGATTCTCAAGGCCATGAACCACTCAATACTGCTAAGTGACAGTGGACAATGGATAGAATAAAGAATTTTAGAATTCTTATGTTATTAGAATTTTTTTTTAAATTTACCTGAAGGTGGAATGGAGGTGACTCTATTCAGAAGATATTGCTCTTGATATTGAATTTTATGAATCTCTTGATACTGCTAATAGGCAGTGAGCAGTGTGAATAAAATGAAAAATTATTGAATTTTTAAAATTTATCTAAAGATGGAAGGGAAGTATTCTTATTCAGTAGATATTGCCCTTGATGAATCAACATTCATATCATGATATGAAATTGGGTAGTGACTCTTGATTTGACACTCCCGGATTTTCTTGTATGCTGTTTTTTGTTTTGTTTTTTTGTTTTTTTTTTTTGTTTTTTTCTTGTTTGAAATTAACAATGTAGCCTGTCTAGCATTTTGTCTCATCACCCTCATTTGATATTTCACATCTCTACAAACCATTGTAGGTGTCCAGGCTCTTCCAGGTCAGTTTTTATGCTTCATCATCAGCTCGCTCTCTCTCTCTTTTTTCATTCTCTCTCTTCTAACATTTTCTAACCCCCTTCTCACTCTTCAGAGTGTTTGGGGCTGGATGCAATCATACTTTCAACTCCATCTGTCACATGCATTGCATCATTAACAATATGCATGCCAAGCAGGGTTACCAGATTTGGCCAGGATGGATAATCCAAGTTCTCTCTCGGAGACTCACCCAACACAGGTATTGGAATAGTGTTGAATTAAGAAATTGAGCCAGTTTGGAAGCTGATGTTAAATACCAACCTTGAGAGGCAGGTATTAAACTTCAGCCTGCGGACTCACTTGATTTCCAGATTTGATGCTATTCCGTTACCCGTGTCAAATCTCTGAGAGATAAAACTCTGATTATCTCACCCCACCTATTCACATTTTGCCAAATTTGGCAATCCTCATGCCAAGTATGACTGTCTGAATGTAAAGTTTCAAGAAAGAAAGAAAAGCTCCAGTTTTTTAATAAAACTATTCAGATTCTCCCACTCTATATTTTACATACACTAGCTCACACACTGCATGTTTTCATAAGAACTCTGTACACCAGTCACCAACAGCCAATACACATTGCATCTGTAATTCTTTAACTTATAGCATGAAACCATATCAATTGATAATTTTCTTTTCATAAAGAATTCAACTATCTGACCATTGTAATCAGAGGATATTGTGTTCCTTAAGGTTATTTTGTCATTGGTAGTATTTACATTAGGCCCACTATCATAAGACAAGAATGTTGTCAACTTTGATATCTTTTCATTTGAATGTAATTTTTCCTTCCATAAAATGATTTATCCCTATTGTAAAAATGTATTTTCATGAATCTTGACATTTTAGTAAACCACAACTATCAGTAGAGAATTTAATGAAAATCTGTTGATTTAGAGCAGTACTTCCAGGTTTTTACTTACTCTTCTTCAAACCATATGCTAAATGGCTCCTGTATTACCACATGAATTTATACACAAGTGTATTTTTACTTCACTTCAGTTTTGATCTGGTTGGTTTTGTGATATTTGGAAGGAAAAGTTACTGAAAATATTTTTCAAGATTTTTTTTAGAAATAAAATATTGTCACCTAAAATGACTAGTATAGAATTCTGATTATTTAGGATCTACTGCCGGATGTCAAACTGGCTTTTATTACTCTCAGTATTATATCATAGTAAAATGATTTGTTTCTCAACCAGACGATCTGTATTAACCAACTTCTCTCTATCTTTCTCTGATCTGTAAATGTTTGTGTGTATTTGTATTGCTATTAGTTATCTGATTATAAAATGAGTGAGTGCATGTATTCTATTGGCTAGTGCAAAAGCCATATACTCTGCTTCAGTTGGAGAACTAGATAAGCACCATAAGGTTTGAGACTCCAAATTTCCACTTCTGGATTGTCCTATGAGATGCATGGCCTAGTGAATAAGACTGTTGGTTAAGCCTATCTTGTAACCTGCCTGACAGTCGGGAGTTCAATCTCTAGGTCAGGTTGTGCAAAAGTCATATACTCCAATTGAGTGGAAGACATGGATAAGCTGAATCGAACGGACTATTTAACTAGGAAGAATTAACTGATACAAAATTTCATAAAGCACAGAACAATCTACAAATTATTACAAATGGATCGAAATCCCTAGGAGGTTGCTGACTACTACAGACAACTGAAGAAGATGAGAACAAGAGTGTGTAACACTAAATTGTTATTCTCCCCTGTAATAATGACACTAGTATGTATGTGTATGTGATGCTTCTGTCTTAACCACATGATGTTGTAATTGATTGTGTGATATCAACTAACTAATTGCTTGGCCTGGAATGTATCATAATGCAGTGTACCCGCTTGCTTCATTAATTCATCCTTTGAATCATGATTTTATGCCTTCATTTCTACATTGCAGATGATTTTCTCTTGTTTATTACTCAGGCAGTTTTTGCCTGACTTCATTCCCATTCATATCATTTGTTCTTCCTTCATAGCAATATTTTAATCTATCAGAAACAAGTGTTCTTGAAGGAAAACCCTACTGTATGGTAATTAGTTGTGCTAACTGTGAAATGATACTTGTGTTTATATTTCATAAAATTTTGGAAAAAAATATTTTAGACATCTATGAAAAATGAAATTAGATTTTCACAATGAAAAATTTACTTTACTTTTTCTTCCCCCCCCCCACTGTATTCTACAATAATTTGCGAGTACCTTACCTAAATCTCCTTGCATTGCAAAGGCTGATGGTATAAATTGGAAATACTATGAAGATAATTGGATTTTGAATTTTTGTAAATATTTATATGTAGCAAAATTAGCATATTGTCTAATGGGTAATTAAAGAGTTCAACCCTAACCCAACAATAACATAATATCATTGTTTTCGATTATTATATATGTATATGCTATTTCCTTATATGCATATCAACTAATTATTTCTTTGTAGAGGACATTTCTTGTTAGGTTTCCTCTCTCCCTCCCATTCCTCATTACAACGTCTACACTTTCCTCTTGCTCTAGTGACATATTTAAAAATTAAAAAAAAGATTCAAATCAACACTAATGTATTTCAAAATTGAAGTGTATTCCTATTTACTATAACTTCTATGTAACCATTATCAAATGAATGAATTGATAGCAATACAATCATCAAGATAACAATGGTGAAAGACAAATCCAATTTGACTTTGCCCTCCAAAAATTTGGAAAATAATGACTGACAATGCTTCAGCGACAAAATTTGTTGACTGATATCACAGGATTGTATTCGTGTTTAAAAACCTAGGGTTTTCTCTCATCTTTTGATATTTTTTTTAACATTTCAGCTTTTGGAAAACTTGGCATTTTCAATTCATGAATGTTCTATTGAACTAAGTGATCACTTCATTCAAAATGATGGGGAACTCAAGCAAAATTTTGTTATTTTGGATTTTTCTTTTTTTTTTGTGAATTTGAGAAGTCCAGTTTTGTTAGTATTATCAATAAATAGAAGTAATGTCTCCTTTGTGAATTTTATTTTTTTTTATCAAAAGTTCTTTTTATGAATTTTCAGTTTACTTCTAGATTTTTGTCTAAAAGAATTGTTTTATTATCAACTTTACATTCCGTAAGATCATGGGATTTTTTTAATGAATATTTTTGAAACTAAGCAGACAATGACATTATTTTTCTCATTTCACTTTCCTTATGTGTTTTTGTATTTTTTCCTCTTTCTGTGCAGATTTCTCTTCTCTCAGTTTGGAAGATGTTGACTCTGTTTCTGAAGCTGATCGGGACACGTTAGCTCCTTTGCCTCCGCCAACCTGGAACAACCAATACCCTTATAGCAGTTCCAGTTACTTGCCTCAGAACCTTAGCTATGTCCCGCCATACTGCTACACCAGCACTGATACTACCAGCTACGTGGGCAGCTTCGTCGATGGTTGCGGACCGCCCAGTGCTGCTAGTGGTGCCGGTGCTGGTAGCGGTGGTAGTGGAGGAGGTGGTGGAGGTGGTAACGGAAGTGCAGGCAGTGTACATAGTGGCTCAGGTATGTAATTCCTTTCAGATGTTGTTTTTAGATTTTCATAGATTCATTGAACTTAAAAGTGAGAAAAAAATGCATGAAGATAATTTGGGTTCCATTCATTCTGCACTTGAATTTGAGTTTTATCAAATGTAGTTCTTTTAATATGAAAGTTGATCTTTTAGATCATTCCATGTGATTGGCGAAATTCTTGTGAGTAAATCCTCACAATATATATATATATGTAGTAACTTTTTTTCCCCACTCCCATACTGGATTTTTTACTCAGCTGATAACATCTATTATGTGTATATGAATAATATGTTCAAGTTTGAAATTTATCTTTTTATTATTTCATATATATATATATATATATATATATATATATATATATATATATAAACACGCACAAAGCATTCTTATACTCTCTCTCAGTGTTAATCTATTTGAAGATGTTATTTTAAAACACATTGAGTTTTAACATCGTTGATAGCTCCAACTTGACAGCAGAGCTCTCCTGTTGCAAAAACAATGTTACAAAAACATAAGTGCATGTTGTTTCAAAAGTTTTACTTAAGTTGAAAGGAAGGTAACTTTGGTCCATAGTTTTATTAACAGAAATTGAAAGCTAAATTTTCTTATATGTAATGAAGTTTAATTTTATCTTTCTCGTCATTTTAGAAAAACTACCTGAATCATTTTATTATTCTGATGAACTGATTTGCATGAATCTAACAATTTTTTTGTATTTTCAGTCTTTTTCTTTTATCTGTTCTCTGTTGAGTAATTTCCCCCCCACTTGTGCTTATCAACACTAATATTTGGAACAGCAATTCCCACGAAATGTTTCCACTTACCCTTCAATCACTTCTTATGTTGAATCATGGCGAATACTGTTTTCGTATTGTCTCCCTTTGGTGATGGTGTGATTCTCTCCCTTCCAGCACCTTTTTTTTCCCCCCCTCCAATGTTAACAGAATTATTCTATTAATTACCAATTGCTCATTCTGCCTTGCTCATTGTATGCCCAACATTTTCACGTTTCCTACCACTAATCCATTGCTTTATTGATTCTGACCTCACTAATGAAGAGTGTAAATCTGCCAAGATCTCATTGTACACAGTTTGATCATACACCTATAGAAACTCTTATTACATGATACAGAATTTCTTGAATCAGCTAAAACAAGTCTCACTTGGATTCTGGCTTATTACAATATTAGTTGTCTCGATCAAAAAAAAATTAATGGAAATAAAGGTTTCCACCGAGGTGTCTATATAAACCTAATGATGTGAAATGAAGAAGCAGTTACCATTATTTTATTTGTAAAAAAATTTTTAGCATGACCAGACCCCAAATTGGTGAGGATGGTATATTAAGCTGAGTAATCTGAGGTTTGGTGATGGGAGGTATAGGAGACAGTAGTAATGAAAAGACAGAGGAAAAGGAGGCGCACTGCTTCCATTACAATTGACTGCAAACAAATACTGAATTCTATTTTTTTCTTTTTTGTTAAAGCAGCAATGGGGGGGATACGTGTATTTGAATCTTTGAAATCGCTTTTTTATTTTTTTTGGAAAGGAATTAATAAATTCGTTTCAAGAGAAGAGTCCATTGATTCATAGGGTAGATATTTTTTATCTGCAAAATTGTCACCTTCAGGTGAAAGAGTCTATTGCTACAGGCTGAAACCAAAGAAAGTCTCACCAAAGACCAATTACAATCTTCAAGTTTCTTTTACCCAATTTATTGATGGACATATATTTAGAAATACCTTTCTTTTTATAGTTAAGTCATGCAAGATCAATTTAATTTGATATTAGCCCCCCCCCCCCCAACCCACTATAATTTAAATAATTGTTGAAAATCCTGTATTCTGGAATTCTGATCGCTAATTCCTTGTGTTTGAAAGGGACTGAGATTTAAGTGAATTGAACCATTAAAGTTAACCTTATTCCTCTAAATTCAGGTTCATCGAAAAATGGATTAAGTGAAAAATGATGGAAAATGATATTTAACATTTTGGAACATCTAATCCAATTTTTCTTCTTTTTTTTTTTCTTTATGATGAACTGTTTTTCAATTGTTGTTAATAGAACAAAAGCTTTTAAACTATTTTCAAGTATTTTTTTTCTCGAAAATGCTTTACACTCCTTTGTTTGAATTATTGAAGAAATTTTTATAGTTAATGAATTGTTCGATTCAAGTGTTAGTTTGATGAGTATTTTTTTAGTGTGAGTGTTGCAATGATGATTCTATACTTAGGCATCGTAGAACGCTTAATTTGAGAGCTTTTTTTCCTCTCCTTCCTCTTGTTACATCCTCCTTGCTTGCTTTGTTTTATTAGTTTTTTTTTGTGTGTGTGTGTTTTTTGCCTGCTCACTTTCCTGCTGAGCCCAGAATTCTTTACTTCTTCTCCTCTGTCAACAAAGTGATGCCATCTCTTGTTCCTCAAACTAGTGCCCTGTAAATGTTATTGCAACCTCCTGCATGATCTAAGCTGATTTGATACTTTCTTTGTTCTTATTTATATTCATTTCTCAGAACAACAGCACAAGAATCTCAACATGTTATGGAAATGGGAACTAAGTTTTAAGATCCATTGCAAAATATTGGACCACTTTGTATTCACAAATGATTTAGTCCAATATTCCTAAGTCACTATGCAATTGTATCATTTTTAACTGTCATGATAAAAGGAAAAAGTCAAGTTTTATATCTTCTCAAGATTGAATTCAGCTTATTTGTGAGTTCTGACTTTCTAATCTTGAGGAAAAAAGAATTACTCTTAGAATTATCACTGTTACCAAAATTCACCGGTCGGAAAAATTGGTCTTCTAAGTTGATTTGAAGAAACGAATGTTTATAAATCCAATTTGTTTTTTTAAATTTAAAACAAGGACTTTTGTTTTTCTCCATATTTCTCACTGTTCCTTATAGAAAGTTCTATTTTTATTAGCTTCATTTTGCTTGCTGAAAGTACCACACTCCAAATCAGGCTGTCAACAAGCTCCACCATGTATGATTTTCAGCCAGTCTGGTGGTGTTCTTCCAGCTTCTGTTAACCAGTTGGAGGTCCCTCTCCACTGTTATTGCTATCACTTTTGAATTACAGCAAAATGAACCAAAGTGCATTACAAGACTCAACATTTATTCTCGTCATCATGCTTATCAAAATGTGGTCGCATCATGAAAGATTTCATTTTGCTCTTTTTGTAGTATGTGTGCTAATCGAATAACAATCATTTTTATGCATGTAATTTTCCTTATAGAAAAATTGAATGGATTGGATAGGCAAGGTACACAGTATTGGATTCAGTTTTTCCTACACTTTAGAACTTGTACATTTTTGTTTGAAAGTTCAAGTTCAAACACATTATCGCATTTTCCTCCTTGTAACTGTTTCTGACAAAACATAATCTCAAAACGGATTGCAATTTGTTTTTGCACTGGTTTAATTTTGACAATGATCTTGCAGACCCACTGACTGGGAGTGTCATTAATCATGACCAGAATATAGGTGATAACTCGTGTATTAGTGGCTATTACTCTCAATTTAATTTCTAAAAAGATTTATCTATATTGAGATCCAAGAAAATTTTATTGTTTCCTCGCCACCCGGTATCACATGCTTTGCGGCCTGGTATCGAGGGATCACTGGTCTAAAGTCTTCTTGAAATTCTACCCCAATTCTCTAAGCAGAAGAGGTATCTGCAAGCTTGATATTGTAATTCACTTTGATTTCTCCAGTCTAAGCACCAGCCACTTGGCAGTATTGGTCTCCAGGGTGTTTCCCGTTGACCACCACCACTTGTTAATCCTCCTACCATTCCTCACCTAGCACCAACTGTACCCATCCTGGTGCTGTTGTCACGGTTACAGCTGCCCTTGTGCTGTTGTACGTCTCCATCTTCTGTTATATTTCTGTTGTTGTTGTTTTGCAGCAAAAGACTGCACATGTCTAACTAGCACTTACAATCATTTGCGCAAGCTTTGGGAGAATAAGGATAAGCAAACTTCGCATCATCCCAATTGTCCAGGGACGATTCAGACAGGCACCACCAAGCATGTTGACAGAGAGCATGTCTGCAGGGCAAACTCTGCATGTAGTTGTTCGGGTTTGTAACTCAAAACTTTGTTTCCTGACTCACTCCCACACGTTCTGCAGTTACGGACACTCACATTCAGATCTAACACTTCATTGATTCTTCTTATTCTATTTGGCTTCATCTTGTAGGTGTGTCTACTTTTCTAACATGATTAAAATGACATTTTTTCTGTAGTGCATATCAATTCCTAAATTCATGAGCCACTTGATACAGTTCATCATGACAGTGAAACTCTTCTGTGGATAGAATTTCATAAATAATGGTGCTCTTCTGTGAATAGAATTTTTCAGTAAAAAGAAAAAATTACCAAAAATCAAAGGGTGTAATTTTAATCTGTAGTTATCTCCCTTGATATCACAATTCTAATTCCTTTATCATGAATCTAGGAGTTAAAAAAAAAAAAAATCTTTATTTTTTATAACTTTTTCCCTATCATCAAAAAGCTAAATTTGAAATTTCATCAATTATTACTAATCTATATAAAAATGAATTGGTTATGGTAGTTTGATGTCACATTTATAGCCCAAACACTGCTTATCTAGTACATCACCACTAATGTGTTTTGACACTGGCAATAAACAGACTTTCATTACCAATGTTCATAAAATGATATCTATGACTTCGCCAGATTTTTTTTCTCTATCTTTCCATGAAAGTAATTTCTACTACTTAGATACTCAATATATGAAGTATGAGCTTTTCATTCTACTTAACTTTTAACATCATAAACTACTGAAAATCACTCCTAATTGACAGTGGGGCTCTTCTGTAAAAGAAACAAAGTTTGTTAAACCTGCCTTATGGAATGAAAAATAAACTTTACCTAAAGTTGAAAGCAGGGGATATCAATCAGTCATTCCCCTTGTTATTGACAGAAATTAACATCGAAATTTTCTTATATGAAACTTGGTTAAACATAAGTTGATTTTTAACCTAGAAATCTATGAAAAGCTGTATAATATAATGGTAATGGTCTTTTTGCAGTATGCACTTGAGAAAAAATGGCTTGTATGCTTTCTCATACTAATAAACATTTCTATTGAGCTAACCTGTAGCCTCTTTAAGCCACTGGTAACAATTCTAAGGATAAACTCATTTTCAGAGTTATAAAAAAACTTATGATTAGCTCAGCTTAAAGCTTTCAAAAAAGAAATTAAATATCATTGATAAATCTTGTAAGTTTTCAAATGTCTGTTGCTTTTTTAGATGCTACACTGCTTTTGTATTGTACTGTTGCTAGCTTATAGAAAAGCTTGGTTGTTAAATTTTACTTCCAATGGGGTCTTGGGTCAACAGTTGACATATTCAACATGAATCATGTCATTCTGTGACCTGTTGCTTGATGATTTGAGTTTCGTATCAAACTCTTATAGAATGTATCTTACCCAGTGATCATTTTCTTCATTATTCAAAATTATTCGTTCAACTATTTTATCTAAATCCATTTGGTATCTTGATCCGGCATAACTTTTCATCAGACATTTCCTTGAAAATTAAAAATGCACACACACACACCACAAGCACACACAAACCACATACATGCACACCACGTGTGTGTATTTTTTGCGTTTGTGTGTATTTTTCATTTTTGATGAAACATTCGATAAAATCATGGTACCCTTTTTTTTTGTACAGCTTATCAAACTACTTCTCTGAACAAAGATTGACAACAAAAGTATTTGCAGTTCATTGATCTTAGTAATCTCAAGAATTTTTTTCTAAATTGATATTTTGAATTTGCTTTGTCAAAGTTCAAAACATTTTATATTTTTACTTGATCAGTTTAAATTTCAAAGCCTGAAGGAAAGAACTACCATATTTAATGGGATGTAAGAAACTCTGACCCATCATTCCATTGGATTTTTTTTTTCTCTCTCTTTTTTTAAAGAATTTCCCTGAATTCCTCTTGTTAGTCACCCAGTTTTTGGACAAGAAAGATAACGTTTACCTTTTGAGCAGTTTTGGGTTGGAAAGAGGTGTCAAATACAGTACTTCTTTTGATACCTGAAGACTTGAAATTTTATAGTCCCTTCCGCCCATTTTATTTTTGCTGTCTCTTTACACTAGAGTTCCTAATTTGATTCTGTATTCTATTTCTATTTATTTGACTTGATGCGCCTAATTGTTAAGTGTGAAACAAATCATTATTATTGACAAAGACAATTAAGTTGTGATAAAAAGCAACTAGAGAATTAAGATGAATGTAAATAGAATAAACAATAACAGAATTCTAAGGATGTGTCCACGTACCAATGGAATGGAAACTGTAGATGGAGAGGGCACTTATGAAGAAACAAAGGATAAGGTTGACCACTAGGAGGAAAATGACAGATTATCATATTATATCTAAAAAAAAACAATTTCAATATATAATCCCATGCTTGTGAACGCTGATGAGTTAATTTGATATAGAATTATCGTGAGAATTGATTGAAGAAAAAAATGAATAAATGACATCAGTTAACTGGGGACAGACAAAGCGTGTTATAAAGGTGTTGGACACATCTGAAGATTTATAATAATAATTGTCTGTATTCACTACAGGAAACAAAATTATAAATTTGAGAAAAATTCTGAGCAAAAATTATTTTTTGTTTGACATAGTACCGTTATGCAGTGCATAAATTCATGTCTTTTTTTTCTCATTGTGCTTGTTTATTATAATTTGGATGTCATTTGCTATTTTTAATCTGCATGAAAATGCTTTTGTATTTTTCTGTAACATCTATCATATGTATACAATATTTTCTCCTCCTGAAGCCTTATATGTACTTGCTGAAATTGGATGGTTTCAGCAAGTTCCTACAGAAGGCCCCACACCTCTCAAGGGAGGGTAGCTAAAACCATTGGTTGGATGTTAGTTGTACATTGCCACCTCCCCAACCCCTAGGGAAAAAAAGTACGTCATTTGAAACTCTTACCAATTTCAGCAATTGTCAACTTGAACCCTTACCGTTTTAGCATTCTGTGCCTGAAAATCAGAACATTAGTTCTTGTTCAGTCTTGAGTGTTTTTTTTTTTTGTTTTTTTTTTTTTTTTGGCTTCCAAAATCATGGACCTCTTTGGAAATTATTGTTAAAAACCATCTAAAATGAAATATCTAAAAACTACCATGGGGGGTTGTGAGTGCAATATTCAGGAAGAAACTGTAGCAAAAATCATCAGCTTCTATTTTATAGTTGTGAATATTTCAGTAAATTTGTAATTTGGAAAATCAGCTCAGATGGTTCTGCAACATGAGGCAGTGAAAGCACTCTACCAAGTATGATTATAGCCAGTTTGGTGGTGTTGGTCCACCTTCTGTTGACCAGTCATAGTTCTCTCTCCATTGTTTGTCAGCAGCAACCCCCCCCCATTGGCATCTATTTGATGGCTTGATTCACAGGTCTTGTAAGGAACCTCAAGATGTGCCAAAGCCAGCAGAGGTGGCATTTGCAAATGTCAGTTGATACTGGATTATGATCTTTCTCTAACCTCTTCATTTGACACAATTCTTCCATTTGATGCTCATGATATTATACTGGCATTTAGTGTCAAAGGCATCCATTTCCTTCTCCTGGGTGGTCTTGAGTTTCAATTATCTGGTATGGCTTAATTTTATTCTTAAATGAGTTTTCTGTCTAGTCTTTCACTGCAAATCATACAGTATTAGTCATTGTGAAAAACTGATGCTTGCAAATCTTTAGAGAAACTTTCAAAATTGTTAATTGAACTTTTTAATATCACTATCTTTTTGTAATGGTAAAAATCAATCCTTTTTTTATTAAGGATTTCATTTTGTGATAAAATCATGAGTTAATTGAAATGATTTCCTTGAATCACTTGAAAAATAAATCCCTGCAGTATTAGACTGAATAAGTGTGTAAGGCACTGATTTCTCTATTTCCAGGTTTTACTCCTGCTTTCAAGAATAAATGTAAACTTTAATGAGAGTTGGAAAGTGTTGAAACTTTTTTTCAATTAGAATTTTTTTTTCATGTAGGCTCCTTGTGGAGCATAGGGCCACATTGTGGTTTCAGAAGTAAGTAGGTTATAATGGATGGAGCTGCTAACTCCATGCTCAAGATTGACTACCCTCTGTTGGAAAATATTAGACCTTATTTTATTTTCACTGAAGCTGTTCTATTTGTTTGAAAAGTTGTCGATTTATTCTTATCCTCTGCACAAGTTGTGCATATTTTGCTCACCTACTCATAAGAGATTCTCAATTTTAAAAGTAGTGTTTCACATTATTAAGCACATGTAGGTATCGGTGATCACCATTATAACACTGACAAGGAGGAGATTCAGTAATGAGAGGAAAAAACACCCATCATCTGGAGTACAATTTCAGCCAGGTGTAACTATTCTGTTAACTTACTCCAAGTTGGCTTTTTCTCTTCAAATAGACCATCAATGTTGGTTGGTCATCATTCTGATGATACCTGTGGTCGTTTGCCAATGAGACCTCATCATTGACAACCTTTTAAACCAACAATAGCCAATAAGAATAGTATGAATGGGAAGATGTAGTATAGACACTCAACTGATAATGACTTTGAACTGGAGAATAAATTGTCAGTTGAAGGCAGTTTAAAAAGGGGCAGGAGGCTGTTTACTATACCTACCCCAGTGTTGAAGACTAAAAAGATGAGAGCAATAAATAAACAACTAGAATATGATTATAAATCATTAAAAACATTCATATAACAGTATATCCATTTATTCATATGTATGACATTCTAAAATGTATGTCCATCTGAAGCTACAAACAAAAATTCTATAAGAATGGATTTTGTAAAAATTTTATGAGGGAGGGTTCTATTTACAATTCAAGTGTTATGCTTAAGTTGGCCATTTTTCTGCCATTTTCATTGAGGTGCGGTTTACATGAATTATCTTCACTTCTGATTACTTTCTTCAATACCCAATAAACCCAAGCCCCAACCCTAACTCTAACCCTAAAAAAGTTTGAAATTATTAAAAGAAGTAAAATTTTAACACGAGTACCACATGACTACGCTTGCTTATATTTTTTTACACATTTTTTATGAACCCATTCCAGCCATTTACTAAAGCAGTAATTGTAGTCTTTTTGAAGTTGAAGAATTGTCTTCTGAATAAGGGAATGACATATTGGAATGTTGGTTTGATACAAGCTACTCTTTTATTTGATGATCATTGAACATTCAACTTGTGATATTTTTTTTTTCTTTTTCTTTCTTTCAATTTCAAATTGTGATAAATTCCATCATACTTGATAAATTGTTGCATCCCCTACAATCCCTTAACAATAGGTTAATTCTGAAATGTCACCTGATTTGCTTATTGCTTTCTTAAATGATTATAACTCTATGCAGCTTTTACCTTGTGTTTTCTCATTATATTTCACCTATTTGCAATTATTTTCTCATCACTCTTTCATTTGAAGTCACAAGAGTAAGATGTAAAATATAATGCCTGTGTCCCATAATAATTACATTTAGTAATATCTTTATATGCAAATCTAACAATTTATGGGACAGGAAATATTATTTTCTTGGTATCTTTTAATCTTTAGAATAATTTTACCCAATTTTCTCTATCTTCTGATTGCAAGAAATACTATCAGCAAAGCAGGATGAGACTAAAGCAGACTGTACTTTTACTTCATCCAACTTGATTTTTTCTGTTTGTAGCAATGTTTTTTCTTCAGATATTGGATACCCCCATGAACTAAATCTTCATTATTTTTATAACATCATTACAAAGCCATGATTTGTGGAGATAGTTAAAAGATATTCTTGGAATTCATGAAATAACTATTCAAGAAATCGAAAACCCAAAGAAATCCTCAATTTTTCTCCCTTGAAGACTTATTGGTTGTTCATTTTTTGGCTTGTTTCCCACTTAATTATTCCTGAAATTTTGCATGTGAACTCTTTAACAGCTATTCCAATATTTTCACTTCAGATTTTGTGGCTGATTTTATTAGATGTTAGTATTTATTTACATTAAACAAAAAAGATTATGCTCCTTTTTGAAAGTTAATTGATTCAAAAACAGTTCTTTTCCATACCTTCAAAATATTTGCAAAAATCTTCTAACCTTACTCCTCATTTTGGTACTGAAATTTTCTGTATATATTGTATTAATTTTCTTTTTGCATGTCTCTTGCAGGGAGCAGTGCATCTGGTAGTAGTGAAAAGAAGAAAGAGAAGGAGAAATCTGAACGAAAATCTGCCAGCCCTGCAGGTAGTGGAAGTAGCGACACAGATACGGGCAGCCTAGCCAGTGCCCGACGAGGGGCCCCCAGTGAGCGCAGCTTACCGCCAATGCCACGCGAACTTGGACAGATGCCCCCAGACCTCTCTGGAAGCCGACAGTCTTTCAGAATGGCCATGGGGAATCCATGTGAGTTTTTTGTGGATGTCATGTAAGATCAAAAGAAAAACATAACAAAGAAAAAAGAATGGGGGGAATATATTATATATATATATATATATATATATATATATATATATATATATATATATATATACACACACACACATTGGTGTCAGCCGCCTGCCTGCCAGTCTTCCACCGCATGTTGAGACAGGATGGCCGATTACCTGTTATCATCATTGTTGTTATCTTCATCAGCATTGCCTTGTTGTCTTCTGCATATACATAAACACACATACACACACACGTGTTTTGCATATCTGTCCTGTGGCTTGATGTTAGGCTACTACATGTGCTAATACACAAATCTTTTTATTATAAATTAACATGCATCCCATGTCACTCAGTTCTGACTACTACTGCTAACTACTAAATGCACCATTGCTGAGATAATGAGTACTTCACAGCTGACTTGATCATTGTCATCATCACACTGACAGTGGAATGACATTAGAAAAAAAAATGGAACAACTAATATTTTAAAGACACTGATACAATGTATCTGTCTTCTGCATGTTGAGATCTGCGTAATATACATACTAATACGTCTGTTTGTACAATTATATAAGCACTTAGTCATTCCTTTCTACATGTACAGCTTGATATGCTTTCAAGTATTTGTTATTGATTGAATATGTAAATCTGTCTATGCATACATTACTTCAAATTTGTGTGTGCGCTTGTATCTGCATTTGTAAAAAAAAAAAAAAAAATGTACATATTTTTACTGTACATATCTTATTGTTTTTCCATTTGAATATTTTGATAACTGTAGACATTTAAATATGTATAAAATGTTGGCACTTCACCCAGTTCATAAAACAAAAAAAGCCAAATGAAACCATCTATGAACACATGTAGTTTCCTTCCTAAATGTGAATTTTAAATTCTTTTCTTACTAGATGATTGTCAATCCATTTGTTGAGTGTTATAGAGTCAAACTCTACTGGTAATTCTTTTCTAGTGGACTTTGTCGTGAGGTATGGACAAAACAAAAAAATGAGTTTAGGTTTCTTAAATTCAGTATATCTATCATACCGGGAAGGCTTTTTTGAAAATTGAAATGATTCTTGTTTCTTTTAACATTCTCAATACTACTACTCATTTTTTATTGTTATGCGAGCGGTCATCTACTTCCGTACCAGTTGTGTTCCTAAAAAACTGCTTGGAAGTTGAATTCCCTAATCAGTGAATTACATATTAATCAGGAAGTTCCGTTCCCTGAGCGCTGAAAATGTATGAATGTGTGAATCTTGAGGCATTGAATTATGTATCAATTAGGAGCTTCTGTTCCCATGTGAGTTACTAGATTTCCTTAGGGGTATTGTGACTATCAAAACATGAGAACTATGCTTGTATCAATCTCCATATTCCCTACTGAGTCACCATGCCGTGAGTAACTGTCCTGGTGTTGGTTAGTTTTCAAACATAAATGAATGGAAAGCAGTCTCAGAACATCACAAGAGGAACACTTTGAAGAAACCGATAAAAATTAGAAAATATCATTTTAAAGTTTGTATTTTAAATAATGAAAGTGATTCATTAATTTTAGTAGAATTGGTCTCACAGAATATTGCACATGCCTGTAGACAATATTCTGCATATATGTAGATGGTTTTTCATTTATCAATTTTTGTAAATGAATGATTGTCTACCATATTAAGAAAACCTGCAATATTAAGAAAACATGTTTGTTTACAATATACTATTATTCAAGTATTTTATGATATTGTACCCCTTGAAAAATAGGTGGAATATGTATACATGAAAGTATTAATTTCCCAGGTCTAATAGAGATCAGTAAAAAGATGTATGAATGCCTGAATTTTTACAGTACAGAAATTGAATCAGGGATGTTGATTCACCGAGTCCGAAAAACCAAGATGTACGAATCTTGAGGTCTGCCTGCATTCTCTATTGTGCTACCTGTTTTTTTGAAAAACTATGAAGTATCACCTGAATGTAATAAATTGCCAAAATGAATGCAAACCTATTTTTAATCAACATGAATTATCTTGAGACCACTGAGATGGGAAAACTGGGTCATATAGTCAGCATAAGAGATGTATAGAGCCACTAGATAAATGAAGCTCTTCGTATTTAGCAGTATTGGCCAAGGGAAGTTATCTACAAAAATCTTTGTTAAAAATGTGGCAATGCAGAATCCAGTCACTGCTTTATTATCTTTTATTTTCATGATCTCTTGGAACGACCTGCTTAACAAACTATGTTTAAGCCTCGCAGAAATGAAAGAAAGAAAAAAGTATCGGTTAAAATTGCCCCTGAAGACAAACCAAAAATGAAATAGCCATTGCTTCAGTACAAACCTGAAGTTGTGTACGAAAATCTTTCTAGTAGTGTATATAATCTAACACACTGATATTTTCAAATTTTATATTATTTGACACAATTTCTTTTTAAAATTCTTGCATATCATGAGTTGTCAAATATCTTTTAGTATCCATCTCAGGTGTAGATCTATAACACAGTCATCTACAGCTAATGTTGAGCTAACCAACATTTCATGAACTTGTCTTTCTGGCGGGGGGGGGGGGCAAAGTTGAGGAATGTTAGTAAATAATCAAAATTAGATTTCCAGAAATGTACCTCAATGTAAGTGTCTTTAGCATTAGCTGGAAGATGTCATATGCAACATCGTATAAACTATATATGAAGTACATCAATGATTGAGTGTTTCAAAAAGTAGTCACTATTCATCTGGTGAGTTTGAATATATGATCATGATCTGATGAAAGCAATGAAATACAGATATACGTCATTTTGCTAACTCATGCTTTATTAAATCTTGATTTACAAATGAATGTTTGAAAATAAGACAGTAAATTTTTAGATTGGTCCTGTGCACAGTATAACATATGCACATAGCCTACATAGTTAGGCATAGTTTAAGTCAAGTTGCGTTTTATTTATGAAATATATTTAATTATTTCATGAGCAAGTTGCGTAAATTTTATTTTTGAAAATGAAATATTACCAAACCAAATCTGCTTCAATATCTAAAATTTTGTTGCCAGTTTATCTTTTTTCTAAATCTTAGTTTGCTAATGTTACTTTTTGCTGGGAAACCCTTTTTGTGTACAAACTCTTTGAAAATTTTGTTTAATGGAGCTGCCACTATATTTACAAGTATGATTGATCAAACCTGTGTTAGATGACCATTTACTTCATTAATTAGAAAGCAACATATGATTTTTCATGAATTTTCAAGTGAAAAAAAAATTAATTAGAACTTTCTTCAAAGGGGCAGGGCTTTTCTTTTTTTTTTTTACTTATAAATTTCAATTGAGAATTACCATTTTGAACTATTTTTGAATCACCATCAACCGATAAATAGAATTATCTATTGAAAGCTTTTTTGCATCTTCAGTAACAAATACAGACCTAGAATGAGAATGAAGTTGTCACAAAACTATTGCTCTGTTGATTCATCTTATAATCTGCATTCGATTTGCAGTGACTGCTCTTGTCCTAAATTTATCAACATTTTCATGTAAGTTGGGCAGTCTTCAAAAAGAATTCAAAATCACTTTGTCTCTCTTCATCTGAGTGTTGAATTGATTTTTTTTTTTTTTATCCCTTTCTTAGATTTTTTTTTTAATCTCAGAGTTGATACTTTTGCTATTTGTCTTATGTCCTCAATATTTTTTATTGAGAAGTGCTACCTAACTAATATATAATGTGAATGAGAAAATATCACGTTTTTTCTTCTTTTTTTTTATTATTGGTGATGTCTTTATGAAATGCAGCTTGTTTTGAAGATCCTAGAACTTCAGGAATAAGATGAATCTTTGAAGATTATAGGAGTCTTTAGAAAATTATTTTGGCTGTACTTTTATCCCAAACTGGAGCCATCATATTTCTCCATTTTCTTTTGGTGATGAATGGTGTTCACTGGCATTTGCCTTTGTCCTCTTTGGTTAAAAATATCTGATATGTTCACACATCTGATTTAATTTTTGTTACTTTCATTGCAAGCACTTTCAGGCTTAGCTGAGTTGTAGAGCATAAAATAAGAGGTTTGGAGTTCTATATGAAGTGTTGTCTTGTTGAGAAAGCATAACATTCTAGTGTCAAACCTGAGCCAGTAGCTTGCCTTGTACAGGCATCTCCTGATATAATGGGTTTTTTTTTGGTTTGCATTATAAGGCAAATGGTTGATGAATTGTTACATTTCTATCTCTATTATCCCCTTATCGTCTAGAAAACTGCAAATATAAATAGTCTTTCCCTTTGAACTTGTAAGCCCTATGTTTTGGGCTGTACACTATTTTATTATACCGTTAACCCATTTGATGACGGGTGATACAACTACCACCCCACCCAGAAATATATATTTGACTTACATTTATGAACCAACTGTAAAAATGAAATCAAATAGACAAAAACATTCCAGCAGTCAATGAACAGAACTTTTTTTTTATCAATTTGAGTTTTTATTTTTGGTCAAATCTCACTTTTTATGCAATAGACAGTTTGCTGTCTTTCATTATTTGGCTTCCTTTGAATATTGCCCATACCCACCCACAGTAATTGCGATTTGTTTATAACGCGGTTGTCTTTCTTGGACTCAAACACCCATGTTATAATAGGGGACGCCTGTACTCATAAAATATGATATCAAAATGGTATAAATGTTATTACCAACCTGGTGAAAAAAAAATTGTATATACCAGTGAGTTCCATTCAGTCATCTGAAGAAAATACCCTTTATATTCTTGACTTCGTTTTAAGATGATCATATACTCAAAGTAATGAATTTCCTTCCAGGATAAAGTCTACAAGTAATAAGTAAAAATGCATAGTTAGTCAAGAGGAATATTGTTTTGGATTTCCTTGGTTTCTTTTACAGCTAAAATGGAAGTCCTTGCATGCCTGGTACTTGCCCAGAATCCAATCTCTTCAAGGGCGACACTTCCCCCTCCTCCACACACATTAATGTGTTTTACTTTTATTCTTTCTTTCTGCTAGCCACAATGGCTAGTAATTTTGGACGCATCACTCTTGGCCCTTTCTTGCCACGACAGCAAGAGCATCAGCAGTCTCAGCAGGCCCTGATGTCTGCTGCTCTGCTTTTTTCAAGCTGGCTGTATGATAAGTGTCAACTGCTGTCCTATGTTGTAGGCGAGGCCCCCTGGGAGAATGTTAGTTGAAGAAGTGGAGACTAAGTCTCCTTCGACACTGGAGAGTCACGATGATGTGTATGAAGAATGCAAGTTCACTGTTGTTACTAACTGACAGGCAAGACACCCTTCTTTTCTAACACAAACTATTGCTGCTTTCTCTTTCGTCAAGTCCTTTTTTTTTTCATCTTTCTTTTATTGTTTTTTTTTTGTTTTTTTTTAAACACCTTGTCAGGCACAATGCAATTCAATTCTGCCTCTACCTTCCCCCAATTCTTGGCCTGACTGCTGCATCTCCTCCTCCTTCTACAGACTTTCAATTGAACTTGTTTCAATTTTTATAAAATGGTTGGGGTTTTTTTGTTTTTTTTTGTTTTTTGTTGTTTTTTTTTGGGTATTTTTCAATCAAATTCTGATAATTTGGCTCTGCCGGTGAAAACTTTTCTCTCTACTCCTATTTACTATATTGATTTTCACCTGATCCTTCCTCTTTTCTTTTCCTTTTTTAATATTCCTTTCCAAAGGTTGACATTCTTATCCCCAATTTTAAGAAAGTATCAACACTCAGTCACAGTCCCAAATTTTTTCCAAACCCAAAGAATCATAAATTGGAAATATTTAAGATTGATACCTTTGTTGTTTAATTATAATTTTCTGAATATCTTGCTGTAGGTAACAAATTTACCTTTAGAACTAATGCAAGAATCCATCAATTTTGTTCACAAAAATATCTTGTGATAAAAACACTGAAGATGAGGAGTTACAAGGCATTTGAGTGTTGTCTATTGACTTGACCTATACTGTGGCCCAGCTGTAGATTGTTTGCCTCTGGATCGGTAGGTTGTTGGTTCAATCCATGGCAGTTATATATAGTTATATATAAGATTTTGAAACAGAGAGCACTCAAAATAAAAAGTAGGATTATGGAATCCTTGAAAGAGATGAACTCCATCTGGCTATCTTGCCCAAGATACACCCAGACAATATGCTACATGGGATTGAAAAGCTTGTATTGAGTTACTGGACCAAGGACTCTCTTACCCACTGGCACTTAATCCTGCCCTGGGTCCCTTTTGTTTATTCTCTCTCTCTCTCTCTTTTTGTTCCTTACAAACTTCACTTTTTGACTTTTCTCCTCTTTTGCAGCAGTCAAACCAAGATTTTACAAGTTCTGCTTCGCAAATCTTAACCATTGCTTCTCAATAGACTACTTTGTTCTCTTATTTCATTTATTCTTTTTATATCCATTTTCATTTTGCACTGTCCTTTAGTGATGTCTTTTGGCGCCTGTTGATTCTTGAATGTTTCTTCTTTATTTTATTTTCTCTTTTATTTCTCTCCTTTTTTTCATTCTATGGCTCCCTTTTCAGGGCTAATATTCAAGTCCTTTTGCGTCTGTGACGAGTGATAACATCCTTTATATTCTTCCACTGATTTTTTCAGTTTCTCAGCAAAATGCTCTTTTGATAGCAAAGAAAAGTCAGAAGATCAAAACGAAATCAAGGCTAAGAATTGGCATTACCTTTCTATGTCTTTTATTTTTTCAAAATCTTATACAATGCAATAATATACCTTCAAGATGCTATTTGTATACTTATTCTGAAATATACAGCTTATGTAGATAACAAAGATGAGTTAATAATCTTTTTTTTTATTAGCTGAAGTATTTGAAATCATTATTATTGATTTTGACAATTATTTTCCTTCATCTTAATTCTAGTTGCTTTTTGTAATTACTTATTATATACTATCATGGCCCAGGAGAGATTGAGGAATGGACAGATGATTTAAGGGTTAGATTTGATCTTCTGTGCATCTAACAGGCTTTTCTAAGCAAAAAGACACAAATACAAATCTCACCAAGAGTCTATTCCTCATAGCCATAGGTTGAGTCAAGTAGTGATAAAAAGCAACTAAAATTAGGATGAATGAGGAAAGTAGTCAAAACTTAATAAATAATAATGAAAAAAAGTTGATTTATCATTTTTTTTTTTTTCACTATTGATTAGTAATTTGAAGATATGTATGAAGTAAAACTTGATATTTTATCTACATTCCCAGTAAATACCCATTGATAAAAAGATTATGTCACTTACTTCAAATAACATTACCATCATCATTGATCATCATAAATATGATGAACACAGTTAAAAACTCATTTTGAGAAGATTATTCACAAATGTTCTCATTTTATAGCTTGCAAATATAACAATTTTCTGTATCATTATCACTAATCACTTTTAAGTTTAGAAATGATATTTTTTTGTATATCACTAAAATACTATTTCCTCAAAACAGGAATTTCTTAACATTTATTTGTAAATCAATCCAGGACCATTACCTTTTGGAATTATGAGAACTCTGAAGATGTCAGATAGAATTGAAGGAGAAAATTTTTTAAACCTCCCTAAAGTTAAAAAGAAGGTAATTTTGATCAGTAGTTATTCCCCTTAACAAATTAACTTCTGAAATTTCTTTTTTTATCTTTTGTGAATAATGGTTTCCTAGATATATGAACATTTAGTTAAATTTTTAAAGGTCACTTGAAGTCTACCATAGAGTTCTCAAGGAGACTCTTCAAGAAAACCATGATCAGTTTTTATATCTGTTGCGCAGTGAAAACGGAAGGTCAAATCTTAGCTGAGTTTTGCATTTGATCTGCTCTGAAATTTTCTTTCACTTGTTTCCAATATCCCTTCATTATTATTTATTTTCATCCATTCATTCTTTATTCTTATTGTTTATTTTCTTTCTGGTGCTGTTCAGTTCAGTGCAGTCATATTGGTCAGTTAATGTCGTATTGTTATTTGTCTTTACTGTATCTGGTGATCTTTTTGTTTCTTCTTCACTATGCTATGGCTGTTTTTTCACTTCTAAACAGCCATCCAACAAATGTTCAAAGGATCTTCACAATTTTTTTTTTTTTTTTTTTGTTATTGTGATCTTTTTTTTTATGAATTTCATGAAAAAAATTCATTATCCTAACTGGTACTTCTATAAATCATTTTCATTGTACAAGTCTCTGTGCGATTCCTATTTCTTATTTCTAGCTTTTGTATTCAGTATCATGCACTGTAAACTCCCATTCTTACAGACCAAAACTTCTCATCATCACATTCTTCTCTTTTTCTCTCCCAACTCATGTGTCGTCATTCTTGTGTGTTTACCAACCATGGGGAACAATTGAGTAAAGAGTTTATTTATACAAAACAAATTTCTGATTCTGAATTGTTTTATATCATTTGCCTCGGTGCTTAATGTCGAAGTGTCATTTGTTTCTTTGTTGCAGTTGGTTGGGAAGGGCTAATGGATTTTGTCTTTTTTGATTATTCTTGACTTAATACATTTTGCTTTGTTTTCAGTTATGTTCATGTAATTTGTTTCTTCAGCTTTCTCCTCTCTTCTCTTCGGAAAAAAAATATTAATAATGTTTTGTTTCAAAATAGATTAATTTATTCGAATGACTTGCTGAAAGATGTCTATTTTTAATACTACCAATGTTATACCTATTCAAAACAAAGAAAAAATTACCATTATTTGTATCATGATTTTGAAATCGTATTGAAAATGTCGTCAAAAAGTGTAATAAGAAATAATATTGTGGAGCTTGGTAGAAAACTTGAGCTGGATGTCAATAATGATGTTGCAGACTTGCTCAACATAGCTTTCATTTGATGATTTGCTCTTGCTTGCAAAAGAATGAGGACAAAAAGAAAATGAAGGAGAGGATAAAATAAAAACAAGAAAATTAATAAAGAACAAATTGGCAGGAGCATTTTCTACTCTTTCTAAAGCAACGCAAATGTTCAATGCAATGGACCTGAATGTAGATTCGCATAAGTTGAGAGAATGGTAAACAAATCCTTTTCATGCTACAGCAATAAAGAAAATTTCAAACACCATTGGATATTTTTCTACAGATATCTTCTACTTCAACGAGTGGCATCCATTATTTTAGTATCTGTGAGGAAGATGTTAACCCTGTGGAAATGCATATTGTATCTGACAGTGATTATTGATTTGTTTATGCCATTATATGAATTGTGATTGACTAATTTCATTTAATCAAATACTGAATTATGTTTTCTTTCCTTAATAGAACAATTGTGGTATTTTAATGTTTATTTCCACCTATTTTAAGAATGAAAATATTCAATAACAAGAATTTGAGTCCTTATTTTTCAAGAAAGCATTTAAAAGTGCATTTACATTATAATCTCATTCTCAGTCTTCTATCATAAGTCAGAGACTATTTGGGTTTTTCATTTAAAAAATTGATCTAGATATTTTTCTTTATTCATTTATTTCATTTTTTATTTTATTTTATTTTTTTATTTTTTTTCAAATAATTGTGTTTTGCGTTCAGGCAAAGCACAATTGTTATGCACCTGATTAATTATTTAGCAATTCAAAAGAATAACAAAATCTCTAATCAAGGATATCTAGCACATTATCCATACTGGTCTACAGATATTTTTGAACTTTTCTCTCCACCTGTTAACAATGTTGATTTTGACTTTTGATTATGGTGACACAAATATTAAACCTCTTCTTGTCACTCTTGAGTTGCAGTGTTACCTTACCAATTCATTAATGCAAAATCGAGGATTATATACTTGAAAATAAGGAGAAATATCTGGTTGTGTGGAAAAGTTCTTTGCCTTTGTTTAGCTTCTTGTATATTCTTTTTCAACATATATAATTAGAATTTATATATAGTTATATTTTGTTGCTCTTCCTTCTTTTAAATATCTAATAAGGTCTACTTCAGTGTTGTTTTTTTTCCAAAGCAATGTATAATTTATGTATTTATTTTAACATTTATCTGAAATATGATTTTTATTGCCAAGCAATTATACTTTACAACAACTCAATAATTTCATCAAATGAGTGTACATGAAGAAAAAAATTAAGTGCTTTTGTTGTTCATTTCTGTAGTTTCGTCATGGGGCCTGGGGCCACAAAAATTCTGCTGCATTTTCAAAGTGGATTTTTTTCAGGGTAGGGTTGTTAGCCCTACACCCAACCCTATTCCTTAAGCTGGGCTTGAGCCCTGCTATGGTGACTGCCAAGCTGCAGGAATTTTTTTGTCAGTGATCTTCCCTTAGATGGACTGCCATACAGTGCTAAAGGGTTCATGGCTGGGGTTTGGTAGAGTCATGACTTTCCCAAGGACATTAGTATGAAGTGAATGTGATTGTTACACCACTTATATAATCCCCTTATGAAAATCATATTTTCTTGAATTTTGCAGCTTATGGCTGTACTAAGTTGTACTATTTCATGGTATTATAGAATATATAAAATTTTCAGTGCTAAATTTCCTTCTATTGCTCATCAAAGAAAAAAAATCGGTGGCTTGATATTCAAAGAACAATATCACTAACTTGTTATCAATTGTACATATGGTTCAATATTGTAAGTCCTGGAGCTGGAATATGAAATATCCCGATACTGAAAGGGAAATTCTTTTTTTTTTTTTTTTTTTTTTTTTGCTCCCTGTACTGACAGGATAAATTTCCTTTGCCATGCAAGGAAGTGATACAGATTTGTTGTGCTGTTTTCTTATGATACATTTGCTGGCTTAATTTCATGTTATAGACTATTTACTGGAGATATATACAATATTTTTGTAACTATTGTTCATGATGTTGTTATGTACCATTGGCAAGTTGTTATCTTGTAACTCTGTTGTATTTTCTGCTGAATTATCTCCCATGGTCAATGTTAATGCTAATATCATCAATGATCAAACAGAACATACGATCATCTTAGGAGTAACAGACATAGCTATATCACAAAATGTTTGCTGTCCACTGCATGTAACACTGTATAATAAATTCTAAATATTGTCAACAGCTTGCTTAGATCTTCTAAGCTTTTTTTTTTGTTTTTTTTTTTTCTGTTGACTAATCTATTTGGTGATGGTTTGAACTAAAAATTTTGCATGTTATTTTTCTCCTCACTTTCTCTGTTATTTCACCTAATCTTTGTGGATTACCATTTTATGGTTAAATGGTTATACACTTTTCTATGGAAAAAAGGGTTCCCCTTTTTTTTCTTTTTTTTTTCTTTTTTTTTGTCCACAGATACTTCATCAGCTGTTGTACTCCACATATGCTCTCACACAAACTGTTTGTTCTTCACATTAACATTACCAATTGCAATGTTTGTTTTTAATGCTTAACCATTTGGACTAGTATCTGCATTGGTCAATCCCTTTCTCTTGTTACCAAGTTCTCTTTACTTGTAAATATGAAAATGGGTGATGGAAACAGGAAGATTCAAACTTTTAAGACCATCAAATTTTGGTAATTGTTTGGAATATGTAAGATTAAACGTAGTCAACATTTTGCAATGGTAACGTGAGGAATGATTCAGATTTATACTCAAGAAAATATGCCAAACTTGCTTCTCCATGCAAGATAATTCAGCGAATCATTTTTTGCGTGAAAATAGTGATTATTAGTATACCAACCAGAAAAACGATTTTTCAATCAAGATGAATTATTGGCCATTTTGAATAGCTGAAAGTGGCTAGGTTTTTACATTGATCAAATAACATTATTTTCAATCTAAAAATACTATTCAAAGCCAGTATGACATAGGATTAGTTGATAGGTTTGGAGTTAGTGTTTTTATAAATAATTTATTGCTGTTGGATGTAGGTTCTTTCTTACAAAAATCTGTTTCAAAGTGACTTAATTCAAAATATTGGCTACATAATGTTTTATCCTACCTGTTTCAAACTCAAATCCCTTACTACTTCATGTTGACAATGCAATGTCTCAGCTGATCCATTCTTCAGATTTATACTCCAAGAAAATATGCAAACCTTGCTTCTCCATGTAAGGAAATTCAGTGAATCTTTTTTTTCACGTAAAGATTGTGGTTATTAATAAACCAACCAGAACAAGAATTTTCACATGAAAAAAAAGGTTCGTCCACTTGCATGTAGAGGAAGTTTTGCCCATTTTTTTTTTATTATACATCTAATTAGGACTGGAAAATGAGTCAGCCTAAACGTCAAGTTAAAAGTATAAAAGAAGGTGAGAGATTCAATGGTCTTAACAAAAGATAGAATGTTGATGATTCTTCTCAGTGATGAGATATCCAACCATGTGTCTAATTCTCAATTCTTATTTATGCAAATCAATTCATACCAGGCTTACTAATTTTCATTATTTACATGCAACTGTTCTGTTAAGCTTTTACTGTTGAATTAGATTCCTTAAATCTTTTCATTAATATTGAACTTTTGTCACTTAACTATGAATATATGCATTACAGTATGCATTGAAACAAGGACTATCTCCAAATTGTAACCATAATGTGAATGTGCAGAAAAATATCACAATGAATAGAAAGTGATATTACTAGCTTTCATTTCATTGACGGTAATGAATTTCCTTTTTTTTTTTTTTCTTTTTTTTTTTTAAATAGCCAGATATTCGTATTATTAAATATCATCAGATTGTAGTAATTATTATGAAGACCAATTTATTAAAATATTTTATGTGTACAAGTACATGGTGGGTAAAATCGTTCTGATTGTTCTGGCATATGCTGGATGTGATCAGTCATTTAGCTTGTATACAAATCACTTAATGGGTCTTCACTAGGTGAGATTACCAGCTACATTCCACTTTTTTGCTATTTTTACCTTTAACCGGTTAGAGAAAAAAATGGATTCGTGCCTTTCTCAAGGGCAAATTGAATGTAAACAGCACAGGACAGAATTGAACTCAGTTTGCCTATTCCATTTTTCATGCTGTTAACCATTGCGCCATTCAAACCGACACTATTCTGACATACATACTATTTTATTTGAAATGTGCTTGGGTTTAAGCTATTGGATATGCTCTGTAAACTGGTGCCTACAATTTTTCAATTATCATCCAGTTAACCCTTGACTATATTTAGAAATGTCTTCATTTTAAATTTTTTTATAAGACATCTTACTGAGAATTAAAAAAAAAAGAAAAGAAAAAGTTACTCATGTTGACTGGAGAAATCTTTGTGGCAAAATATTAGTTATCAATTAAAGATACATTTCTTCATCTGTTTCCATCACAGTACATTAGCATAAAACAATTATTTTCCCTGAGAGAAAGCAAACAATTTTTTTCTGAAAAGAAAAGAAACCTCTATATAATCTCAAATACTGAAATTAGATATGAAGCCAACATTCTTCGATTGACCAATCATCTTTGGAGATCAGTACATCATTCAATTTAATCTTTTCTACATTTTGACGTTTTGTTACTTATTTATGAATTGTTATTATTTGTTCTGTGATACTTCATTTTCTTTGTAGAATTTTATCCCTCAATTCTTATTGCAGCTACAGTTATTCAGAATTTGCTGTTGAATGCTAGTGTTCCCGAGTGTCCCTTTTCCCAGACCTTTTGTGCACCTCTCTCTTTTCCCATCGAAGGATCTGCCTTCTAGCTATATCATATACTGTATTTTATGTTTACACTTTGTTCATAATAAGAAACAAAGGAGATGGAGAAAGTCATATTGCATCTAGAATAAAATGTCCTTGTAAAATCATTAATCAAACATTATGATCTCTTTCTTCCTCTGCAATGTATAACCTCCTTAATAAACTTGCTATCACAGTCAGTAATTGAACCACAGTAGTATCTAAATTTGGAGTCATAAAAAAAATTCCATCAAAAAATTTAGTCAGAATAAATTCTACTGATGACATCTCTGGTGTTTTCCCCTGGAAAACGTCTTAAATAGGGTAAAATGAATCTACAAATAGATTTTCAAGAATCTAGTTGTCGATAAACTTGTCTAAACGAGGTCCCAAAAAGCTTCTTTTTTTTTTTTTTTTTTTTTTAATTGAAAAAGGATCTAGTGGAGAGCTAATACCATTTTTTCAAGTCTATAGACAAAACGGTATGGTCAGGAGCTCTGGAATACACAAACACATGGCACATATAAAGAAGAAAAGAACCCTCTGCCATCTTTGATGGCTACAATTGTTTAATAGTAATGGTAGATTTTAAATATGCTTCGATTATTTTATTCAATTTTTCAACTGCATCCTTTGGGAATTTAGTTTAATGAGTGATTGACTATCTGTAATATCAATTTGCTCTGATTTTCAGCAGAAAGTTTGATATAAAATATTCTTGGAATTTTCATTTTATTGATAAATAATGAATATATATAGAAGAAAATATCAATCTAGAACCTGGAGACTTTTTTATATACAACTTGCCCTTTTGTAGTTATCTTTTCTCTATGAAATATTTACTGCATTTTTCATTGTTCATTCTTCAAGAGAGACTTCGGGTTTTTTTGTATGGTTAAACCTTTATTCATTATTTTTTGTCATATTGCAGAAAGGCTTTCTCCTTTCCTATAAGATCTCAAAATCGACAATCCTAAAAAAAAAAAAATCTCCAATTTTTTTGTCTGTGTAAGCCAAGAAAAAAAAACATTTGAAACTGAATATCAGATGGTGGGTTAACCCAAAAAATCTCATGACTGCAGAGATTTTAAACTGTCAGTGGTAGTTCTCTATTCAAGCAGCATGACTACTCGTTTGCTTTCAGACTTTATTCATTCTATTCATGGACATGGGTATTATCAGCCATTTTGTGACCATTAAAATAGGCAATTTATTCAAAAATAAATTCTATTTAGGTTATTTGTGGTCAAATTTGTAAATTTTTACAAAGTTTACTCAAAGGTCAAAGAAATAACTTTGATCAGAAGTTATCCCTCTTATTCATTCAAACGAGCATCATCCTATTTCCTCAAGTCTTGTTTTGTAATTCATGATATGGGTGCATGGATAATTTTTTTATTTTTCTTCATAATGAATATTCAACCTTATTCTTTATCATCACTAGAAAAGAATCGTGCTGTCTTGAAATGATCCTGTTCATTGCTTGATATCATCTCTTAATATCATAATAGAATGATGAATTCTTCATAATGCCAGTTTTAGTGCTTCACTTTATGTAGATGAGATCTTGTGTGATCAATTATTCAACCTCTGCTTTTGACATCAAAGATTTTGAAAAACTTTCAAAATAACACTTTCAAACAATTTTAATCACTAGTTTTTATGCTTGCCTGCTCCAATATATAAAAAACCCCAACCAAGTGGAATTATTAATTCCTATGAGCTAGCATTTTAATGTTTGAAAAGTTGTACATTTACTGGTACCTGTATATTAAAATCCATATTTTCTCTCTCAAAATTTTACTCACGCAATTGAATCTTTCCTTCCCGTCGTTGATGTTGTCAGCATAACATTTCCATCCATCTATTTTTTCAGCCCTCATCAGCTGTAGATTTTGAGAAAAAAGCCAGTGTTTTTTTCCCTTCTCTGGCAATTATGACAAAGGAACAAAAAAAGGTTTGCCACTCTCCTCGGATTATACAACTGACTAAGGCTGAAGAATGAACTGGCTGAAATGTTGACAACATCAAAAACAGAAAGGAGAGATTCAATTGTCTGACCAAGATTTGGAATACTACATAGTTGTTGACTAAATTTTCTCTCAGTTGTGAAACGTTGGAAGTCTGCACCATGATGTTCAGGTATTCTTTCGAAACATCAACTGTCAAATATTTTTTAAGATATTTTTGCAATATGGCAGAAATTGAATATATTCCTTCCCTCCCCATATTTTGTTATTTTTTGTTTGTTTACTTTTTTCTCTGCATCATCTCTCCTTTTTTTTTTTTTTTTTTTTTTGTTTTTTTTTCAATTGATTCCTCCCTTTCATTTACCCATCGTCATCTTCTTCTCCTTTCCAGGTTCACCTTGGGGCTGGCTCTGATATTCACTGTACCATCAAAGTGTAGAAGAACAATGTAGTAGGGCTTGTAGTGGTATCTGTTCTGCGCTATTGGCTCAGTAGGCTTACCCTGGATCTACAACTCTATCTCTGTCTTACAACCAGACACACATACTTGGCCGCCATCTTTTTTTTTTTTGTTCCCATTTCCTCCTTTACCTCCCTCTCATTCTTTTGCTGCTGCTACCGCTCTTCCTCCTCCTGTATTTATGTATGTGAGATTCAGGGTTTCACTACTGTTTGCTTGCTTATGTTATATTGCCATGCTGCATGAGTGAATTACACATGTGATATAGATAACCACTGTACATAGACAGTCACAGACCGGCTGCCATCGCCGCTGCTGCTGCAGAAATATCTTGCAACGACAAAACAAAACACAATCGCAAAAGTCAAGCGTCTTATAATTGAATTGTTTTAAATAAAGCTAAAATAAGGAAAATACTGATATGAAGAGCACATTTCAATTGTGTTTCTGTTTAGATAAGGAGGAGAAGAAAAAAAAAAAAAAAAAGAAATTATAATATATATTCATGAATACCAATACATGCACACACAAATCTATAACAGTGGATGATAAAGGTAACATCAGCAAAACAATTTGACTGTTTTATTTGTTGTTTTGGTTTTGTTTTCTTGTTGTTTGGTTTTCTTTTTTGTCTCTTTCTCCCTTTTCTGTTTCACCACCTCCTCCTCCTCCTTCCTTTTTCAGTAGTTTAACCAAATTTTTCCCACACCAACAAAAAACAACATCAAAATAAGATATGTCAACTGCTGGATCTTTTTTGTCAAAATTTTTCATTTGCTGCTGTCTCCTCTCATTTCTTTGTTTCATGCAAAATATTCCAACGTTATTGTGGCAACATTAACATTATTTTTAAAATATTGATAATGAAATGATTTTTTTTTTAATAAAGAAAAAGAAAAAAAACATTGCAATAATGATAACCTTACCAAAGCCTGTTTTAGGGCTGTCTTTTTTTTCTTGATTACAAAGTAGGGTTTGAGGAAGGAACTTTTTTTTTTTTAACTTGCCTGGTGGTAGAAAGAAAAATATCTTCAGTAAGTATTTTTTTTCTAAAATTTGGACAGGTTTTGTCCAATCTTCTTAGCAATGCTTCTTTCTGCTAACAAAGCTTCTAAATGCTGGCCCCTACCCTTTTTCTTGCCCCCCTTTTAATTTGGGCTTTCAGTCCCTTGTATCATTGCAAAATACCTGAAGATGATCTTTTATGTGTGTCTGTCTCTAATTCCCCTTCTACATGTTGGGTCAGCTGCTCAATATCACCACTCCAGTGTTGACCTCCGCCCCAGACACCACCACCACCATCTGTGCTTTTTGCCTCTTAATTCTTTTCTAAAAGCCAGCCTTTTATCACTCTTGAATTTGTTCCCTCCTTCCGACTCAAACTCTTCACAATTTTGCAGGAATATTCTGTCTGTGAACACACTCTTTAACAATATTATTTTCATTTCTGACTATCTATCTACTTATTGAACAATTTGGATTTTTAGAAATTTCTATAAAGGAAAAAAATTATTATAATCAAATTAAATAAAAAAAAAAAATGTTCTGTTTCTCTTATTTTTATGTCTTCTCTCTCTTTCTCAATCATGTGTGCATGTTTCCTCTCTCCCTCCCTGATAACTGCCATCTCCCTCTTACCCTGACTCCCCACTAATCACCAACCTCTCCCCCTGCTCACAGCTAGTCTGTCAACTATTACAAGCCCTTCTTGCTTTCAGTAGGCGTAATTCTGCAAGTTTCCATTTGAGCCGTCCGATCTACAAAACCAGTGCTGATTTCCAGAATGATGCCGACGACTTATCTATTTATTCAGTTGTGCTTCGTTTCATGCCTGCTTAACCCCCCTTGTTCTGTGGAACATACACCAGGTGGCGCTGGTTCACATCATGGAAATAATCTCTGTGCTGCTTCTCAGTTCCATGGTCCATTCGTAATTTGGGAACACAGCAACAATGATAAACACTATGGACTGACCTGTTGTTTTAATTTTTTTTTTTTTTTTTCTTTTCTTTTTTTCTAATAGCTTTGGCTGTTTCATTTGCAATTATTTTCCAATGTATATTTTACCATTTGTTTATTCTTTTTTAAATACACACTTTTTATTCTTTTTCACTAATTGTAATTGAAGTAAAATTTGAGGAAAAGTTTGAATTCAACAATTTTCATGTGTAGAATCTCCCCCCTCCCTTCACTGAAGATGTTGTGGGTTAGTGGGGTGCTGGGTACTTGTGTATCTCTCCTCTGATTGTTGTAGTGCTGAAAACTTCCCTTATGTTTTTTCTTTTAGCTTTTCCATGCCTCTATTGCAAATCTCTGGGTTTATATTTTGTCAAGTCCAGGAGGTAGGTCAGCTGTACTTTCGGAATACTCCTTTGAAGGGGCGGAGGATCTCTGCAGCTTGTTTGGGCATCTTCCTAAGAGAAGGAAACTCCAACAAATAATCTACAATCTCTGGAATTGATTAACTTCATCCCTTGATGGGCCATGGCATGTAAACCCTTTGTCTAAAGGATGTGATCAGTCACACATACCATGCAGTTTACCTTGAAATTTCACCAATGCAGGCCAGAGGACTTAACCATACAACTGCCTTGCAGGCCACTGAGGGCCTGCAACTGAAAACCCTCCTAAATCTTTATTTGCCTTGATAGACTAGATTTCATCAATCAAAAGTCTAATAAAAGCAAATTAGAAATACCTTGGTTTTCCTTCAAAGGAAAAAAAGAACCATTTATTTTTTAAGCTGGAAATGTACTGATTTTAAACCAAGCATATTAACCCAATTCTTTAATTCTAGTCAATCTTCTACAATTGATGTTATAATTAAAACTGCTGCTATCACATTCTGTTTTCTTCTACCTCACTTTTCAAATAAATATGGTTGTGTAAATGCTGTTGCTGGCAGAATTCTTACAAATATCTCATTAAGGGAGAAAGGTAAATCCTTCAAATGATCCAAGAAATATCTTGGTGGTATATAAAAGAATATCCTGTTCATCTATTCTCTAAATCAACCACTGTGTCTTTGCAGAGATTCTTAATCATCATCATCATCATCATCATAATTATGCGCACACTATTTCTACTGTTAATGAAATCCCTGATAGCACTTTGACTATTATTGATTTTACACAGAATGTGTTCATAACATAATTCTCTCTTTTCTACCTGAAAATCCATGAAAGATAACTAACAAAAATTCTAACATTCTCTGTGTTTTTTTTGCTGGGTCTAGAACACTTTTTAGCTAAAATAATTTTGTTCAAACTGTTAGGATCATCATATACTGTCAGTATTATTCAACATATCAATAGGAAGTGCTGGGAAGTAAAGGAATGAGCCTGAAAGTCAGACCATAGATGCACTAGTTCAATCTCATGGACTGCCATCCTGGAAGGCAGTCAATACAACCGGTCAAAATAACAGATCTCTCCCTCACACTTTCAGACATATTGGGGGAAACAGTGGGGCGTGGGAATGTTTCAGCCTGTCAGTGATGATTGCGCGTCTAAAAATACCCACGTACCATTGAGTTCTATATTTTGTGGCATTTAAAGTGGTTCCCTTTGAAAACTGTATCTCCAACATGTTTTATCAAATATCCTGCTGTATTGGGGATTTTGCATCTTATTTGCCAAAAAACGATAGCTGGTCCACTTCCTCTCACATGATGAATGAGTTGCTCTTGACATATTTACTCCCAGCACCTTTTTTTTTTTTTCCTAAACCTATTTTCAGCTGGAGCAAACTTGTTTGTTTTTTTTTAGGCCTACAACCACAAGATGAGAGGTACACAATCTTCTTCACTATAGTAATGGACCTTTTATGACAATCACAAACATCTGTTTTTATTTCTGTATCCTTCTCCTCACTTGTCCTCCACTTAATTTCAGGCCCACGAGGTTCTCTCAGACCTGTAAGTAGCTGCGTGGTTCTTAGTTATTATGTTGACTAAGCTGTCAGTCAAGTGCCCTTGCCTTTTGGAGGAGATTATACTCCCCTGTGACAAGTGACATTGCTTCTGTGGTATTAATCTGCTGCCTTGACAACAACGCTGTCCCTTCATTTCGAAATCTTGTACTCACCTTCAAAAGCAGATCAAGACATTAAATTACCAAATGTCGTCTCCACAATCTGTGATTGTTACTGAAATAAAATTATATAAAAATGATTTCAAAAAAATACAAAAAAAAATGCCATAACTGCTGCTTCCTTCTCTGGCTGGACTCTTTTAAAAAGTTTGGACAGCATATGACAACTCGGACCTTTCATTGTTTGGCTTTTTGCCTGCTTCCATGATTATGGCATAATTACTAAGACTTGCTTCTACTCTTGCAGTCTCAGGGAGGACCTTTTTACTAGATTTGTTTTATTTATTTATTTTTATGTTTTCATCCTTATTTATTTTTGTAATTCTTACTTCAGCTCAATTTGCTGCTGCCAGAATATCAAATAACCCAAACTCTACTCACTTCAACTCATTATTCTCCAATGTCTGCTGTCTTGGAAGCATTGTATGATTAATTTTCAGTTGTAAAATAAATATTCTAACATCGACTTTCTCCTGAATCAAATCACCCATCATTGAAAATGTATTCTCTTAGAAATGCTAGTGAAACAATTTATTGAAGCTGAAGTGAAATGTTTTGTTTTTTTTGTTTTTTTCAATCTTTAAACAAACAAAAAACAATTTTTACTGCTGCTGTTCATATTCCTGCTGTCTTTTAGTACAGCAAACTGTATAATACAGTGCAGGTTACCATCTCTCCCATAAGATCAGCTATCAGTCTAGTTTTTAAGGTGTTATTGGCTGTTTGGTCCTCATCAGCCACTAGCATTTGCAGCTGGGTGGGGGAGGGGTTATAATTCATTGGACATTCTTAGTATCTTTATTTTCCCCTCTGTCATTGCTGGGAAGAAACATGCAGTTAATGTTTGGGCCTTTTTAATTATATTTTAAACTTTTTTTAATGTCTATCAATAAACTTGTCCACAACAAAATTTCTAATGTATTTTATTTTCTTTTGTGTTTTTAGTTATTCAGTTTTTCTTTTTGTTTTTTTTTTTCTTCTTTTTTTTTTCTTTTTCTCTTTTTTTTTTCTAGATCCTTGTTTTCTATTTGTACAAAAAAAAGCAAAAAAGAATTTTCCTGATCAACATGAATTTGTTTGATTTCCTCCTCATTTGATCTTTGAAGAGCTTTTGCCCCCTTTCTCAATTAAACCTTTAACCCTGGTTTTAATTAGAGAATGAATGAAAAGATTCTTTTCTTTTGTGTCCTACCTCTTTATAATCTTTTTTCAAACTCTTTATTCTTGTTACTTCCAATACTACTCTTTCTTTCTAAGTTTTTTGGCAAGTCATAACCAATTTCTGTCTGAGAATGTCATAATAAAGTTATCATAAAATAAGTAACAAATTTCAACTTATTTAATTTATAATGATTAAATAAATATTTTGATGAAGTAAATTTTAACAATAAAAAGCCATTTAATTTAAAGTAATAATATTTGAAGACACTTTTTGACTGAAATGTCTTGTTCTCACTGACAACCAAATTCGTCATTAGAATATTACTTTTTTTTTTCTTTTTTTTTTTTTTTTTTTCCCAAGATTCTTTCTATGAATTTTTCATAAATCAGAAACCAAAATTATGACTTTTTCTATACTTATTTTCTGTTACTTTTTCCTATTTCCTCTCTCCTCTCAAAAATGTTAGTCAGACACTATGCCAATTTCAAAGACATTGAACTTTCTCTCTGTGAATCAGCTTTTACTATTTGGATAATGGTTAAGGAAAGATTTGAAATAGATTGACTGTACCAGCTTTTCTCTTCCTTTTTCACCCTTTGTAGATCATTGTTCAGAGGGGTTAGATGTTAATGAAAATAAAGGTTCATGCCCTCATCTATGTACACATCCCAATACACACACACACATGCATATTTTTCCTGTCCATCATAATTATTAAATGATGTTTGGGTTTGAATTTTCTTGATTTCATAATTTGAAAAAAATTCTCCTGCTGATTGAAGTGCACTTTCCCAAATTCACTGTTCAATTTTGTCCAACATTTGTGGGCTAAGGAACTTTGACAAAACGCATAAGGAAAATGTAAGTGTTTCACTTCACTCCAAATTGATTAGGGTCCTTTTTTTCCGATGAAGTTTTCCCAATAACCTTAAATATAAGCTCACCATATCAAGAACACTTAATGAAATGGTAATTCTTATAATATTTACATATTTTTAGCTGTGTGCTATTCTTGGCAATATTGAAGTAGTGGTTTGTTATTTGAGATGGTGCTATTCATGAACTAAAGAGCCCTAATTTGAAAGTCCAGGATTTTCTTCACTCTTAAGCAAGTTGTGGGAAATGTGTTCTACCTGATGCTCTATCATATTGATTTCTACTGATAACCAGTTTTTCTTTCCAATCTTAGATTGGTTGTGCCATTTTTCATTATTGTTCTGGCAGTGCAACAAATAGAAAGTGGAACCTAATTGCCTTTGAAGCCCTCCACTTGGAGAATTTTGACATTCTCTATAGACACTTTTTGCACAAGTGTTCAAAATACAAACGATTTTATGGTGTAAGCTGAAAGACCTGACCCATAGTGGATACTCTTAATCCTAAATTTGATTGATATGGCTGACTTAAAGGGGAAGAATTGGTGAAAAGGAATCTATCAGGGTCCAGTCTTTATTTCACCTTACCGTTGCTGTCATTTGATTACTGCAAAGTTGATTTTTTGTAAAAAGAACTTACTGATGAGGAAATGGTATTAATTTATATAACACATTCTGAATCCCTTTTGTAATAATATAATTAGATATCTATACTTGAAGATTAAATACCAATTTTCATTTTATAAGTAGATTCCTCATCTACAGCATACATGTCCCTGTGTATGTGTGTGTTTGTGCATTGATGAGCAGGCTGAATGGAAACAAATAATGGTACCAAGGCCGACTCTTATAACCCTTGTTGCTAATGTCAATATGATAATTCTCTTATAGTTTGGCTTTTTACTTTGTTTTATTACAACGGTCATGGCTCAAGTGAAAACATTTATTATTGATTTTAGTGTTATTCCACTTTGGAAAAAAATCCGAGAGGTTAAAAAAAATTCTTTGATCTTCAATTTTTACTGCTGCTTCTTCTTTTCTTCATACTGCTGTTCTCTCTCTCATATATATATATATATATATATATATATATATATATATATATATATATATATATAATTTAGCCCCTCATCTTTCACTCTGCTTACAATCCAGTTTTTCTCTCAGCCATTTCTATAAATCTGTCTCTTTCAATCTTCACCTCCATAATCCCATATTTTCCCTCTCAAGACCTTTTCAGGGTTCCCCCCCTCTCTCTCTCTCCATGCCATGTTGTTGCTGAACTGACATGTATAATGAACTAGAAAGGCTGAAACTCCAAAATTCCAAAATAGATGCCTGTTCTCCAGCCTCCCCCCAATATCTCCCTTTTTCCTCCCTGATTGGGAATGGTCACAGCAAGGTCAGTTGGTCAGCCTGTGTGTGCTTAATCATCTACAGCTAGCCAGCTGCTATTCATAATTACTGTCCAGTTTGGCTTAAGGGGCACTACTTGCTCACACAACTGTCTCTAGCTAGCTCGCTCTCTTTTCCTCTCAACACCAACACCCTACCCCTTCCGTTCGCCACATCTACATTCTAATCAGGGAGGATGTGTGGAGCTGAAGACCAGATCCTGTCAGTGTGATCATTGTATGTATGTATGTACGTATGTATGTATGCCGCAGTGTTTCAAACACTCCTTCTCACAACATCACAATCAATGGATATGTCCACCCAAATTGTCATAATAAAACAGGCTGAAATTCTATATGAAGTTTCTTCTTTCTTTCTTTTCTTTTATGATCTCCGATGCTTGTAACTGTTTCTTGTTTTTTTGTTTTTTTTTATAGCTGTGAATAATTTAGCTCTTCAGTGTTAGGACCCAAGTAATACAATGAAAGCAATTGGCCTTTGCTAACTGTTGCTCCACTCTACCAGATCTTCTAGAGACCCTAATGGATTAATATCAGTTGTTTATAATATATACACAGATTAATAGTGTCGGAGACCATAAAACTTAATTGTTGTAATTATCATTTGTTCTACATATTTCCTGGATCTTCAGCAAGTTGGATTTTACTGGGTGGGATTACAAGCTCCAAATGCCCTGTTGTTTGCTGCCAGATGCCAGTGATTGGAAATGTTCTTTGTGCAGAGAATCTCGTTTTGTTCACTCATGAGAAATGAAGATATCGTTTACCTAGAAGAGTGTTTTTTTGTTTTTTTTTTTTTGAGAAATAGAATTCGGATTTTTAAACATGTCCATTAGGTCGTCACGCTAGAATTTTGTTTTTTTTTTTTACATAGAGAATAATAGCAAAGATTTACTGATGTGAATGAATTTACTTTTTAAATGCCATCTTCATTATATATGGAGATATTTTTATTGGAAGCTTTTGGTCCCTTAACAACAATGGTGTCTAACCAAGAAGTTAGACTAGTTTTTTTGTTTAGGAAATGACTTACCATCACAGTTAGTAATTGAACAACCATAGTATCCAAATATGAAGTTATAGAAGAATAAACATGATCAGAATAAATTCAATGTATGACATCGCTGGAGTCTTCCATAAGAAAACCTCTAAAATAGTTTCTGAAAAATAAACAACAAATATCTAAACATCTAGATTCTGGAGAATCTAGATATTATTGATGAACTTGTCAGAATTAAGCCTTAAAAAGTCTTCAATTTCATTTTTTTTACTCTTTTATGTTATGGCCAGTAGCGCTGGAACATAAACATATGCACATTTAAATGAGATAAAATCTTTCACCATCTTTGATGACATTATCAGCATTGAACAATTGAAGTCAACAAAGTATTCAAAGTGAACATAACTGCAAATTGTTCAATTGGTTTGGTAGGTTTATGTCCGGAAACATGGATTTCCATTCTAAACCTTGAAGGAAGCCCAAACCTATTCTTAATGAAGAATTATCAACTGCAGTGGCCAATGATGTACGAACATTGGTTCAATTACTTTTTAGGGACTATAAGACTTCAACAGAGACCATATCATATCACCTCATGGAAAAAGGACGTTAAAAGTTGGAAAAATGTATCTCACATGATTCGAATGAAATGCTCCATTAAAGAGCTTGAAGCCAACACCTCAGTTGACAGTCCTAGATTAGAGAATTGGGATATGAAGTCTTGAAGCATCTTCCATATTCACTTGACATTCCTCCAACAGTTAATCATATCGAGCATTCTGAACTTCATATTCATGGTAGAAGGTTCAATAGTAAGGAAGCCATAATTCTCACTTTCATTGAGATTGACCTCAGTAGATTTTTTATATCATCCTTCATCTTATCAAAAAATGACATTACATATGTGACAACCTAACAGATATTTTGAATCAACGTTAGGACGTGTTTTAGATAAGATGAAGTCAGATAAGGCTATTTAATATCATATTGAATGTTATTCACTGAGTCTTCTTCGCTTGCCATATGCCCAAACAACTTGTCTTTCTGCTTACCTTTCTCAATCCAATCACTCCCATTTATTACGAAGTTACAACCAACGCATTCTTCCAATAGTCACCTACGGAGTTGGAACATGGAACATACTTTCAGAGCTGATCCCTTGAGAACCATGCAACGTGAACAAGAGAAGATCATGCTCAACATCACATGGAATGATCACAAGACAGCACATCATATTAGAAGGCAAAAAGTTAGAGATATCATGAAAAGCTCAAATCACTGTGGGCAGACCCCGTTGCAAGAATGTCCAATTTCAATGTGGATGCCCCAAGATCATACGTGAAATTGTGGCTGATGAAAAATAAGATGATGTGATGATTTATACAAATTCAGAGGGTATTATGTGACCCTTTATGGCAAGAGAACTGACAGATCTTGGGAAGGCCTATGTCCAATGACTGACTTCTAAAGGCTGATGATGAGGTTTTTGAAGATTGTTAGTTTGATTAAGCTACCCCCCACAAAAAATATTATAACAATTTGGTCTAGCTTGCATGACAGCTTTGATTGTATTTTGAAAATCTTGACGTTCATTAACTACAAAAAAACACACAAAGACTTATCAAGTGTTTCAAAGATGTATTCATGATATGGAGGGAAATAAATCGGAAAACTAAAGCAGTTGATTGTACTCTCACCTAGGTTACCTAAAATAATTTAATCTGGCTTTCTTTCAGAACATGTCGCCAGCTAAAGCTGCCATCAGCTTTGATATGCCTGTGCCTAAATACATCTGAATTTATAAGGATAGGAAGCATGCAAAAAATATTTAATAAAATTTCAGGAAAGCCTGGTAATAGATGCAAGCTACGTTCCAGGTAAAGAAGAATACTTATAACAGTTTCTTACTAATATTTAATAAAAAAAACTTCAATGCCAACCTTCTTATATATTAGTGAAATGATTTTATGCACTATCAAATTTCATCTTAATGTTAGCAAAATCTTTTGTTAAAAATGAAGGATGTTCACCTACATGATGACTAGTTGCCTCAGGAATGTGACCCAAGGGTCATAGTCCAAGCAATTGATGCAGAATTAGGTAAGAATCAATCACTTTGCGATAAAAGCATAAAACTTAGCATGATGATACCTGCAGGTGTGCTGAACAATTTCGGATATGGAGACTATCTGAATCGGACTTTCCTTAGCTACAGTTGCTAAGCAATATTTCCAACCTAGCAAGCCCGTAAATATCATCCAATTAAACAGCAAATTCCAAAATCCATCCTAAAATTTGATCATTCCTTTTTCATCTTGTGGCCCACCTTTCCACAATCTGGTCAAAATTCATTGAGAATTTTTGGAGATATGGTGTGGAAAGAAATGAGCTAATACAGAAATGAACTTTTTTTTTTATAAATAAATTTCTATAGTTGCTTGTGTGTCTCTATGATATCACAAAAAGTCCTCAATCGATTTCAGTGAAATTTCGTGAAAGGGTAAGAAAGAAGTAATGGGATTTTAGGACAGATACAGGAATTTCTGATTGAGAGATATTTTTCTGTTTTAGTTTTTTTATACATTTCTGTAGTCGCTCCTGTCTGTCTACATGATATCTCCAAAAGTTCCCAATGAATTCCCAAGAAAATTTGTAAAAGTATTAGGAAGAGCTGATTGAATTTTTGGATGGATCCAGGAATTTGTCTCTGATTGAGATTTTTTTTTTTTTTCTTCCTAAATATCTATATTCACTCCTGTCTGTCCATAAGATATCTCCAAAAGCTCTCAATAAATCTTGGTAAAACTTCGTGGAATGGCGGCAACAGAGTAAGGAAGAAGTGATCAGATTTTATAGTGGATCCAAGGATTTGTTTTTGATTGATATTTGTTTTTTTTTTCTTCATGCATTTCTGTATTCACTCATTTCTCTCTGCATAATATCTCAAAAAGTTATCTATGAATCTCAATGAAATTGTATGGAAAGATGGACTGTAGAGCATGGTAGAAGTGATTAAATTTTGCGTTGGATCTAGAGATTTTTCTCTACAATGTGTATTGCTGAATGAAAACATCCATACGTTGTGAGCCATCTTGAAAATTATACCTCTCCAGTGGTCAGGCTGAGGTAGACTTTTAGTATGTTTTCCAGCACACTTGATACTACTGTTGAGAAACTTTTGTTGAAATTTAAATGTACTGATTTTTAACCAGTTGCTCTGGCAAATGATTTCGTTAGCAACTGTTTTGTATAGACAAACAATTTGAGAATGTCTCCAAATAAAATAATTAGAACCTATCTAAGAATATTTATGACAAATATTATGCTTTTATCACCAACTTAGTCCAGGCGATTGGTACAAAAATTGCTATGAGGAAAAACAGAGTGAATTGAGAAGTTGAGACTTGCTGAATGAAGCATGGACTGTATACCATACTAAGCACCAGCATGCAGTAGCTAGTATCAGAACATTTTTTTTGTATGTATGTACCACCAATTCATGTGCTAGTATGGCACTCAGAACCAGGTTTTCCTATAGGATGGAATTAAATTAATTATGGACAGGAACACCATTGGATATACTTATGTATTCTTTTTATCTACCAATGGGGTGCTTCTCATATTTATTGGACCGAGATTTGGCTTGTTCCAATTGGTCACATTTTTATGACACTGGTCTTGTCAGCTATTACGTAATGTGGAATAATTCGAATATCAATGGCTCTGTTTTAATAAATACATACTTTAAAGCGACACCTTAATCCTATACCCAACAAACATAGACAACCTAGTAACTAGAATAAAGTTCTTGAAAGCGAGTTTTCTCCTTTTTGTTATTACCGATAAACAAAAGTACGGTTTTACTCTTCCTGATCGTAAAAAAAAATTAATAGGATTTGTTTGGGAAAATCAACCCAGTGACACATTACTTGTAATTATGGCTCTTTTAAGCACCATATTTCATGGTAGTCTGCCAAAATCACTTAATCCTCTCGACCTAATTGTTAACATCAGCCATGCATGACTATTTAAAGCACTGAATCAACAAGCGCGCGACCCTACATAAACCTTTGAAACAGGATGACAGTGAAATCACCTCTATTATTTTTAAGGACAGAAAAAAAGTTCATTTATCACGCAGTTCAGGTGGGTAATCATGCAACTATTTTTCATAAGATCACATTCATCTGACGATGACTTCATTTTTCGTAGATTTTAATCAGTGTTTAAGATTTTCAAAATCCTCTGTTAACTGTCATCTCACCAGATGTAATAAATGATGTTTTGCCAATAAAAGTGAACAATAATGTAATGACCCGCCAGACAACAGGGGTGGCTTGTACTATTTTTAGAACTACTCCCCTTGCTTGTCTAAATAGTTGACCTCCAGACAGCAGCGTCTGGAAGTTTGCGCCAAGATCAACGGCTGTGATTTGCCTATTTCGGTGAATCCAGTCAGTTGGGGTCACTCCCCGGCCAAGACTGGTCATGTCTATATCATCACCTGAATAACTGCCATGCCTGAAAGATGGGCCTGTTCATTCTAAAAAAACTAACTACACTCCCATCCTATTTCCTGTTTTCTCGTTCACTAAAAAGCACTAAAGCTTCTAACCAACTCTTGTCATGAGAAGAAACATACGTCTGAAACTAACGAACAAGCCTACAAGTATTTTCACATAAGAAAAACAGGTAGGTTTGTTAATCATCGCTACCCACAGTACTGGTTTAGATACTGTCGCTGGGCTTTGGTTATTCACGTGTTCTGACATTATTTGTATCTATTTAGGTTCAACATATTTATTGATCACCCTTTTTACCAATTTTTCAACTGATTATTTCAACCTGATATGCTGCCAAAAGACATTGGTCACCAGATGGTTGAGAAAGAACACATTTCTACATATATCTCATCTGTTATGCTTGTATCTGTTATTGTGGCTGCTGTTATTAATCACGGGAAATCTGCCCATCACGAATTTATCAAGGGCGGAAAACTGCTCATCAAAACATAATTTACACATCATTTTTTCATTTCTTTTCATTTTTAATCAACAGATATTTGTTTTGGGTTCAATTTTCACACACTAGCTGTATTGATTTTTTTTTTCACACACTATTTCATTTCGTTGAAATCAAAATAAACAATGAACTGAAAATAAAACAAAAATTGATTCTGATGAAATTCTACACACACATTCTCCTCCATGAGAATTGTTTTTGAATTGTTTTTTCTTTAATTTAAAAAAAAAATCCTCCAAAGTTTTCAGAGGAAGGTTCATTTTACAATATAAGTTTATGCTATATTTACGCAATAAAAATGAGCATATATGGGCGGGGTGATTCATAATTTTCCTTGGAATGTTAGTCTTTCTTATATTTTTTTCGACTTGACTTCCTCGAAGTTCAAGTTATTACAATCAACTTTAAAAACAGTCCAATTTTACATTATAATTAATCAAAATTTGTTTCGTTTTTTTTCAAAGGAAATTTTAATTTTAGCGAAAACAACACGAAACCAAAAAACAATGTTTTAAAAATTTCAATTACGTTTTTAAATAGCATGTCGAAGGTTATCTCAGAAGTGCATCTTATGAAATCGGGATACAATTTTAAAAAGATTAATAAAAATTAAAATTATCGATCATGATTATCGTCGGCGATCTTTCGTACAGGGAGGTAACTCCCACTCAGTAATATAGACTATTATTGAATTTACCGACTTAAAACGAAAGATCATCTAAAAATAATTACCACTTTGGTTATTGTTGTAATTCAGTCAGTGGGAATTGCTTCCTCATTTACCAACGAAACAAGACTTTTTTGTGATAGATGCGAAATCATTCAAATAATGTCTAATTCATAATATTCCAATGAGGATTGTCTAAAAACGCACATGCATATAGAAGATTATAGAAAATTGGTTCTTGAATTCTATTGTAGAAAACGTAAAAATAGTCAGAAATTCAATTTTGATCAAGATTCGTCAGATGGAAAAGAACAAAATCGTTAAAAAAAAACACGTTTTCAATTAACTGCTTTAATTGAATCTGATCTTTGTTTCTTGGAGACGTTTTACATCTTTAAGAAAAAGTATTCTTTTTTCAACTTTAGGAGAAGCGAATAAGTTGGCTCTAAAGTGGGTGATCGATTTACAATGTAAATGACTTAGTCCATCATTGCAAAAACCGCTATCCAATTTTGAATATGAATAACTCCAAAACTGGATCGCTATTTTATAAATTTATAACTGTTAGGGGACAATTTTAACATACTCAGAACATTGAGAATATGTGGATGCACTGGATGAGGTTAAAACAGTTTGGTACGTCTAGAGTTCTGTTCACATACGAAATTGCTGTAGCGACACTATCATCACTATGATGAAGGTTTCTGCTTTCGTTTGTTCCAGAATTGACCTCTAACCCTAAAGCCTAATCCTAACCACAAATAACCCTAACCCTGACACGGGCACTATCCATAAACACCAACAAGGTCCAATTATACATTGTCATCATCTGTCTTTTAACATCTGTCATTGGACATAGACCTTCCCAAGGATTCGCTACACCTCGCTATCGTGGGTATCGCAGAGCCAATACTTTCTGAAATCACTGGGGATCCTACATCATCATCATCATCATCATCATCATCATCATCATCATCATGTTGTTTTTTGTTATTGTTTAATAGTTGTAGTAGAACAATAACGACAACATCATTATCATCATTTGGTAGATTGTTCAATTGATTCATAATTCTAATTCATATTTGAATGAGTTGAGAGAACCAATGTGTTGGAACAGAAATCTACACATGTTCTCTGTTCTGAAAACATTTGAGTTTTCAAGGATGATCATTGAAAACTATCAAATGTAAATTAAAATTAGAATTAACACAAAACCCTAAGCACTAACTCTCTAGGAATTATAATTATTTGTTTCGTATTGTATTCGTATCAAAATCATTGTCGTATTATCTATTTAATCAAAAACATTTAGATTCATAAATGACCTCAACTGAGGTGAATAAACAGTATTGAAATATGTATTGTGTCTTATTATGTGTACTCGTGTTGAAATAATTGTCAATTTTATGACTAAATTTGAACAGAATTTCCACCGAAAAATCGACATCTGAGAAATTTTAAAATCAGGCGAAAATATTATCCCATTTTTAAAACATTTTCGATAATTAGAGGACAGATTAAACAAAAAAAAAAAAGTTTTTATTCCAAATGTCGTAAAAGACGAATTCATAATTCATGATTCCTACCCGACCTTTTAATATTTTGATTATTTATTTCATTTATAAATTGATGTTTTCATTGATTTTATCTCGCAGATAAATCCCTCGAGGTATAAATTACGTTCACATATTTTTCTTAAAAGAGCACCCAGGAACTGCTCGAATTGAGTTTAATCGTTGAAAAATGATGAAAAATCTTTTTTTATTGAGTAAATTTTTTTCTCCAGATCAAAGGCCTAAATTATAATTAATCGAATGAAACTGAAAAAAAATTGCCGAGAGGAAAAATATTATAGTAAGTTTTCCTATTTTTGATTCCCGAAGATATGACTCCAAGTTAGTGCATATATTTATGGCATAGAGGGGTTGACTAGCGAACAAATTGAATTTAAATTTGAGTGACTTTAAAACTGGTAATATTTTTAGATAAATCTAGTCTGGAAAGGATGTAGACTTGAAATCTATGACATTTAGTAAGGGAGATAAATCTAATTTTCAATCTGAGGCTAAAAATGTTGTATACTTCAAGATAAGAAAAAGTTTAAAAGCTTCGATAGTAGCCACTCGAAGTCTTGATGCGTATGTGTGTCAGTGAACTCTTTTAATGACGAGATATAAACTCAGGCTTCTCTGTTATCGGGGATACCACTTGGCCGTCAACCCGTTGTTCACTAGACACAAAAGCAAAGCATGGTCGAACCAACGCTCCGGCAGATTTTACGGGCGCACAAACGCATCGCACCCTACATCCATCGGACCCCAGTCTTGACCAACGCCACGGCCGACAAACTCACCGGCCTGAGTTTATATTTTAAGGCAGAAAACTTTCAGAAAACTGGGGCTTTCAAGGCCAGGGGTGCGATTAACGGGGTAAGTGGGTTATCAAAAACGAACAAGTACAAGTGACTTTTATCTTTCTTTTCTTTATTAGAACAAAAGAAATATGATGATCAGTTTGGAAAGCTAGCCGAGGTTACCTGTTATCTTTCCCACCCTCAACCTTCTTCTAAAGTTACCCAGTTGCCTAGACACTCCACTCTGACATTCACAAGGCCCCCTCAGACGAAACCCCCTCAGTTTAAGCGCTAAGTATGACACCCCCGTCCTCTGGACCCATTGTTAAATTAAACCATGGCAAAATTTAAGTAATTGGTGACAGAAACTTTTATACCTTCCTTATCTTGAATAAAGATGTTTAGCACTACTAGGTGAGAATAAAGAAATAGAAAAGTGAATTTTTCTTTTGCTTCAAAACTTGTTATCCTTAGGAAATTTTTCATTTTTGAAGAAAAGTCATCTTTAAAGGTTCAAATTGGAGAGGGATGGGTTCAATTTACCATGTAACTATGATGCTTAACTAAACCTTTTACTTTCCATCTGACAAACAGAATTATGGATTCAAAGTGTTTACCTCATTTCATACTTTAATTATGCATCATAATCAAGCTTTAAAAAGCTTGACATTTTTTTTAGGCATCCAAAAATTGAAAAGTAATACTGCTTCAATGAATTTTGGTGAATTCAGAAAACAAATCGGATTAGAAAAAAAATGTGTCAATTTATGTAGTCCAGCGATAGCCAGGTCCCAAGCTTATCGGATTGAAGCAATTCAACCAAACCATGCTAGCTTTTTATGCAAAGGCATATTGATAGGATCAATATTTTTATCCTCTGAATTATCAAAAATAATTTTTTCTCTAAAAAAATATAATTCTGTCATCATTGGCGTTTTCCACTGGAAAACATTGAGTAAAAGAAACCTGTAAATTCTGGAGAATCTGGATGTTATTAATAAACGCCAAAATAAGGCCCTAAAAGGTAAAAATGTGTTTTTTTCCAAAATTTTTTAGAAGGGGGTAGTGGAGTACTGATGTCAATATTCAAGCCTGCAGACAAAATAATATGGCCAGGATTACTGGATCACATACACACACGCACACATAAATAAACACGTTCACATGTAAAGATAGATCTGTTTACCAACTTTGGTGGCTCGGGTTGTTTAATTCAGCATTTGCAAACCATTGTTATGATTTTTTTAAAAGTTTTATACCATTATTTAATTTTGCCTTAAAAAATGTATAGACCTCATTTCTCATATGGAATAGAAGTTTATAATAAGAAAGCCCTTTTTATAAATATATTCTTAAAGTTTGTTCACCTTGTGGAAAAAGTAAACTCATTTTGCTGTTATATTGTTTTGCATTAAAACTAGATTTTAAAAATTAAGATACAGAGAAACTTTTCATGAAAAATCTCCAAAGATGCAAAAGAAGCATGCGCCATGTCATTTACCTCTGCCAAAGGAGTTAAGGGAGGTATGAATTCATCTGCATTTATCTGTCTAACTATCTGTTTACATGATATCTCCAAAAGTTTACAATTCATGAATTTTTCCAGTTACCTCCCCTGTATCGTAGCTATATGTCCACCCAACACAATATCTTCAGATAACCAAACCAGCACATGTACAGGACTAGGCAAGAAGGAAGTAGTCTAGTTCAGCTATGAACTTGTCTCCTGCTAATTTAAGGATTGTGTTAGGCTGTGCAAGTCCCAAAAAGCTGCCTTAGACTGCACAGCCCTCTGTTACTGTGAAGGGAAGTGCTGAATAACTCCGCTATGATAGACGCTTGCTTTGGGCAATTATTGTATCACTAATTTTGAGTCTTGAATTGTGAGATAGGTGGAAGCTTTTGGGCAATTATAAAGTTCCAAATTTGAATTCTGCATCATAAAAAATATGTGATTTGACACCAAGATCAACCATATCGAACTATTCTATTCAACTTTTTTGCAATTACAATTTTCATACCAACCATGGCCGCCATCTTGAATTTTCAATAACTTGCATGTATTTTCCAAGTGTCAATTCCAAAGAACTATGGTAGAAGAATCCACAAATCATATCATCAGTAATATATTATATCCATCGCTAATCTGAAAACAGTTATTGCATGCAGCCATTTTAAAAATGGCTGCTGTGGGTGACAAATCAAAAATTCTTGATGGCTTAATATCTAAATCTTTTTTGAATGCCTTTAACTATATGGATACCAATTAGTGTGCTTTTATCACAAAATGTGCAATTAGCTCGAAGTTTTCAGCTGTGGACCTACTATAAATTGACTTGAAACCCAGGAAATAATTTTGGCCAAAATTATTATTGTAGAGGATTTTAGGCTTAGGTTGATTGAGTTATTAATAATCCTAAGAACTAACTGAACCCTATTTCCCCATTATAGTTAAAAATACATGTTGAAACTCTTTAGTCTAGCATTGTGTGGTCTGGAAACTCCTATGGTCCAGCACATTTTGAATCTGCTATCATTAGTTTGTGAATCTGCCACCAGCCCAAGAGACCAGGGGGTACAGAAGAAAAAAAAGTTTGAAAAGGTTGAGTTACTGGGAAGATTAGTCAAAGGAACTTGAGAGTTTGTCTGAGTATTGTGGTAATGGATCATCTACTGAGTCTGATTTGGAGAAACAAAAGGAGAAGATTCCAAGCTTTTTATTGGAAATTCCCTGGGTGACTTTAGGATTCCTTTGTGTATAATATTTCAGTACTAGGAAAATGTAATGCAAGTGACGAGTCGTAGTTGTATTAAGAAAGTTCTTTGGACCATAGTTCATATGTGTGCAGCTGTGAGTTGGACTGTACATACATGGGTCCACATCAGCAAAATCCAAAGGTAGCCGGAGAAAGTGACTGCTGAGATATGTGGATCGAGTCATATTTATAGGGAAATATTATGATCAGTATATTAATCTTGATTATTTGGTGTGAAATCTGTTGCTTTAATGAGCGTTTTGGTCGATTGACTTAAATTTAGATTTTGAAATATTTTATGATGAAAAACTTGTATGATTTTTTTTATACATAAAAACACAGACATCAATCTCTGTGACCTTCAGAACTTGCGACTTCTTTTAAGGTTGAACTTGACACTTATCTTGTAACCTAGAAAAACCATTTGGAAACTAACAGCTTGTCGATGGAGACATTGATGATAAAGCCAAGGGAACAAATCTTGGTTCTGTTGCACAGAGAATGAACAAGAAAACACCCAGAAAGTGTATACCACTATCAATGTGATAACCTAACTAAAAACTGAATGAAAATCAATTCATATATTGTTACGACGAAGATGAGGTGACTGTACACAATTTTCTATATTTCAAACTACCGTTCACCTCTTACTTGATATATGAAAAATACCTCTTTATCAAAAAAAAATTCTTGGATCCACCCCAAAATTGAATCAATTCTCTTTTAATGTTACACCCTTCCAAAAAATATCATTGAAATTCTTTGAGAACTTCTATAGATATTGTGTGGACAAACATGAGGGTTTATCTGGAAAAAAAAGATGAAAAAATACCCTCCAATAAAAAAACCCCAAAAAACTCCTGGATCCATCCCAAAATTTAATGAATTCTCCCGTAGCCCATGGTCCATCCTTCCACAAAATTTCATTGAAATTTATGGAGAACTTTTAGAGATATTGTATGGAAAGACAGGCAAACATGAGTGAATATATAGCACTTCCAAATTCAAGGGCTTACACTTTGTGTTTGTAGTCCCTATCAAACAGTCCTGTGATTCTGTTGAACTGTGGTGTTCTAGTTTAGCAGATTAAAAAGAGAAAGAAGAAAAAAATTTCTTAATGACTTTAAAAGGCAACTGGATGTAACAGACACCCAAGGAAGCCTGAAGTATCAACCAAAATATTGTCAAAAACAAACAAAGATGAAGAAACTAATCGAAAAAGTAGAAGCATAAAAAATTTACAAGGTGAATTTTTAGCAATATTTTGTTTGCACTCAAGCTACTCTTCTTCTGAGTAAGGTTGCCATTTTTCCATATTTTACCAGACATTATTTAAGCTAGTCTGAAATATTTAATGATCTAACCCATTCAATAATAACAACGAAATATAAATTGAATTTTTGGAAGTTTGAACTAAGATTACTTTCTAATAAGAATTGAACCTGCTTTTCTTTTACCTCGAGTTTGGAATGCATTCTCCACAACTTGCTCATCAAAGGTAGCAAAAATGAAGCAAAAATCATGCATTAGATTTAAATCAATTAAAGAATATACAGGATACAAGAAAGGATTAAAAAAAACACTGAACATATATTTGAGTAATGAACTTAAGTGATTGATTTTGTAGATATATCAATGAATAATGTAATATTATGAAAATCAACAACATTCATTGTTTATTAATCAAATATTAAACTGCAGCAAATGTATTTTTTTAATTGTTTTTATCCTTTCAATTCAGTTTTCATAATTCATTCAGTTTTCTTTCTTTTTTTTAGATTTTATCTTTACAAGAACGTAAACCAGATGTCAAAGGTGTTGTGAGTACATGTTTTTTTTTCTTCATTTACATGTACATAGGTAATAATTGAATCTGTAACCTAATGAGGAAAAAATCAATGTCTGAAATTCTAGCTTTTACCTGGGTTCAAAGGTTCAAACACCAACCTCAGTAATGTTAGTAGGCCTACTCACATTCGTACACACACACATACTTATTTATAAGCAAGAGATCCTTGTCATAAAGGAATGGTGAGCAAGCTGATCATGCAGATCATTAGTACCGACTAGTGAGTTTGATACTGAATGAATGCCCCGTACTAGTAACCTTGCACCAAGACTAAGCTTAGCTAAATGAATATATATATATATTTAGTAAAAATCAGTATGATTTTCTTTAACTATCAATCATACACACACACACACACACACACACAATTATTAACACTGTCTATCAGAAAGTTTGTTTACAAATAAGTTTTGGTTTAATTATCAGTTTTTATAGTGACTTGGAATTAATTTCAAGAAAAGGTTTGATAATTTTATCTTATGATTTCTAGAGTATCTTATTCAGTGCAAATGAATCCAACTCTTCATTTACAAAATTCAATTGACCCAATCAGACTTCAAACCCAAAATCCTGCAAAACTGGTTTATGACATTTCATTATCATCAGAGGCCAATTGCCTTTAGAATCCGTTGTTAGACATAGGTCTTCTCAAAGGTCTGTTGTAAGTGTAAGACATAGGGAATGATAGACCTTGCTCTGCCACACTAGCCCATAATGTATTGGAGATGAAGTGATCTTAGTCTGGAAGCTCATTCTTAGCCTCTTTGACATTGGAGAACATACTCAGTGCACGTAAGCTTTCTGTTTACATCCATGAAAAAATTTTTTTATGAGTTTTAAAAATGATGACCAAGCTCTTTGATTCTCACACAATTAGATATCATCACAGTTACTCTGGATAAAAAGAGCCAATCTGATTGACTTTTAAAATTGTTATACTGTACAGAAATATCTTGACTGTACTACATCAAAATCAGCACTAATCAAAACCGCATTATTCGAGGTATTGCTGTACTTATGGGTTGGAAGCCTTCTGGTCATATTTCAGAATTAGGTCCCCTATAGAGCATTTAAATTGTATAATTTTATTGGATTTTTTTTTTTTTTAACAAATTTACCGAATTGTTAACTGTTATGTGAAGACACTATATCGAAATCAAAATTTTATGAACTCTTTTCCAAACTAGAAAGCTGTTGAGTCCCTTTGACCAGATACAATGGGTTAGAGTTGAATCATTTTATCAATGTTGTCACGTTAAGTTGACTAATTAATTGACATATTCTATTATTATTTGAGATGACTATAATATATCATTATTAATTTTTAACTCACATTTTCTTTCATATTAAATTTTTAGTTACTTTTTATCACAATTAACTCAGACCATCAGTCTACTGCAGTTAGTAAACAGTGCAGATTGGAAACAAAATATAAACAGTAAGCTCTTGGTGAGACTTGAACTTGCATCCTTTTCACCTTGGGAAACAGCCTATGTATGGCTCTGCCCTATCGAGCTCTTATGGCTGGCAGAAAATCAAATCTAACCCATAAACTCATCATTTTTCTTTCCTCACTTTATTTGTTACTGTTTTTGCATACTTGTTGTAGTAATTGTAATATTATTCTGATTTTTCCCCTATTTTATCCATGCTTGCACCTGGCAAGATGGCAGTCTTAAATTCTCAACTTAACTCTGTGATTGTTCTCCTCTTTTCCTAAAATCTTCACCCACAAGAATAATTTTAGAGAAATTCAGTCTATACAGATGGTTGAATCACCTTCAGTTCTGAAACTTCCATCCTTTCATCATCTACTAATTACATATGACAAGGATTTCTCTCCTGTTTCAGGTGACACACAGTAGTGGTAATCATGGTCAGGCTCTAGCTTGGGCAGCCCAGCAACTAAAGCTACCCTGTTCTGTAGTTGTGCCTGAAAATACAGCAGTTGTGAAGATAAATGCTGTAAAGACATACGGTGCTGATGTGGTGTTAAGTCCTCCAACTCCTCAAGACAGGTAAACGTGGGCCAAATTGAACATGCTGTCAATCATCTAATTCAATTTTGTCTTTTTACAGCAGGACCTTTATTTTCCATTTAGTTTTATGTGAGTGCCACCTGAAACTCATTGTATTAATGTTGAATCTTATTATTTACCTTTAGTATAATTTCTGGTCGTTTTTATCACAACTCAACTCTGGCCAACACTCTATGGCAGCAAACAAATAGTGCCGATTGGAAATGAAGAGTAAGTCCCCGGTGAGATTAGAACTTGCATCCCTCTTGCAAGAGAGAAGCCTAATTTGCGCCTAGCTGCTATGACCATAGCTAAAGGAGCTTCATGGTTTGCAGAAGTCCAATCTTATCTTTTAAACCTACCTTCTACTTCAAATATCTCCACCATGTTTGTTGTTGTTTATGTACTTGTATTATTATTGAAGAAATTATTTTTTTAATTATTAGATGACGTATTGTAACATATGAGATGAAGGTAAATAGTTGTCAACATTGATATAATAGGTTATGATACTTTATCTAATAATAATCTAGTAAGAAAAAATAGATAATGAAATAACCGACAGAAACTATTCTATCAATTTTTTTGCAAATAGTTTTTGTTATTTTACTCAATATTTCAACATGTATATCAGCTTTCTTCAGGTGTCAGTGTATTCAGTCTTTGGAATTTTTAAAGTACTATTTGTTTTTCCATTCAGACAGCTGGCTGTTCTTTTACTGAATTTTGAATCACAGTAGCTTCACAAATGACCCACTTGACCAACCAGCCAAGCCGGCTACAGATTCTTCTCTCTTTGCTTGTCTGTCTGTGTCTAGCACTTCATTTTAAAACAACAATTTGAAAATTTGAATGAGTTCACAACTAGGCACTATCTAAGAATGTTTTTTTGGTTTGTTCCTCCCAAAAAGTTTTTTTGGACCAACAATGCCAGAATCATTTTTTTGATAATTTTAGAAAAGAGATCTTTTTTTTATAAATATAATTAGTTCTGATACACATGCAAGCTACAGTGATTCATTTATGTGAGTTATGGATATTTGGTGTTAATTTTAAAATCTGGAACACAAACACATGTACAATGGTTCATTTTGAAAATCTTGAATATGTGAGGGTTTTTTTCTGTGGGGAGGGGAGGAATAAAAACTTTAAAATATGTTTGTTTAGTAATTATCAAAGTTTTTTCTTTAATCATGTAGACGTCAGGTATGTGAAGACTTATCTACAGAGAAAGGCTATGAAATCATTGAACCTTTTGACAATTATGACGTAATTGCTGGCCAGGTAAGATATAATCATAGATAATGTTATCAAACGATTATAGTTATCAAAACCAGTTGGTCCCAAACACTTTATTTTGAATTTATTTAAAATTCATTGAAAACATCAAAAAATTTAATATTAAGTTTTTTTTTAATATAAAGTTGTTTATAACAATTAATAATTGATATTTAATTTAATAACATGACAACGAGTTTATAAGAATGAATGTAAATGATTGTAATTTGTTCTAATTTATATATCCTTTGCTTAATGTTGTCAACTGGTTATTACTATCTAAAACCCTGTCCTAAAGTGATCACAAAAAGTAGTATCCTCTGTATCTTTTAGGTTATATGAAATTATTTAAAAAAACTTGAAAAGCGTTTCAAGTTTAATTCTCAAACCTATCAAAATTCAATAAAATGTTTTAGGGAAGGCGGAGGCTAGTCAGCCTCTTTTTGCACTCAAAGCAATGTGGAGAATATTCTAATAGAGTTAGAGCAACCATTCATGGCTTAAACTGAACGTCAATATCTTGCCTAAATTTGTGATATCATTAAATGGTAAAACTATTGTATTATAACACATTGTTTGGATTTTAGCTGACCTAGTGATACAGGACAACTAACTCCATGTTGGGATAAGTCGGCCCATGCTATGTCATGTGACATGTTTATTTTTTTCGGGGATGACTGCTACCACTATCACCAGATACTGATCTGGACAAGACTTCGATGATTTTAATGATAAAAATTAGTTTTTCAGCTCTTATCTCACTAATCTGCAACATGTATGTACCAGATTTTCAGTGCAATAAGGCAATCCTGTGTCTTAGCCAAGTTACCAAAATGACTGAAAACAGTTTAGGCTTCAAATAAAAGCCTGTTGTCTGACTTGCTCCAGTCTCATCTATTGTGTTTCCCATCAATCAAGAATCAAGAAAGCGCTCAGAGAGCAAATACCTCTGTCAAAACCATTGTCAGGAGTGTAGTTGTGCATGGATAAGCCCCAACATGAAATTTGAGCGATATGATGTGATTTGAATACAAAATTATGATGTAATTCTGCATGGATTAACTCCAAAATTTAATTTGTTTTTTCGTATACTATTGTCCACCCTACCACAAAATGTCAAAGATTCATTCAGAACTGTTGGAGATACTGTTTGGACAGACATGAAAATTTTGCGATATTATGAGGTTTTGACACATAACTATAATGGAGATATTTGTATATGGATCCACTCAAAAATTCAATCAATTTTCAAAGAATACTTATTAAAATTGGTTATTGCTTATTTTGGTGAAATACGAATATATTCTATTCTACTTGAGGTTTTTTTTGGCAAACATTACAAAAAATGTAGTTGCTTGGGCCAATTTTTTACTTTGTAATGTTGTAATTTCCTCTCTGTTTAAAAATGTGAATATTTAGTAGTCTAAAATACTATGAAAATTTCCAAGAATGTAACTTAAATGATTAAAAGCATCTTCTCTGTAGTATTAAAAAAACAAAATGGTGGCCCAAGTAACCAGAAAAAATTACTTAAAAAACAAAACAAACCTAATTTACATTCAACTTTTTAATTAATTTTCAAAGCTAAAAATATTTCTGGTTTAGCAGTCATTAAGTAGTTTATGTGTATAGATGTAATTTTTTATTCAGGGTTGATTGTAAATGAAACTAACTTATTTAAAATGAATTATTACAAAAATTGAATTGTTTTCTGAGTTTACAAATATTCTATGTCATAGAAAAGTCTATTGAACTTAATGAAAGCTCAAAACAGTCATTGTAATATCAAAGAATACTGGGGAAAGTAAATAAAAAAGCAGTCAGGAAAGAAAACCAACAATATAAATCTGTTATGATTGCATTACTAAAGAAGTCATAAAAACAATTCTTTTTTAATTAAATAAGCCACACAACCACAACATAGTAAAAAACCTTTTTCACTTTTCCAGCATTTTGTTTTGCCTCCATTTTTAATCCCCAAGTGATGGCTAAGTCATTTCTTTGGTTGCACATTTGCATCATTACAAAAATTTTCCTACTTGACTCTCTTTACAAAATTGATTTACATCATCAGAATTCTTTTCACATTTTACAGTTCATTTAAAATTCTAAAATCACTTTGTTATGAATTTCCCAAAACATACTTAATTAGGTGATTTTATGTTTACTCAATTTCACTGACACAGGAATTCATTATTTGCATTCAGCTGTATCAACTTAAGCATAAACAATTTGGAAAGTTTTACAAATTGATTTTAAAATTTTCCTTTCTTTCTGTCATCAAGTTGAATTCCTTTCATATCATTCAATCATGCCAACATTTTGATGTAGTCTTTCTTTGAACATTCTAAATTTTTACTTGTCACAAAATGTTTTCTTTCATTCATACACCCTTACCAATAATTATACACACACTCGTTTTTATCTATCTAATTGGATTATTTCAAGAATAATCTATACATCTATTCACCTATATATCTAAAAATTCATCCATCCGTTTGTCTTTCTATCTTTACCTTCACTTCTTTCTTTAACCATTTTCCTGAGTTCCCCTTTGATCTTATCAAAACCCTGCTATTGCTTACTAAAGTAACAGAACATTCTTCACTTAAGGCAATTATCGCCCAGCCCCCAAGGATCTGGAATTTCAGAGATAAGAGGAGGGAAGTGGTGATGTTTCCCTATCTCGCCTCCTTACCTGAAAAAGTCAAGGTCAAAAATGGAATCAATAATGCTATTTGTACTAAGAACCTTATTTTTCTACACATCTATTTCATATATTTAGCTACCTATCTATCTAATTATCTATCTATCAGCATTTCAAGGAGTTATAATGTGTGTGTGTGAAGGGGTAATTGTACATGAATGTGCTTGAAAATTCAATTGAGATTTTTTAAGTCGATTGTCCAGCCTTCCATAACTGCAATGTAGGTAAGGTAATTGTATAAGGATTTGCTCTAAAATTCAATCAGTTCTTTCAAAGCGAATTGTCCAATCATCTAGAAATTCATGGAGATCATGAGTGGACATACATGAAATTTTGGTATTATTATATGTTTTCGACATGTAACTACAAAATTGAGTTGGTATGAAAATTTTGCATGGATTTGCTCCAAATTTTAATCAGTTCTTCTGTAACCTATTGTCCACCTCTCCACAAAATTTCAAGCATAAAGCTTCACTGATGTTTATTGTGAATAAAAAATTGATATTCACAGAAGATAGGTCCAATGATGAAGGCAAAAAAAATTATTCCCTATGAATCATTGAAAAAAAAATTTAAGCCAATCATTGACAAATGTAATTTTGTTCAATGAAGTATTATAAATCATTATTAGTATTTCTTTATGACTACTTTTTACCTTTGTTTTTTTTTAGAAAATAAAAATAAAAAATCTTCTGTGCATAATAACATTAGCTTACTTAGATTTTGAAATCTTTAAATGGTTGCGAAAAAGGTGAATAAATCCACGGAAGGGGAGTTTTATCGTAAATTTAATCAAGGTGGTTAAAAAATTAAAGAAAAAATAAAACTGAATGTAGTTGTCATACAAATCAATTCAGTTTTGAAACAAAATGAACACACATAAAGGTGTGGGGTACATCTGAATCAACAATTCTGCAATATGTATTATTCTGTCTCCTTGCGATATCTTCCCTGTATCAAAAAAAATTTCAAAATAGAAATTTTGAAGGGATTATCTTTGTGTATGATTGGCCTCAAAAATTAAAAAAAAAATGATTCAAAGGGAATATTTTTTTTTATCTTGAGCCATCCGCCCCCAGTCTTGTATGAGTACCTTCTCTCTTATTTTTAAAGGCTACAATTGCTCTTGAACTCTTAGAGGAGGTTCCAGACCTGGAAGCCATTGTTGTACCAGTGGGAGGAGGTGGGCTTTCTGCTGGTGTTGCTTTAGCAACCAAATTGTCAAAACCCAACATCAAAGGTAAGAAAGAATATTTATGAAGAACATTAAGACAAAAATTGATAAAATAATTATCTGAACCAAAAATATATCCTTTAAAGTGTTTTTTGGGCAATTGAATTCTCTGGGGTTTGTGTTGTTAACATGTTTTAGCCAATCCATTCTACGACCTTCTGTATGTGTACTATTTAAATGTGATGGTGGCAAACAGATTATTCCAATGGTAGCCGTACTACAATCTAGGATTCAGATAATGTTAATTTCTTTTTCTTTCCTTGTTAGGCCTGGATTTGCTTATATTGTCCCTGGTATAGCTAAACATATTTCGAGAGAGAAGGGCAAACAATTCCCTATCTTGGATGAAGTTCATATCGTAGACAGGGAACACTGTTGGAATCAAAGGAAAATCAAGAACATTAAGCCATATCAACATGTTGACTGGATGTATAAGTCAGAAGAGTGCAGAGTTTTAGCACTGCTCAGTATTTTCATGACTATGTTTTACTTTCAGCTTAGTTTTCTAGTCCCTTTTTTTTCTATTTTTTCATCTGGCTTGAATGGAAGTTACGATAAAACTTCCCTTCCATGGATTTATTCACTCCTTCTTCATCCATTTAAAGCTTTCAAAATCTATGTAAGCTAATGTTTTTTAGCACAGAAGATTTTTTTGCAAACAAATATGAAATTTCTATTTATGTCTCCTGTGAAATCTGTTTATTCTGTTTAAATATTTAATCAAAATGAAAATAAATCAAAATGAAAATAAATCAAAAGAAATAGCTACCATTAGAATATTCTCTTTGCCACCATCATTGGAAAATTTGGTTTACCACCATCACATTCAGATAGTTCAACTGAAGAAAGCCGTGGAATGGATCAGCTGAAACATTGTGTTAACAACACAAACAAGGAAGAGTTCAATTGTCTGAAAAACTCTTTGAATGTTAATGGATTCTCCTAAAACTATTGACAGTAGAAAAATTACTGTTGAGTGGACACTTTTTCTACTTGCTAAAAATGTATTCTACAGTGACTTAGTTTTTGTGTACAAAAACAACCAGCACCATTTAATTTTTCAGCAATTTCTCTTTCCATACATATGTGCACAACCTCTAAAAGTTTCAATCCACTTACGTCAGTCCATTGTTATGCATCTCTTGAAGTAGACATCTTTTTCTGATGTGTTGTAAAAATGGTTTGTTGAAAAATTGAGCAATGCATCAATTAAAAAATTTAAGTGAAATTGAATAAAATGGCCACCAAATCTCTTTGTATGTTGAAGTTTTTTGGGAAGAATCCATATCACATGCATCTATATTCAAGTGGCACAAGAGATTTTGTGAATGTTGAGAAAAATAAAATACAACTTTTTTTTTTCTTTTTATGTTTTTTTTACTTTATATATTATAGATGTTAGCTTTTGCTGGGGACAAACAAAAATTTCTGCTCGAACATTGACTTTTAGTGCCATTTTAAAGCTCTGTTCAATCAATTGTTGTGGTCAAATTAATTGAATTTGTTTCTCTCATATTTCTTTACAGTCTTCATGGTGGAACCTAAAGGAAAAGAACTCGCCAAAAGTATGAAAGCTGGTGAGATATTGATTATTGCAAATATCTTTCATACTCTCTCTGTAATGATATTTATTTTTGAAGTATGAAACAGATGTGAATGTACTGAAATTTAGGATTTGGAGGACAGTCAATAAAAAATATTCGTTAATATACGCAATTTAATCACATTCCTCTATTTCCTGAGTGAAATATTTCAAGGGAAGTAACTCTTACTGTAAACATGTTAATGAAACTAAGTATGCAGGCAATATTTCAGTGTTTTTAGTTTAGGAATATTTCTTTCTAAAGGTTCTAAATTCTGACTAAAACGATTCTTTATTTTTGTTTTTATAAAGGTCACTGGTTGTGGGAGGGTCCAGATCGTAATTTTGTAACTGTTGCTGACAGCATCAACCGACAACACCTAGGAAAACTAACTTGGCCAATTGTTCTTAAACATGCTGAAAGTGATGTCCTGTCTGTGGTATGGAAACTTTTTTAAACCTCCCAACTTTTGTTTGGACTGTTAAGTCTCTTTTTGTTCAATTGTCCCCCCAAAATTGGAATGTCACTGACTCTTTTCTAAGTTATAGACGATGTATTTTTTCAATCAGTTTTCTATTATCACGAAATTAGTTAATTTAGTCTTTTTCATTGCATGCAATTTTTTACAACCTTTTATGTTGACTAGAAATTGTATTTTTCTCATCATCATCATCATCACCCTCAGTTGGCCATTGTTGTCAACTGTCAAGTATGTTCCTGAGGCACTGTTTCAATTTGGCTCTGTTGGTGGCCACATCTTCCAGAGTAGTCTGCCAAGTGGTTGGGTTCTTTTCTTTTACATGCCAACCAGGCAAGGCAATGCAGCCAATAACGGCAAGGAGACAACAGTCCTCATGAATGACACTTCTCTGTCATCATGGTAGTTCTCCCTGATGGCTTTGACTGGCTTATTAAAGTCATAAAATTCGGCTGACACATGAACTTCAGTTAAACGAAAGTCATGTGCAACAATCACAATGAAAATAAGGACATAACTGTCAAAATTGAAGATGCAAAACTGGGGAGAGTAGACCTCTACATCTACCTAGGACAATGAATCTATATGAAAACCACAAAAGAAGAAGAAATCAAGCAAAGAATCACCCTAAGATGGCAAGCCTTCGGCAGAGCAAGCTCAACCTTCATAAGCAAAAGGATCCCAAAAATCCTAAAAAGAGACATATACAACCAATGCATTCTCTCAATAGACACTTATGGAGCTGAAACATGGAACCTAACCAAGAGACAGACTCACAAACTGAGAAACATGCAACGCGTATGAGAGAATCCTGCTCAACCTCACATGGAGAGATCACAAGACAGCACAACATATCAGGAAGAAAATGGGAGTCTGAGACATCATTGAATCTATTAGAAAACTTAAATGGCCATTGTTGCATGAATGGCAGACAATTGATGGACATCATGACTCACAACATGGATCCCCGGAGGTCACATGTGAAACTGAGGCCGACAAAATACAAGATGGAGAGATGAACTAGAGAAATTCAGAAAATACTGGCTCCATGACTCTCATAATGGAGAAATAGGATGAATCCTTGGGAAAGTCTATGCCCAATGAGAGATGATAAAAGAATGATGATGATAAAGGGAGCCTCTCAGATGGTAGAACATATCCCTGCCATTTCAATCTTTTGATGTTCACAACAGTGAATGGAGGAGAAGACTTTCCCAAAGAGCACTGGCGGAATTCTGTGTTTAACAACTTATTCTGCCATTTAGTCCATAGAATCCATTGCATACACTTGTGATCATACTTGTTTCATCTGCTTGAAACTGCGGTCATGTCACACATGCCATAAGATAAGGTGGAGTGAACCACTGTGTAGTGGACTCCTCCCTTGGTGGAGATAGTGATCTATTCTGCCAATTCAATTTTTGAAGTGAGATATTTTCAAGTAATATTTTTCATTGTATTGATTTGTGCAAGTAAATGGATTATTTTTGAGAGTTTGGAATTTTATCAAGACTTTGTAGAATGTTTTCTAATTCACTAATTTTGACAGATTTTCTCTCACTCTCATGACACATACACAATCAAATATAGCCTTCAAATGTAATTTTGTTCTTTCAGGAAGATGATGAAATTATCCAGGGGATGAAGTTTGCATTTCAAAGATTGAAGGTGAGTGAATGTCTCCCAAATCTGATAGTTTAGAAACTGTTATAAAAGCAAAAACATACTCAGATATTACAGTTTATCAAAATGCCATATATATATATATATATATATATATATATATATATATATATATATATATATATATAATGTGTACTGTAAAGAGTGAGACAGACTTGGGAGTAAAGTGTTTAGAGGTAAGGTTTATTAATCCTTAGATGTAAATTGTCCAGACATGTTTCGGGATTCTTTCCATCTTCAGTGGTATGTGCTGTGTGAGTATGTGTTAAAAGTTCCCATATGGAACCAGAGTCCACTATCAGGAGCTATGCATTGTGGGTAAATTATGTTGTAAGGGCTGCTGGAGGCCTCCTGTTGAGTGGGAGAATGTCCAGTTAGGTATCAGGTCTTTAGTTAAGCAGCAGCAGTTAGTCTTGGGGAGGGCAGAGTGTGTCAGGGTAGGGGGGAGTGATGAGGAGTTATATTTTTTGGTATGTTAGGGATAGTGTAAATGGAGGGGTGGTGAGGTGAAAGCCAAACTAGATAATTTCTTTACACATATAAACTTGGCACATGACTATTAAGTTTGACTTTACGACATCCACTGACTCCATAGCCTTCTTAGACACCCGCATATACATAGATAACAACAGAAACCTCCAAGCTACCCTCTACACTAAACCCACGGACACCCACAATTACCTCCACTCTAAATCAGCTCATCCCCAACACCTAAAAAGAAGCCTACCATTTTCACAAGCCCTTAGATTTAGAAGAATCTGCTCTACAAATAGTGAACTTAACAGACACAAACATAACCTGATACAATACTTCACCCAATGAGGTTACCCACTGGATGACACTAAAAAACAAATAAAAAAAGCAACTGGAATACCCAGAGATGAAACCCTTATACTGTCCCACAATAACAAACCTAACCGCATACCTCTTATAACCACCTTCAACAACACACTCCCACCCTAAGCACACATCATCAATAAGAGATGGAACATTCTCACGATTAAAACAGATCTAAGGAATACATTCACAGACCCGTGTGTCATCGCTTACCGCAGGCCAAAAAATATCAGAGACATGATTAGTAGCAATAATATCATTAACAATAAAGTCGTACACAAAAATACACCTAGAACCACTAAATTCTGCAAACCTTGCGACATAAGAAACAGTCTATGTTGCAACCACCTCAAGCACACTAGCACATTCACAAGCACTACCACAAAAGAGAGTTACAAAATATATTACAATACCAACCACCGCAGTAAAAACATTATATACCTTCTAGAGTGCAATAGATATAAGTTACAGTACATAGGCAAGTCTGAGTGGCAATTTAATATAAGACTCAACAATTATAGACATAGGATTAAGTCACAAAACAATCATAGCCCACTTCCCGTCGAACTACACTTTCGCATACCTGACCACAATTTTGCCACGGATGCTAGCTTTACCATCATAGAAAAAATAGAAAAAACTACTCCAATTGACATAACTAAAGTTCTGGAGAAACACAAAGATATGCGGATCAACAAACTTAATACCCTATATCCTAATGGATTAAACACTAAACTGAACAACCCTCATCACGCAGAACCCTAATACACAAAACTCCTACCAATAATATCCTCACACACACACCCACATCTAAGATACATTCAATAATGGAAGCTTCAAAGTCACCCAAACCCATAGGAAAAATTTCACCTTAGCCAGTTATAACCCCTGTCCAAATTATATATATATATATATATATATAAATATATATATATATATATATATATATATATATATATATATATATAAATATATATATATATATATATAAGTTGACAATAAGGAAAAATAGTGTTTAAATCAAATTTTTTATACTAACACATTCCGCCTTTTGGCATTGTCACAATGAAACAATATTATAACAACATATCATAACGTGAGCAGCAAACACCAAGTATTTGAAATTACAGTATGATATTGTCAGAAGTCATTACTTAAAATAAACAAACATTTTGATATTGTGTCATTTAAAATTACTACTTTGACAAAGGTGGAATATTTTGGTATTAAAAAATTTAATTGAACTACAACCATTTTTCCTTATTGTCAACTTGATACATATCATCAGATATATCGTTCCGACAAACTAATTATATATATATATAATTTCAGCTCAAAATCATACCTGACTCTTGGGTCATCATCTATTTGAGGCAAAAGACACAGTAGACTGTAGAAAATTTTTATGTAATGTAAAACCCAGTCTTATTCTGTTGTGTTGATTGCTGGTTCAGTCGGTGACTTCTCTTATTGCTGGTTAGGTGGTCATAGCCCGGTCTTTTGTCTTATCTCTTTCTCTATTCCCTGGCAAAAGACAAGCCAATTTTTATACCATGACATGCTGAGAAATAGAAAGATCCAAACCTTGTGAAATCTTATTGAGCTGTTGGCTTTGTTGTTTTTGGTACTGGTTAGTTTGTAACCAGAAGAAAACGGGGACAGGAACATTGCAATTATTCTCTCTACAATGCCGGTTGCTTATTCTCTAAGTATAACCCCCCCCTCCATTCCTTAATGAATGGGGGATTGATGTGCGTGTCTCTAATCAAACATGTCTTCAAACTGGACTTAAAAATCTACCTATCCACAAAATTCATATTCAACCTCCAACCACAATAAATCTAAATCTCAGCTCTGGCCAACCAGGCCATAGGTCAAATTACCCACATGTGTCATGTGACAAACTCCACCTAAAGTGTTTTCTCTATAAAGAAAACCCCTCCACTGCTTACCAAACTGTAACAGCCTGGACTTACTAGAGAGAATTAAGAAACCTCTTGTTGAAGTATTTCCATTCTAAGGCCAAAATGCCCAAATAGCAGAGTACTCTATATAACGTAGATGTTTGTAAAATCTCTTGGTTTCTATCTTGTCTCAGTAAGTCTAGCAAAATAAACTCGAAAAACATGCCCTTGGGTAATCAGAAATTGATCGAAAAAACAGAATAGTTTGATTTTAGTATTTCTTTCCTGATGATAATTGAATAAATTTGGAAACCTTAACAAAATCAGGAGCACCTATTAAACAATCAATATTTAATTAATAAATGGTCCCTACACTTATTTCTAGTCTTTGTAAATACAAGAGAAGTTCCTGTTCCAAAGGTGCTTGTTTGGAATACGGTGCGTTGTGCAGCCTGCCATAATAGTTATCTAAAATAATTTTCTGTTCATCATACAAAACTATGTCTTCAAAGTATTTTTGATACTTCTCTTCAGTGTTACCAAATTAGATATTTCATACCTAAATTTAAAATCTACAATCTGTAATTTGATCTTCATTTCTATTAGATTTCTCAAGAACCACTAATTCAAACAACTTCAAACTTGACATTGCAATGCCTTTTGTGCAAATATATATGGTGAATGTCAAGTTTGTGTAATGCCCAGTTGTAAAGTAATTGCAGTGCACACACACACACACACATGAACACGCATTTCTTCAATTGTAGTTAGTATGTTTTTATGCATATGTATAACTTTGTATGGTAACTCCTGTTTTGGGGATTGACAAAATTATATTGATGGTTCACTGGGAAATGATGAAAATCTGCTGCATTCAACTCATCAGTGGAATAAGAAGTGCCTGAATCAAAAAGCAGGAGCTTAACACAAAAAAATGGAAACAATGTGGGGATTGGTGAAAAATGAATATGGGTGGTGTACAGATAACTAAGAAGTACTAAGAAATATTCAAAAGAATTAACTTTGAAATAAGCTCATTAACAAAGAAACCCTATCAAAGTGTAATCTTGTAATTTTAGATTGTGGTTGAGGCTGCTTCTGCCACTGGACTCACTGCTTTGCTGATGAAAAAACTTCAGAAGATTGACCCGTCACTACGAAAGGTTGGGGTCATTGTTTGCGGAGGGAATGTTGATTTAGATCATCTGCCTTGGTATAAATGTCAAGCATCAAAATAGGGGACCCCAAAAAAAAAACTGGTACTTCACTTACATTTTATAAATGAAATATTTTTCCAAACAGTAAATATCAATCTGACTATTTTCCTCAACCAAAGAAGTTCGAAGAGGTATGTGTATTCTGTCTGTTTGTCAATGCCTTATATTACGAACAATCTTGGAAGAAGAAAAACAAGCCTGAATGTATCTTTAAATAAAGATATTTTTCATATCATAAAAATTCAAAACAAGAAAATCAAACAGTTTTGAGGGAAAAATATACATAATTCTTTGTTCTCTTTATTTTCTTTCTTTTCTCTATTTGATACTTTTCATTCAGTCCGGGAAATCTAAAAACAAATTAACCACATTAAGCAAAGAAGTAACTGTATAGTTATTTAGAGTGGCCACGCATAAGAGCCCAATGCACTGTCTTTATTGAGTTAATATTGTTGTTATTTTTAGAGTGATACAATGCTCAGTTTTTTATTTTATTTTGAAGCTTGAACACTGCATTATGATTCTGATTTGTAATAACCAACTCGTTTTCGATCGCAAATGATGGGGGGAAGGATCAAAATAGTATTATCAAATGAAAAATCCTTTTTGCAATGGCAGATGCATATGAGCAGTCAATATGCATGGCCACAGATAACTAAATTCAATTTGTATCATTGCACCTTTTGCTCAGACATTTCAATCTCTTACAATCCTTGATGTTGTCAACACAATGGTTTGATGAATCTATTCTCTGACCCTTGTTAAGTATAAAATTCAGAAATTTGAGAAAAAACGGTTGCCTTTTGAATTATACAACTAATGTGGCCTGAAATTGGCAGAAACATTGCATTGACAACATCAAGAATGGAAAGAAGAGATTCAATTGTCCAAATAAAAGTTGGAACATTCTAAAACTAATGTTCTAGACTCTTCTAAAAGTGATAGACAATACAATTTAGTGACTGGACAATGGTTCCTGGACAGATAAGTCCCAATGTATGTATATTTCACTTAAGTTGTAATTTTTTATTTCTATGTCCAGAAAAATTTCCATACCAATGTGTGTAAATTTCATGTTAAATATAATTTTACATACTCATGTCATTTTTCAGAAGTGTGTCAGAAAAAAAAAAAAAACTTTTGTAAGACAGATTTATTTGGTATCATAATATACACATGTTGTAAATATGTATGGCTATATGTAGCTGTTTCTGTTTAACATGAATCCATTAATCCCAGGAATTTCATAATTTAAAAAAAAAAAAGAAGATTTTTATTCATAAAATTTGGACTTACAAAATGCATGCTACAATTACCTTTTTAAATAAAAAAATCTTTTGGATAAAAAAATTACTTGAAAATATAAAATCATATCTAAGACTAGAACATACCAGTCAAAAATAAAAGGAGTCTCAAGCTATTTTATTAGGTAATTTGTTTTTAATAATTAAAATTTTTTTTCAAAACTCAACTCAACCTGTTTTAATGCATGATCAAAGTCTCAAGAGTTTCTATGACGCAATGTTCATTGATATATCATAATAAGAAAGTAAATTGACCAATGTGATGTATGAGCAAAGACAGATAAAAATTAGTGTGTATGCTTATTATATGTATAGATATCTACATGCATTGATACAGAAATAATATATAAAATTAAAAATTAGATCCATTTGAAATAATATATATATGTATATATGGTAAAATAATAGATTCGCAACACAAACATGTTGATGTTTCTGTCCTTTTTGGCTTCTTCAAGCTAGTGATTCAATTTATTCAGATCCTTATTTAAGACATTAGGGGAATATCTAATTTCTTGGTGGAAAAATTCTGCCTTATTTTCTTTATATTTGTTTCTTCTTTCTTTTCTTTCCAGTTCACTTGTTGATCTCTCTGTCAGTAATTTTGCTGGGGGTGAGGGTATCTCCTGTAGGGGAAGTGAATTCATGGCCAGTTGTTCTAAATCACTTGGAATGTTTCAGACACTTTTTTTAATCAGTATGTTGGTAACATATCAGTTTTAGTGTGGTGGTTTTAGATTCAGGAAATACATCATCTAATTTCTGTCTCCTTATTTTAGGGTTCACTTTTACATGGCCCTAGTTGGTTAATTTTTATTCTCTCAACATTCTTGGTGTGTTGGCTTCTATATATCTAAGATAATTATGAGATGAAAAGATGATTAAATTGTATTCGTGGTGGCTGGGGGCATAATACTGCTACTACTTCTACTACTACTACTACTACTAATAATAATAAGTAGAAAAAGAATAAGATGACTATGGTGACTGACTTTTGTATACCTGTACGTGAGTATGTTAAATTATGTTTTTTAATAGAAATTTTGAGCAGTGCCAACACTTGACAGCTACTTCATTTTTTCTTAAGTCTGTCTCGTTAGTGAAGATGACAATTTCTAATTTTCCATTTAGGCATAGGTAGCATGGTGTTTTCTATTAATTTGAGGAAGATTTTCTTTATGTTGGTTTTTACTTGTGGGTACCAGATGATTTTTCTAACTCTACTTTTTGGGGTTGTTGCTATGTTTTACTTGATTTAATTTCACTTTTTCATCTTATTCAAAACTAAACTCAGTAAAACTGCTGTCCTGCTTCAGTATATTTTTGCCAACATTGTTAAATATTTTTTCACTTGAGGAATTGTATATTAACCTAGTTTTTATTGATTTGGGGATGTTTTTAATAATATGATTTTGTGTCAACATGTGTAACTTCAGAATTCTCTTTCAAATATGATTAAAAGTAATATCTAAAAAACGTAGAATTTTTATATTGGTCTTAATTTCAACTTCGTTCATTTTTTTTTGCACTGTTATTTTTCGACAATTAGCAAATTATCATCTGGGTAGAGTCTTATATTTCAAGAATTTAGTAAGGTTGTATAAAATGTACAAACTGATCAAGTCGAACATCTTGGCTGAATCCAGACTTCCCCTTGAAACATCAAGGCTATAAACATCGTTTTTGTAAGTCCATCATTCTTGGTTATGAACAGTACCGTCTGTCTATAAAGTTTGATTATTTCTCTTTCATTTTTGTCAATGTAGGTCTTTGAATTAAATGGCCTCTTTGAAGATTCCTTTGGATATTGAAGGGTAGAAGTCCATTAAAGCTCTACTTCAACTAAATGTTGAATGTATAAAGCACTTTATGAAATAAACCCATTAGATATCGAATTACTGATTTGTACTTATCCATACACACCCCAGTACCTACAATTTATATTGGGATCTACTATAAGATTGCTATGGGCAGGTATTTGGGGCAAAATTTGAAAGCATCTATGTTTTAGTACTCTTTAGTATAAAAAGTAGGAAACTCTGAATATGGAAATTAAGTCATCGTCTGAAATATCTGTCCATCATTGTATGTAAGACAAAAAGTTGCTTCAAAGAAATATCAGTAGTTGAAACTATAAATAATCACTTAGTTTAGTAGTTTCCCGAATTGTCTAGTTATTACATTATTCACTGTATGTATAAGAGTGGGGTTAGGTACTGCGTTCCATTTCATGCAGTTGTCACCAGTTGGTTGACTCACTCCTTGCTTTATTAAATATAACCATTATCTGTTGGCAGGGGAGGGAGGAAAGTATATGTCCAAGGACAGATGTTAAAAGGCTGATGCTGAGATGTTAAGGTCTGTATTATGAAATTGAAAATACTGATGAAGAACATTACAAGCTTTTACCTCCATCCTAACTTTTAGTTGCTTTTTATCACATCTTTGAATTGGACTGTGTTCCTACAGCAACAACTAAACAGCCCAATTGGAAAATAAAGATGAAATCCACAGTGAGAATTGAACACATCCCCCTATGGGCTGACTCTTCATTTTCTGATTGCACTGTTTAATTGTTGCCATAGGATTATGGTCAGATTCAAAGTTGTGATAGAAAACAACTGAAAGTTGGGATGAAAAGCTAGTCAAAATTGATAATAATGTTGCAAATATATTTGGAAAAAAAAAAAATATTGCTGATGAAGAAATCAAGAAAATCTCCATTAGTGATGTTGAAATAGTGATTTAAAATCGTTCAAACCTAAAATTGACAGAGAAAGGAATAATAACAAGCGGGTGGGAACTTCTATTGTTTATGCTTTTTTTTATTGTTTTATTTCAGGTATAAACAATATGGACATAATTTTCACAAGAAAATCGACACTAGAGGGATCAAAAAAAAAAACTTCAAAAATCAGCATATTATTTGATATGGATAAAATTTCCAATACTTATTTATTAAAAGGACAAATTTTTCAGAAAAATAATTTTCGATTCAAAATTTTGGAAAAAAGTTTTTTCATATTCCTACCCCTCTTTCATTATTTTGATGATTTACTCTAATTTTTTTCTTGCTTTTATTGATTTTTACACATTTAACAGAAAAATCATTGACATAAAAATCTACTAACCCACTGAATTTTAAATTTCTAAAAACATTTTCTACTGTCATTGAATGGCATAATATTTTTCAATTAAACAAAACATTGATTGAATTTATAACAGTCAAAATCTACATTATAATTGATGAAAATATCTTTTTGTTTAAACAAGATTTGGGCTAGTTTACTTTCAGAAAAGAATTTTTTTTCTTTAAATTGAGAATGAATTTTGAAAATTTTCAGTTGCATTTTTAAAATCAGGAATTGATATTTCACGTTGAAAGTTTTGTTCAAAATCATTTGTGCCTATTTCATATGTTCAATTTAGCAGTTTTGATGGACCAAATGATGGTCTGGGGCTATTTTTTCCACCCAAATATTGCTGTTTTTCTGTTCAACTGCTCTGGCCAATCTTATGGTAGGTCTTGGTATCACCGGTTACATTTCAACAAAAAAAGCAAAAGAAAAAAAAAAAACAAAAATAAAAACAACACAAGGTGAAATTTGTTTTCAATAAAGCTTCATTTATTGCCATTGTTTGAAAAAGGAAAAAAAAAGAATGGCTGTGGACAATTTTGCAAATTCTTTGTAAAATACAAAGAGTCGTATCACAGACTTGTTGAAATTTGTTAAAAAATAAATGACACGGTTCATAGAGAGGGAGGGAGGAAAAGACAAGCACAAAAATAGAAAGATTATTGTGAAAGATCCCACAGTCAATATTTTACCATACCACACTGCAAAATTGCCCCCTCCCCGAATAATTCATACTATTTTCTCTTGATCAAATTGCTATTTCTCTGTAGTATGTATGGCTAAGAAAATGTAAATTTTCATAGCTATGGTATTTCCCAGCATTGAGGACATTCTGGCCTCAATGATGTATCCTAATTTTGACAAGAATAAAAATATGATAGGCCTATAAGAAAATGTAAAAAAAAACCCCAAAAAACACACATACATAACACCTTTAACCCGTAGGACACAGGAAATCTTTATTTCAGGGGGAAAAAAATATTGTCTTCAATGCTAGCAAATCCAGTATTAAAATATAGAAACCTTATATGGAACTACTTGTGGTATGGATAGCAGAAGGATTTAAAAATACCCAACATTGATATTTTTTCAAACCTAATTTTTTATGCTTACTCTAATTTCGGTCTGTATATTTATTTGATTTCAGGGTTGGGGGGAATCATTTCAAAATTGCAGTATAGTAACTTTTGAAAACAGTAGATAGGTATATTGAATATGCAGGATCCATTTTTTCTTTTTTCTCAAAAGGCACATTGCCAACATCTGTGCTGCAGCCTGAATCTCCAACACACTCCCTCTTCCAACATGTGAATATTCACATGTCATATTCCAAAAAGGCTGTTTGGCAATTTTTACAGAATATTCATACATCAATTCTTTTCACTTATCAGCTGCCAACTATTGAGTAGAGTTGCTGGAAGTGAGGAGAATCTTTTTCCGGTGTAGGCTTTCAGGAACCATTTGAAGCCAAGTCAGGTTTTCAAGCATTATTTGTGGCTGGTTTACAAGAGGATTCACATGATTTAAATTGGTGTTTAATTTGATTCATCTTTTTCAACATGATAAAATCTTGCAATAAATTCAGACATTGTCGCTTCATGATTAGGCAAAAAACAATATTGAAATGTTGGAAAAATTGCTGTTTTAGATACAACTTTGGAAAGATGAATAATGTAAGACACAAAACAATTTAAATTTGAAAGAAAAATATCTTGAAGTTACTGATTGATTTTTTTGTATTATTTTTGTTTCATGAAAATATTCAGGAACTTATCAAATCCAAAAAGTTTGAAATAAAATTCTCTACAATTGGGCCATTTAACCCTTTCGAGACTGCTATAATATATATGTCCGGTAAATCTCTTTTAGAAGTCATTTAGTCATTAAGCTGATGATACATAAACTCAAGAATAAGCTTTCAAAAAAATGTACATTTTGAATATCATAATTTCACATTCATAAATCAAGTCATCAAAACATTGATTTTTTTTTCTTAAATCAAATCTCCATTTACGTCAAATTCTTCCTTATGAGACCAGGAAAAATCTCTAGGATCACAATGATTGTTGCATAAAGAATGAAAGACCTGAGCCATGACTTGTTTGATTGCTGCATGGACTAGATATTCTGAACAGGGACCATAAACAGAATGAATAATGGATGAATTTCTGTTTATCAGTTTATTTTGTCTCCTTGTTTGACAGAGAGGGCCCTAGAACCCGAAAAAAGCTTTTAAGAGGGGTTTTGGCTCCCAAATGGTTGAGCATGGCTGGTATAGACAATCAATGTGGAGAGAAAAAAAAATAGGACATCTACCAAGTTAATTTCAAGGTGGGGAGGAGTAAAGATGGGGAGTAAATTTATTTTATAAAAATACAGATTAAATGACCAGTCAAAATGGGGACATCTTTCGTTCTTGTACGATTGTTTCTTGTATGATAAGCAGCATTTCCACATACTTTGATTTGTCACACTTGAAAAATATCTTTTATGTTGAGAGAGGGGTGGGGATAGGAGTGGTAACACAAAAACCTGGCAGAGAGAAGAAAAGTAAAGAGTGAAACAGCTGGTAAAGGAGAATGGCTGAACTCAGTCGTCCAGTCAATAAAATGAAGTGGAATTATCAGTGTCAATGAGTGGGAGATTTGGTTAGATGCCGGGTTTTTTTTTTTTTTTCAGATACCCTAGAGCTTTAGATTCCTACCCCAGGTTGATGGCTAGCAAAGCAACAGGGATTTTACTAGTCATAATAATACAGCGGTACTTTTATCTTTTCAATGAGAGAGTTGTAGTTTTTAAAAAAAAATTATTATAGAAAAAATATTCATGGTTCTGCAGATTTATAAGACACTACCCACACTTATCAGATATCTGAGTATGGGATTCTTATTAGTGATGCATGGCGAGGCTCATGAGTAATGAGTACACAGAGATAAATTGTAAAGAGATTTTTCAAATTTATCAATCAGTGATGATAACCTTCTATAATATGTAGATGAATGGCATATCAAATCACTGACGCTGCCCAAAAGTTCAAGTGAACTTAAGGGAGGAAATATTTTTTGTATGATTATTTTATCAAGAAGTTTAATTTTCACCCTTTAAAGAAATAAAAAATGTTTACAATATATGATGCCATTTGTTTTGGAGGTTGGAATTTATTGTTATTAATTAGAAAAAAGAAAAAATGACAAATGGCTTTAAATCTATTTTTTGACTTGCAAAGAAGAATAATATAGGATAGGCCTGTAAGATGCAGTGTAAATTTTTGAGACAATTTTTTGGGACACACACACACACAGAGTCATATATATATATATATACATATATATATATATGCACGTATGCATTTTGGCTATGGAAAGAACAGAAATAGACAGTAAGAAATAAAACAAGTCAAATCACTTGGTTATCATAAAGTTGCATTTTGTTCATGTTTACCAGCTTTAATTACCCACAAAGAATTTTCACATTCCTTATTGCTTTATTAATGATTTTATAATTAACTTCTATTGGAAAACAAAGATAAGATATCAGCACTTTGTCAACTTGTTTTCCTTCTTTCAATGTCTTGTCCAAACAACCCAATTCTCATTAAGGTGTTTTTATTTCTCTGAATTTTTGAGATGAGGTATTATTATTATCTCTATTATTGTTTGGACAACTTCCCCCACACCTACCAGATGATACCTGATGAAGGCCGTAGAGTACAACGGCTGAAACGTTGTATGGAAAACGGAAAACAACCAAGATGAGGATAGTTCAAACAATAGAGAAGGTGTTTTTAATAATATACAAAAAAAATACAGGTGGTTGGTCCTTATTTCTACAAAATTAGTAGGTGAAATAATGATTGAAGAGCCATTAAAGAAAATGATCCATCAAAACCTGATCTAACCTCAATAAGAATGTTAAACTTTGGTTAGTTCAGATTTAGCTATCGTAGGTTCTACTCTGTAAATGGTAAATAAGCCTTGCTTAATCTACAGATTCCAGTTCTACTTGTAGATTATTTTGAAACAGTTCTGTGATCATTATTAAATATATTATCATTGCCACCTGATCATAATCAAGAAATACATTGGTTACAATACAAATCAAAGGCAAGATACTTGTGCTGAAATTCTTTATAATCAAATGAAAATAAAACGCAAGAAATATTTCCAAAATATGAAAGGACATTGTTTATAGATATTCATTAAAGTCGGTTTAGTGTAGCAGCAAACAAATCAGGGCGAGAATAACGGTAGGAAGATCATGTTGCACTAATCTTCCAAGTTGGGAAGGCATGCCTGTTTGCCATAAAAATCAGTCTTTGAAATCCTGATTTTTACTCTGGTTTGAACACTAACCTCTGGCACTGCAGAGAAATATGCAACCACCACAGCAGGCCCTGTCCAATATTATTTATAGAAGATGGAAGATTTACCCACATCAAAATTAGTGTAATCAGTGGAGCTCCATCATATCAACTGATTAAAAGTGAGGATTCAATTATCAGATGAAATGTTTATTTGAAGAGGTTTTGAAAACCAAAATTATTTTCATTATAAGAACCTACATGACAAAATGATAAGATATTAGATATTCAAATCAATCTTTCAGTTTAAGGAAAAGAGGGAAAAAGTTAATTTTACTTTTAAGTAATAGTTTGATCAAGACATTTTGCAGAATATCCATGTAATGCTAAAATTCTCATTCTGTTTATGAAGTGGTACATTGTAGCTGAATATATTGAATTCAAGTACCCCTTAAAAATGAGGCAAATTGAATAATACATTAAAAAATCCAGGTGATTTGCAACTTTATAATAATAGTGTTCGATCTGCATCCATGTTCACCCCTATAGTAAATTGATTTGTCAAGGGATATAACCATAAAGTACTTTACCTTATTTATTTGTAAATGCCTAAAAAACTGGGTGCAATCAGGCCTTTAGATCTAATTTCCATCAAGGTCATATCAGACTGCACTACTATACTGTCAAAGGTTGACTCAATCGGTCACAGGGTTGTCCAGTATTTCTATAGATATTTTCAAAGATATCCAGAGAATAAAATTTGACAGATTTTTTAAAATCTGACTCATTGCTTTTTAAAGCAATGAGTTAGACATTTTTGAAAGGTAAAAGAAAATGTCTCCAAAGATTTCTTAACCTAACCAAATGGCATCACTTCTCTATCTGTGATTACTATATCTATATTTCGTTCACCAACTCCAAATAGCCGAAATGGTGCACTGTAGCAAAAGGTATTGAATACAGAAAAAAATGTAAATTATTTGTAGCTTGAGAATATTAGTGTGGGGTCTACATTCATGCTCACCTCTATCTATAATATGATGGCCAATTGTAAAAGGGGGAGGGGTTATTATTGAATGCTAATTGTAGAGTAGTATCCCTTATTCATTAACTTGCAAATACATAAAAAGTCAAGGTTCATTCTAGATACATAAAATTGCTCTTATTTTCTCCCAAAGAAGGATCCGACTAGTCATGGGGTTGTCAAATTAATCAGAACATGTAATTGCTTCGAGATTAATTTATCTAGAGTTAACCAAATATTAACATCATGTTTGTTACAAGTTCCACTTGTAGGTTATAATTATATATTTTATAATTGTATAATATTTACACTGTAGACCCATCATGACACAGACGTCTGGGTCTATAATTTTCTACCATGTTACAAATTTTTCATTTTTACAAACCTTAATTCAAGCTCCCATCCCACTTCTTCAAGAGTGATCCTCACAATTTATGCAGAAATTAGATGAAAGTAGGGTGGGGAGAAGGCTAGTCTAGCAGGAAGACAGAAATAAATAAAATATTTTTTTTTCAAATCATGAAATCTGACCGGAAGGTTACATTTTAACAAAACTTTGATACAGATGTAGTGAGTCTAGAGTAGGAGTTTGATAATATGATGATAATCTTTTTAGTAACAGATGAAAGGGAAAGGGGAAATGAGTTTCATCTATCGACTACCAAAATGTTTTTGTCTAATCCGATTCACTAAGGGTCTTTCCATTTTTGTATTCAGCTATTATTTCAAGAGCCCAATTTAACGTTTTAAAAATTAGTGTCCATGTCCAAACCGCATTATAAGAGATTCTGCATTATAACAGGTCTACAGTGCATACATAACAACATAATTATATAATCATAGATATAATGCACTAAATTATATTTTCCACTGGAAAACATTATCGATATTGTCATATTTTGAAAATGACATCATTGGACTTTATATTATCTTCCATCTGATTCTTCATTCAATAATTATTGATCTTATAGGGTTTTCTTTTTTATTAGGTTTCATATCCTGAATATGTATTTTCTTTTTTTAGTCAAAGCATTTGTAGAAGATAAAAAAAAAGCTCATTGTTTAGTTTTGATAAAAGTAGAATTCTTAAAAAAAAAGTCTCCATCAATATTTACAGGAGATGAAATTGTTATGATTTTTCTTTTTTTCAAAAATTAGGTATATTTTTCCCATGGCCTTTAAAAGACCCAATGTTTTAGAAAGTTTGGATGAGAAAAAAAAATTTTCAAAATTTTTATTCTGAAAACTGGTTTTCAGCAGATGGCACAGGAGTTGTTTTTTTCTAAAATTAGGTAGTTTTTTTTGTGCTTGCCATTTTTGGAAAAGAGAAAAAAAAAAAAAAAAAAAAAAAAAGAAAAAAAAAAAAGGAAATATTCCAAATTTTTTTATGTAAACCCTTTTTTTGACAAATTAAAACACAAATGTAAGTGTAATATATATGTACACATTCATGCATGCATATATATTGATATATTGAGAGAGGGCAGAATACATGAAAATATATTTAGCTGTGACCATAACTTGCCAAAAGTAGGTTGTTACCTTTTAAATATCAGACACTGTTTAAAGAGATTCCTATCAAGGGAACCTAATGCCCATCTTCTCAAAAAGGCAATGTAAGTATCAGAATGCTTACATAGCAAGCAGGAATTCTGCTGCCTTGGAGAAATAAGGCAGCTTCTCTGGAATTTGAAGTCAATTTCACATCATATGTTCACAACTTCTAGGGTTCTTCATCACCTGAAATAAAAGATATTTGTGGTATTTAGTTTCAGCATTGCACTGTTTAGTAATACATTATTACTTTTTGAGAAGTTACTAACCTTCAAGAATCAATGTGTGTGTAATTATATATAATACATATTATAATCCACTTAATTGAAGTAGTAAATTACACTGTGGACAACAAAAAATCTGTTACATCTCAAAATTCATTATTAAGATAAAACTTTACGCAATTCACCTTATCACAAGGCTTCATTAAAAGATTGTGAAATTAGCAATCTGTTACATGTATTTTTGCTCTCAACATGTAACAGACTGCAATAGGTCAGGGATTCCACAATTTTCCATACTACAACTTCTAATAAGCCAAAATGCATAAAATTTTATCTTGATGAATTTCGAGACGTAACAAATGTTTTCTCAACCTTTCATTTTCCACACATCCATTTACTACTAATATGTATATATATATACACACACACACACACAAACAAACAAAGGAAGCCATGTATTGTGATCACTTAGGGAAAGAGTCTTTCAAATAATAACTGGCTGATAACATTAAGCAAAGGATATAAAAAGTGAAACAATTTACATACATTGTTATAAATTTACATGTTTATTAAATCCAGTTATAAATGACTTATTCTATTAATTCATTGTAAATAAAATGTTTGTGATTGACTGATTTCTTTTAACAATAACGGTTGATAATATCTGCCATGATTATAATAAAAGACTCCCAATGTATTTAAATGAAATAAATGCATTCAGAGAGTGTACTCAAGTACAGAAAGTCTAAATAATTACTAACTTGCAAAGATATCACTGTCACTGTTGTGATGGAGAAATTTATCCACTGAGAGAAGTACACGGTCAAAGAGAGTCACTGCAAAAAGGAAAAGAAATACTTGAATTATCCACTGAAAACAAAAGACAAGTCATAGAAATAAATGAAACTTGGATAATGTGAGAGGCAATGTCAAAAGGGAGACAACTCACCATCACTATCTTCACTGTCGTCAGTTTCTTTCACAAAACCCGAATCGGACATCAAATCTTTGGCTCTAAAAAACAAAATAAGACTTGAAGAGTTATAATTAAAAAAACAAAAAAAAACAGATCTGGTTTGTCGCTCAATAGAAACCACCAAGGGATCAAAATCTTTTGGCTGCATACCGTGTCGGGGGTGGGTGATCAATTAAAAAAAAAAAAAAAAAACTTTTGTTGGGTAGTGATCACTGAAAAGTCAGAAAAACAAGCATGAATGCTGTTGGACACGAACTAAAGGACCAGTTTATCATTAAATTACATTGTAATTTTTTTAACATAACTTCAAATTTTTATACTATGGTTGGTAAATTATTGGTGAGTTTGCATAGTTTTTGGGGAAAAAAAAATCATAGGTCTGTCTTTTTTTTTTTACAGGCACATCCAGTATTCAATTTAATGGAACATTTTATTCTAGAAAACAAGAAACAAAAACTTGAAAATTCTTTACATATCAAAAAATGGCAACTGAAATTTATTCCTACGTTTGTATCAAGAAGATGAATATAATTATAATTTTCTGTTACAATGACATCAACATGGGTAAAGCATATATGCATAATTTTTTCTGATATTCAACATAGGATAGTGTCAAAATTTAGCAAACCAGGAATACATAATAAACAAAACTATGTTCATTGCCTTTTTAAAGACTAAAATGCATTTATTCATCCATCGCTGCAGGGAGTATTGAGGAAAAAAAAATTTTTTTAAAATGAATAAAAAATAAAATTAAGAAAATGAATAAAAAATAAAATTAAGAAAAAAAATCAAAGAAATAGTTATCACTACTAATTTGGACTTCTACTATCCTTCACCTTAATTTTAGTTGCTTTTTACTCAGGCAACTTCACTACTGTAGTTGACAGCTTGAATTGAGTTGTGATTAAAAAGCAACTACAGTCAAAATGAAGGATAATAGAAGTCAAAATTAACAATGGTTTGCAACAGGGTTCTTCAAATTCTGCAACCCAGTTTAATTTTATCCAATAAACTCACAAACCACTGACATGACATGCACAAATGATGATAAACGTAAACAAATTAATAGATATACTGTTTTAGATTTTTAAGATATTAACGACAATTACTCTGAAAATTCTCAATATTATGTATATCTTTATCAGTAAGATTTAAATCCAAACTTAGAAAAACTTTCAAAACATGAACGGTGCAATACACAATGAGAACCAAAATAGAATTTGAATATCACCTCAAAGTTCCAATAACGTGGCACCTTTTAAAAAATTGGTTTTGAAAAAGTGAAAGGTATGTTATGTAAAGGAAACCAAAATACAAATTGAAGGTCACAATAATGTTCCAATAAAAGTGTATTTTCAGTGTTACTAAGTTATATTATTTTTTTCTAAATATTAACAAGCGAGGCATTTTGATCATTTCTCATAAGTAACTGATATATCTAGATTTCAAATCTTAATAATTTTACTGTCATCAATATTTTCTCACAAACTCTTTATCTATTTATTTATCGTGAACCCGAGATCTAGTAATGGGTAGGGACCCTCACTTTAAAGAACACTAGTTTAAAATACTTCATCTAATTAAAATCAAAGAAATAGTCTTACATGTTTTTTTCTGTAGGAGTTTTCAGGGGATCATTTTCCTTTGGAGAAGGAGAAAGTCGGCGAATCTTACGGGTGTTTTCATCAAATATGAAGCAAACGAGTCCTGATGAGTCATTGCTCTGGTTTTCTTCCTCTTCTGTTCTGGGACCTTCTTTCTCAGCTATTTTCAAAGGTGAATTCATTTCTGATTTTGGTTGGAAGTAGGACAAAATTGATTTAATATTCACTGGTTTTTTCTTCCTCTTCTTACTGCTGCATTCCTGACCACTCTTGCAGCACGGACTCTTCCAAATCAACTTTTTCTTGTTAGCCTCAGGGGTGCACAATTCATTATCTGGCCCAAATTCAAACTAGAAAGTAGAAGAAAGTATTAAGCTCAACATTTTTTTTCAATCCATAAACCCCTTACAAGATTCCTGAGGCATACATATTCAAGGTTTCTGACTGCTGGGATATATATATATATATATATATATATACACTGTAGATCACCTTTGGAAGTTTATTGGGACATTTAAATTCAGGCATTGAACAACTTGATAGTTTAGTCTTGAAAAGCTTAAATGAACAACATCTTATCTTGGTTGTTGGTGACACTTTCTAATAATTCTGAAAATTTAACAAGTGATTATTTGAAAACTTGCCTTTCTTGAGATGAAACTAGGTCCACCCAAGGTTTCTATGACTGCTTGGATACATATGATTCATAGATCTTTTTTAGAATTCTATCCAGACATTTTAATTCAGGCATCAAGTACCTTAATGATTTAGTCTTGAAAGGGTTTCAAAAGCCTAAAAAAATTAGAGGAAAAAAGTTAAAAAGCTTTAAAGCTTAAAAGAAAAACTGAAAACTATCAGAAAAAATCACAAAAAAAAAAAAAAAAAAAAAAAAGTTCTAATATTCTAAAAAGGAACAAAAATCTTATATGAATTAAAGGTCATCTTTAATATTTTTGTGTGGCAGATAAGTTGTATTTATAATTCCTGACATCAAAATTATGTTACAAGTGCATGGGTGGTTATTGGCACAGAAAACAGAATTGGTAAACAGAGCCAAGGCTGCTTACGTTCATTCTGAATTAATATCTTTGGGAAGGGCATGAATCCACTTCCCTCACCAGCTAGCAAGATAGTTGGAGCCCTATAAGGCAGTTCCATCTTAGGCATGGGGCCAGCAAATCCAACCCATGAAAACTTATTTGCTACTGAAACTGTGATGCATCTCTATGCTCCACAAATGAGGGAGAGCTGAAAAATCATCTGAAAAGGAGATTCAGTGCGCGTGTATTTGTCCTTGGACATTTTTGTGAGATCACATAACCAAACATGACTCTCTACAATAATGCATATCAGGAATGGGACAGTAAAGACAGTTTCATGGTTTGCATTCCAGAAACGGGAAGGTACAGTTTCATAGTTGTTATTTTATAATTTCCTATGACTGATAGAAAAACAGTATAGCTTGCAATTTGATCCTTGGAAATAAAAATGAATAATAAAAATCAAATACTTACAATGAACTGAAATTCAGACTTGGGTTGTTTTGCAAAAATTCCTGGTTTGATGTTGAAGCCATTCAAGTGTCCAAAATTAACCTTGTCTCCAGGACTCAACACATGACCATCAGCAGTCAACTAGGAATAATTTAACAAAGGACAATGATAACAGCAGTAATAACAAGAAAGAATTAAGTTTTCAATCATGACTTGCAATACAAACAAATTTATAAAGTCAAGAAAAAAAAATTCTTTCATACACCTTTTCTACTGCTTCAGCAGTCAACCCCAAAATAAACGAATAATCTCTAGTTGATAATGATTCTGAAGCACATGAATAGTGATGCTGGCAATTTAGATATGCCAGAGAGAAGCTGTTGAGAGTTCTCTTCAAGTAAAAAGTTTGAAGTTCTCAACTTAATAAGAAGGAATTAAAACTGCATGCAGAGGTTGATAAAATCAACAGTAAGAATGAATCTTCTACCCATCACAACTTTTATTGGAATACAGTTATATTCATTCTATTTCATCATTAGTTATGGTTGTTAATCTCTTATTGTGCCCAGTTCATAAATCAAACTTCATCATAAATATGTACGTATAGGAAAAAAAAACAAAAAAAAAACAGTTTTCAGTAGTATCTGTTGGATGCCTTGGAACATATCCCCTGCGGATAAGGAGAGATAAACGTATGTGTTTGCTGATTCAACATATTCTCTTGTTTTGGAATCTTGAATGAAAATTGAATTCCATCACCAAATGCTGTTAATGAATGCAACAAGAAGGGTGAAAGTCAGAACTTGTTGAATTGTAAGAAGAGTGACTCACCCGATAGTCATTAACAAAAGTGCCGTTCATGCTGGTATCAAAGATTTTGTATTCCAGTTTACCATTTGATGATTTGCTACTTTCCACTCTGCAATGGAACCGAGAAATGAAGTTCTTAAGGTAATTAGAATCCAAGAGGTAATCTGCTTTTGGGCTTCGACCAAATGTTGTGACTCCACCATCCTTCATTCTAAAATCAAAGACAATAAGAAACCATTATTTCATTTTATTAACTAAAAACAATGAGAAAATGGTCTCTAATATTATCCAATAAGATAATTTTTAGAGAGGTTCAAGGGAGATAAAGCAGTCAGACTAATTTATTATCTATGTAACTACACATTTGCCATCAAAGAATGATGACAATATTTAGGCAATCTCAATTCTATAAATGCTTTGAATATAAAAAGAAAGTGTGAAGTTAGTACAATTAAAAAATTGTCAAAGTATTCAAATATTACTGTACGTAGCTTTTACCAACAAATAAAGAAATAGTCTTCTTAGAAGACTATTTCATTATTTTCTTTCATTTTCATAAACCAGGTTGACTGAGTCAGTATGATTCTCTTATTACATCTTTCTTTTGTTATAGGTCAACTCTAAACTAAGACACACAGGACAGTTACATAGTTTCATTACAAAATGGATTCACAGTTTGGTCTTTTTTTTTTTCTTTATAAATCATTGTTATCTGAATTTTATCAATGAACAATCTCATCAAACCTGATAATGACATCCAGAAAACTGAACATTTTTCCCCATTTCAACCCTGACAATGACCAGACATACAAATTTAGCTTATATGAACATCAGTACAGACACAAATCTATTATCCGTATCCATAACTGTGGTTAAACAATAACATTAGCACATATAATAAAAGTAATTCTGTTGAATATACTTGTGCATTACCAATATTTGATTAATAAACAAAAGAAGCAATTGATTTCATAATTATTTAGGGCTTTTCTGTTAGTTCCCATCAGAAATTTTCAGTCAGTTGGAATTGATAGGTTAAGTTTATTCTGTTAGTCCTCCCCAGGGTTATGATTTTCATTATCATGGTGGGGACTAAAAAAAAATTTTAAAAAAATAAAAAGAAAAAGAAATTACAACTTAATCTTTTTTTTTTATAGACTTCTGCACCTGAAAATTGTGCACGTTAGATTTGGTGGTGACTAACAAAAAAGACCTTATAATTTTCAGTTCAGCATAATGGAGAATGTTTTATAAGAAATTATAAACAAACAGACATAAGAAGATAGGCTCACTAATATTGATTTAGGCCCAAGCATCATTTATCCAGTTCCAAAATTACCTGGTGGTGAGGTGAGTCTATAAACAGACACATTGGCACACATTACATTATTAAAATACATCACAAATGCATATTAATGGATTACTCTCACATACACAATATATACAATAAAAATTATTTCACTAACACAGAGATAATAGTTGTAGAACTGGTTGAAATATTACCCTAAATCAGAGATGAGGATATTAAACTTGAAATCCATGAATAAATAACATTTTATAAAATAAATAACTTGATGCTGCATACCAATGATCCTTCTAGTGAAGAAAGAAAACCTAGTGAATCTATAATATTCTTCTAAAATCCTTACTCACCAAAAGAGCATAGTAAGAAAAAAGTATACCTCTTGGGTCATTCTATATCAGAGTACCCAGATTATCCTTGAGACTTCAGATTCCCCTGGAAAAAATTTACAGGTGCTCCCAGACAAAACTTGTGGAGAAATCCCAAATATTAGGTTTGTATATCTAATAGTTTTGAAACAATGATCTCTCAAATTGTCAATTAGTTTTATGCATTTTTCTAAGCAAACCTTCTGGTTCAACTTTCAATATTCATAACTCCTTTGATATGGTATGTACAGCTTTGAAACTAAGACTAACTTATTTCTATTATTATTCGGACCATCCTCATCTTGGTTGTTTTTCATACAACATTTCGGCCGTTGTACTCTACGGCCTTGATCAAGTATCATCTGGTAGGTGTGGGGAAGTAACGAACTGAACCCTATATTTAACCGACGGGGGTATATCGACTGCACTCCCCTCTTAGCATTGGTAGTATTATTATTGTCTGACACTGGGATTGAACCTAGAACCATCAGATTACTTGCAGTAATTTTGTCTGATTCTGTTGTCAAGATGATACCTGATGAAGGCCGTAGAGTACAACGGCCGAAACGTTGTATGAAAAACAACCAAGATGAGGGTGGTCCGAATAATGATAGAAATAATAATAATACCTCATCTAAAAAATTCAGAGACATACTAAGATTAACTTTTTCAGTAGAATTCAAATATACAATCAGATCAAGTATTGAATTTCCAATAAAAGAAAAAAAACAATTGGCCTTTTAGGTATTATTTTCCATGGAATCACCCTGTATCTTATGTACTTTTCCTTCTGCAAGGCTCTGAAAATGACCAAAAATTTGAAACACGATGACGCCCCTTTGAAATCTTCTCACTCAAAAATATATGCTACAGCTCTCAGAATTTTTCTCCTGTCACTTATGACACATTAAACCATGTATATGCAGTAACCATAGGAACAAAAGAATTTTTTGAAATGTACTTGATTTTAGAAGTCTCTCATGTCCTCATTTGACCATCAACTACTATTTTCATATTTTTTCTATGTATTTTTGAACATATTTTAAAAGAGATAAATGCAGAAACAAAAGGGATTTGATACATATTTAAACTGATTAAAAATACTCTAGAGCAATAGATAACAAAACTTTCAGAAAATGTACAAATTATGCAAAAAAAAAAAAAAAAAAGATCGCAGTAGTGTTACTTTTGATGACTTCACACCTCTTCCTTCCTTCCTATTTCTATTGTTCAACATAAATGGAACCGACCGACAGAAAAATTTTTTATATGATAACATTTAAAATTGAAAGGAATGTTATGTCGCATGATTTTAGCGACGGCATTAATAAATAAAATTATAACTTCGTTTTTGTCATTCGAAAAAAAATTCCAATTAAAAAAACAATAATTTTGAAAATTGAAAACGGGAAGTTTATGCCATTTCGTTGACGTGGAACAGATACTACACTTCAAGCTTAAAGTAAAGGTTCTAAAAAGTTGAATATTCCGATCGGGACTCACTGTGGTCTGATAGAGAGAAAAAACTTGGTGTGAAAATTGATATTTTAGTGTAATGATCATAATTTTTTCTTTACAAGACAAAGAAAAATGTTATGTAACGGTTATATAACATTTTCTGAAATGTAACCGTATAATCACATTTTAAAATGTTTGATCCGAATAAAAATTACTAAAAGCACCAAATTAACGAAAAATAGTTTAAAAAATTAACATTACATAACTTTTCTGACTTTGACTCAGCTTCTTTGACCAAAAGTAACTTGGTATGAAAATTGATAAACTTTTTCAAGACAAATAAAGATGTTAGGTAACGGTATAATTTTTTTTAGAGATTGATCTAATTGAAAATTACTAAAAGCACAAAATGTTTTAAAATTGAGGAAACAAACCTAATAAGTTCTCTGGTTTAGTTTAACAGAACTTCATTAGAGTAAGGAAATAAAAATTACGATGAAGGAAAGTTTGGGGTGAGACACGAACAACTTTTTATCATGTTGTGACAAGACGGTTTTATCTATTAATTCGTCAAAATAAAATCGACTTCAAAAAATAATATCCAACATCAAAAAAGAGTAGACAGACAAAAAAAGTTTTCAAGCCATTTCTCTTTCTTTTCTGACATACGATTTAATACGATGTTAAAATAAAATATTTCAAACCACTACTCAGTTTAACAATGGCACCGGCGATTTCATACAAGTATCCCTGTTGTGATGTGAACTTCAAACATAGGGAATAAATATAAGAGAAATCAGACGAATGTTCATCCCAATTTTATCAAAGAGCTTTTTTTTATCACAACTCTTAAATTCAAAAATCAAGACGAAACCAGTCAAAGATAATAATTTGCAATACTCCATAAAACCGTATTTAGTTGAGTACAATATGGTAACAGCAACAATGGGATCACTATATAAAGTGATTCTCACAAAAATTTAAAATCAGAAATCTCCCCAAGACGCCCAAATTAACATTTAACATTATATGTTAGTATTTTAAAAAAACAAACTTGAGTATAATGCTGACCCTAATTTTTTACGTTCAATTTCTCGCATTATACATACACAAGTAAATATGGTGATGAAAATAAACTCAAATGCCAAACATATGTTCAGATAATTTACAAGGGAAAAAAAGGCAAACATCGATACAGATATTTTTTTCGATACTAGAAAAATACTCTATATTCATACTTACATCATGATAGGAAAACATGTAATGTTTTGTCCGTTGATAATATTAATGCGACGAAGCCGCGCTTTGCTGCTGCCCTCCACCATTTCGGAACTACGCGCTTGACGACATTCAATGGCTTCTAACTCTAGTTTCGTAAAAAAGAAAAAAGTTTAGAAAACTTAAAACAGACTTTAAAATAATTCATCTGATATCTTTTATTTTGAATTTAGCTATATTTGTTATGTGTTTTATTCCAATGGAATTAATCAATAAATTTGTTTATTTACGTACCACTTCAGTGTTTCGCTCAGTTTCACACACAAATTTTAAAACTTTTTAAAAATCTCGTTTCGTCAGAAGCCTATGATTATTATTTATAATTCAGATTTCTACCTGATAATTTAACTTTTTAAAGACAACGGAGTTTTTAGAAAAAAATAAAAACTGAGAAATCTTCCATCTATGAATTTGTATTGTGTACATTTTTTTCAACTACGCGCGTGCCTTACCACATTGACATTCAATGACTTACTTTATTTTTTCTTTATAATTGTGTTTTAGGCACAAAAATAATCCATAGACCTTTCAAACTAGTGAAAATATAATTTTTACCATAGTTTTCATTCCAATGAAATAAATCACTAGATGTATATGCTCAAACAAGTTTCTTTTGCTTCAGTGCTTTAGTTTCGTATATCTTAAAAGCGTAATTTGTATTTTTGTGACACATGAATGATTTACGAATCTGTCAAGCAAAAAAAAAGTAAAATGAAATAATTTGTCGTAGATTTTTTATTATTGCTGTATTTTCATTTCAGTATAATTAATCTTTAAATTGAAAAAATTACATTTCTAAAGTTACGTATTTCCATATAAACTATGAAAAATACAGCTTTCTAAAAACACAAAACATTTTCCCTTATAACAGTGTTATACAAAATTTCATACGGACAGTTGTGAGGTTACACCTAAAAATAAATTTACGAAAAAGCGAAATGGAAGAAACAAAACGAAGAAAGTGCGCTGTACTAATACTGATACCGAAAAATAATTTTTAGAAAAATAGGGTTAGGATTCGGTTTAGCGAACCAGAATAACTTTTTAAACATATACGTTTTTCGTAAGTAAATTGATCTGCTTTGACTGAATATGATCTTCATTTGTAGAGTCCAGTTTAGCAGTATATTTACATTGTAAATCAAACATTCGCTATCGCTAAGTCGAACATGAAGCAAGGGTCCAGTTTTGCATTTGACGTATTGTAAATCAAACCCCCAGTTTAGAGCCAAATAACTCACTTTCACTTCAAAAACTCATTTTCTAGGAAAACGAAAAGTTTCTGGATAAAGTGAAGATTATATCCATCCAAAGCAGGTTAAACTAAGAAGGGAAAATAAATGTTTCTAACAAAAAACACTGGTATGCTAAACTGATTCTCAACGAACATAAGTTGCGCTTCGTTTCTTCCATTCCAGTGCTTGGTGTTATAATATTCGTCACCTGGGCCTAAACATTAGTTGTCCCTGCTATGGCGGAGACATCTTCCAGCCCAGGTGAGAAAACCGCAATAAAATCCTCATTTCCGGCAAATTCTCCACCCTCAGAGGAGTGTGGTGTTGACATGGCGATGCCCGGTGGTATTAGCAAGCGGCCAAGTGTTCAAATGGATATTGAGAAAAGTCGTTTTCCCTCTTGTATAGTTTGGACACCAATTCCTTTTATTACGTGAGTAAATAGATAAAAAGAACTTTACTTTGTTATTGTTTACTACACTGGAGTTTCTTCTTTCTTTCTGTATGCTCTCATTGTAAACGATTTAATTTCAGAAATAACGAGAATTCGTTTTTTTCCTCTTCATCTTCTCTTCTTTTATTCATCTGCTTTTTTTGCGCAAGAAAAACACCAATCATTATGACTACTGATTACTATTATTTACCTTTTTACTGTTTTAAAAATCATTTATGTTTTTAATTTCATTTTTCATATTGATTTGTTTTGTATTTTCAAAACGAAGATTAATGTTCATAAACTAATAATGGTTTTGGTTTACAATATGATTAGTATTGATAAAATAAAGACTATTTTCTTTTGTTTCTCTTTCTTTTCATAACTTTTAAAAATAAACGAACGTTCAACTCTTTGTTTATTCAAACAATCAGTATCTGTTGGAACGATCTTCCTTATTTTTCCGATCTTAATTTTTAAAAGATTCACAGGACTTCGAGGTTTTTATTCGATGGCCCTTAAACAAGGAAGAAGGATAGCGAAACAGAACACCTTCTACGCTGCTTTTTTTTTCAACTTTCGAAACTCTTTTTATGAAATAATATTAAAGACCAACAACAAGCTTTTTTCAAAATTACGAAAAAAAAAAAAAAAAATCAATTAAGACTGACTTTCGCAGATTTCTCCACCCTAAAATTCATATTTATTTAGCAATCTAACTATCAACTTTTTAGTTTATTGGGGGTGTTGATTTGAGACTTGAATTTCTTTCCTTTTAGGGAAGTTGGCTCATGTTTATCGTCTATAACTTTGAAGAAGACCCTTAAGATCCATTAACATTCAAACGGGGAATTGCATTCATTTTTTGTTACTTTTATTGTTCCCACAAAATTTCGGCCAATCCTTTCTTTGAACTTATTCAGGAGTACTATCCGCGTGTGGAAGGCTGTCGAATGGATCGGCCGGAACGTTATGGAAACAACAAAAAACAACGTGTTCAGTTGGCTGAAAACCTTTTTGACCTGAATGTTTTTTTAGTTTTTTTTTTTAAGAATCATTTTCTATTATCAATCATGATGTTAGAAATACAAAGGGTTTTCTCGAGACTGACCCACAGTGTAGAAAAGTGATGGCCGAAAAAATACCCTCACTACAGAGGCGTAGCGGGAGGGAGGGAAGAGGTGGCAGTCGCCCCCGGGCGCAGGTGTGAAGGTGTGCAAACTTTCCTCTGACCTATAATACCTGTTGATTAATAATTATACCTTTTCCCAAGATATAATCCAACTGCCCTGCGGCACTCCTTCTCTGCAGTATGTCAACAGTTTAGCCTTTTCTTCTCCAATGCATTCTCTTCTCTCTCTAAAGAGCATCTTTAACTTGGCATCCATGGGTTAATACCAATTGATTTTATTTTCTCCCTTCAGTTGGTTCTTTCCAATTATTGGGCATATGGGTATTGCAACTTCATCAGGCATCATTCGAGATTTTGCTGGACCCTACTACGTATCAGTAAGTACAAAAGTGTTTATCTTCATGTATGTCAAGTTGAAATCATTTAATTTCATGCTTGATAGTGAATAGTTACATTTACTGTAAATATAATAATCCATTGTACTTATTCAAGTTTTTTTTCATTGCAGATGTGATCATTGTTTAAGAATAAAACAATTGCTTATTCTGAACAAATATTCAAAGACCTATTTACTTGTATAACTGTCAAGAATGCTTTTTGTTGTAAATATATTAACATTTTCACTAGCTTTATGGAAGGCAACCAGAACACTGACTTTATGCCACATGCTGTAGAAAAGTTTATCACTTGAATAACATCCACTCATCTCTATGTATCTTGTCTAGATAACAATGGAAATGATAATTTCTTTAATTATCATTTTTTCGAGAAAATGAACAAATGTCAAAATCAATGGAAATCGTTTACAAAGTTATGTTGCAATTAAGTGATTTGAATTGGTTAAATAATTCATAAGAAAGGAAGGATAGTGGTTGGAGAAAGTAATATTTTTTCTCCTTTTTACATTACACTTTGTCATTACATTTTTTTTTTTTTCTCAATCAAATCTTGAGACAGAAAAAATAGAAAGTATGGGAAGAGAGAGAGACAAAGAAAGAAAGCAGACTATACAGACAGTGTTCGTTAGTAATGCGTACACTTATGTATATATACATATATATCTATATATACATAATACATAGGGTGCAGATCAGGTAGGCAGTATAACATAATATATTAATAATATAAAGCAACTTCTGATATGTAATGGATTTATTTCATAGAGTGTTTGATACATTCAACTTTATACTATGGAAGTCAAGTTGTTTTAGAGTAGAGCTGGAAATAAATAGTAGAATGTGGATACGCTACATACACCAGCTCATGTTTCTGCCCTCACCAGGCCTTGCCTGCTGAGGCCTGGAGAGGGCAGAAACATGAGCTAGTTTGTGTAGCGAATCCACATTCTACTATTTATCTCTCTCTCTCTCTTAAATATATTGCATTTTGCAAATGATTATTTAATTTAAAAGGGATTAATTTGGAAAAAAATAGTTTTATTACTGAAGCAAATGTTGCTAAATACTATCAAAAATTGTATAAACGACATTGCAGGTTTCAAATAGTCTGTTCTTTTTCTTGTTTCTCTTCAGGAAGATGAAATGGCTTTTGGGAAACCCACAAAGTAAGTCAATTTATTTTGTTATTTGTTTTGCAGTTCATATTGGAATAAGGATGCAACTAACGACTATTTTAATTGTGGATTTGTCATTGACTATTTTAAATCATCATGAATTGCACAATCGCACAAAAACTATCAACTTTTAAGTTTAGCTTCAGGTCTTTTTTAGTCATGTGCTAAATAACATAAGTTTTTCATTAAAAAATGTCTTTCATCAATAAATGTTGCTGCTGATTCCTCAACCTTGACCCTTAGAATTAAAAATCTCATTAACAAAAAAAAGCATCTAACTACTCTTTAAATTAAAAATCTTATTAAAATAGAATTTAAGTACTCTTTAACTATGCAGATATTTGTAAAATCTACTAAGAGTTAAAGGTCCATTGAGACAAATCTCAGTATATATTTATAGTTTACATTCTATTTCTTTGTTAGCTAAAAACCTTATTTTGGACCCTTAATTATGTTATAGCTTACTGATTTTTAAGAATGAAAAGTACCTTTCAGTTTAAAAATTAAAGCTGAAAGAAAGGATTGCAAGAAAGCGTGTAATTTTTTGCAAACTCAGTGTTGTGACCAGATTAGATAGACTTCTTCGGCTTGGCAAGATCAAAGTCAGTGGTGGGGTAATCTAGAACTGTGGTCTCCAACTTTTTACATGATACAAATCCCAAATATTACTGAGAGACTTGGAAGTAACCCTTGACACTTCTGATTTGTTTTGGACTGACATTTGGCTCATTACAAAAGGTCACTTTTTTCCCCGATACCAAGAACCTCTACAATGACACGTCATGGTGAATAATTTGAATATAAAACAAAATGACAATTATGTAAATTTTCATTTATGGATCTTGTTCTTATAGCTGCATTCAGTTTAAGACAGTTTTTTTCAATTCAATGTAATTTAATAATCAGTTTGATTTAAAATAATAAAAAATGATATATCACTTACATTGGACATGTGTAAAAGTTTGCTTATAGGAACACTTCGCTTTTGGATAGTAGAGAAAATCCGTATTTATCATGCAGTCAAACTATACAGCTAATTTTGAAAATAAGTACCTAGAATTTTGCATTAGTACCTATTCTATTCCTTTTATCTTAAAGATCCTTGTGGAACTGAAGTAATAATAGATTCTTTATGATTAATTATTGAAAGTTAACATATTTGCTAGCCTATAAGACACATCATTTACAAAAATATTTGGGGGACAACTGCTCACTGCAATTCATTCAAGCTCCATAGCTGTCCATATAGAGCTTCAGTATCAGCCCCCTATTCACAATACAGTTGCAGTGGACGGAGTGTAATATTTACTGTTTATACTCATAGATAAGTCAGTTTTTTTTACTCATAAAAGGATGAAAAAAAAACAGCATTCAACTTATCTGTCAAAGCTTAATCTAACACTATGTGTATATTTCACACAGCAGTTGCGGCTCTGATTCTAACTGTGCCCTCTGCACATTTTTTTAGATTTAGTTTGTTAGAAAATTTAATGTTCTACTTGGGATCACCAGTAATATTGCCAACCATCCTATATTTAATACGACAATCCTATTTTTCAATGCATTGTCTTTTATCATAGATTAAGTTATTAATGTCCTATATTTAGATAACTTGTCCTATACTGATTTGTGAATGTTTTACTACATTATATTTTTGTGTCACAAAGTAACTCAATCAACAAAGCTTTATGTTCGAAATGGTAATTTTCCAGATATGTTCACATCATTCCTTATTGTTGAATTTATTTTAAAAACTAAAAAAGGAAAATCCAGGAAAGACAAAATTCAAAGCATTTTTCTAGCCATTATCCAGACACCAGATTTTCTTGTGACCTTCCCTCTCTGTCTTATATTTCCTTTCCCAAAAGTTGGCAACCTTAGTTATCACTTGGTGAAGTAAAATTTGTCAGTAGAGTTCAGAAGTTGATTGAATGTTTTGTTTTATTATCAAGAAAGCGTAGTTAATGCTAGGCAAGAAACAATGACTTATTAATAGGAGTGTTGGTGTGTAGGTGAGGTAATATGTTGTGTGAGTGTAGGGATTAGTAATAAGAAGTGTTCTTCCTTCAAGTGTAGGAAGTTTCAAGGTTTGTAGGGTGTGTATATTTTGATAGGCTGCTTATTACAGTAACTCTCCTGCACAGGTCAAAGGCTGAAGCCAAAATATTGTTAACACAAAGGGGATACAATTTATCTACTGCTCTGACTTATATACAAGCATATACAGTACCTTGTTCAGAAGTATGTCATATGCTGGCAAATACGGTAATTATTGGTTCTTATCTTTTTTCGTTTTGCAGATACTGGAAACTTGATCCCAGTAAAGTGAAAAATGAATCGTGGGATTGGGCAATTTCAGAAGCTTCAGATGAATACAAAAAAAGAATGGTAATTCCAATTCTTTGTTTTATTTTCAAATTTCAAATATTAACATTTTTCTTTCAATGAATGAAATGTTATAGTTGTGTACCGAGTGTGTTAATTATATTAATATTAGCTGTTTTTAAATAAGCTGTGATATGATGGGTTAACAAATTTATTAAACAAATGCTTTAAAGCTTTGATTCCCTTTTGTTTGTTTCCGTCACACTAAAGCAAACAGAAAGAGAGAGGTGGTAAAACAAGGCTTTTGTATTAGTGTGTTCACATCTACATCACAACTACTACTGATGTCTTAGTTGTAGCACAGAAAACAATTCCATTAAATATAGACTTCTTTGATTTTTTTTTTCTTTTTTTTTCTTTAATGAAACTGATGGTTTGGAATATTGAAGGAAAATTTCTGTTGCCATCTTCAAAAATTTTTAAAAACATAAATGTTGTTTTGTGGAAAATCAATGTAAAACATCTCTTCATTTTTTAAGGTCACCATGCTTATAACGTTGTTTCTGCCGTCAATGGCTTACTTCGCACTTGATGCTGTCTCTGTCCACGCTGTGTACTTTTAGATCTGAAGATGATTTCTGGCGTTGTCTTGAAATGTCTGATGAAAGGTGCTAGTAACAAAGTAAAGTTGAAAAAAAATAGACTTGACGCCTGTTTTATGTCTAATAATAACTCACGTATTTATTTTTTATGGATACAATCAGTCGTTCATCAACCCTTCTCTGTAAATATCAAGACAGCCTATATATATGTGATTGGTTGGTGTTTTCTGTTTGTCACAAGAGACAGAATGGGTGTTAGTGATGAGCATTTGGATTGAGTTCTGGTTTGGTTTCTCAAGTTATTCTTCTGGGTTCAAATGAGCCAGAGACACAAAAAACAGCTATATTCTTGGAGGACTCACCAATTACAGTTGGGGGCTGAAAGGTTTGGAGAACTGGAATCAGATGTTTGAAAATCCTATTGATCTATGGTTTCACCACCCCCAACACCTCGTGTGCGCCAAATTAGGAAAATTGCTCCACCTTGCCATCACTCACAATTTGATTGGCTGTCTCTTCTGCACCAATCACTCAGTAGGTGTGACACACATAATTTGACCAATCTAACGTAATCACCCGCACACTTCATCGTTTCCCAGACAAGATACATTTTGTTCCTATCGATGATATAATGATATGATTTTTATTCACATGCCGCCAGCTGATGTCCACTGTCCCCAGCTTATTTTAACTCAGAGCATGTTTGGATGACCTGAGGGTTCAGAAATGCACAAAACAATCGCTGGTCTGAGGTGTTTTGGTGTTTCATCTATGGTAACCAGATGTGTAATATCCTTTCTGGTTTTGGTCTTTGTCTGGGAAGTTGCAAATCAATATTTTTGTAAGAACACAAATTTTGTTTTCACGATATCTTTTTCATTGTGGTCCTTCCCTACTAGCAAAATCCATGTCACTTCATTCTTTTACCAGATCTTCAACAGACTACGAAAAGTAGACTTATGTTCTTGCCAAATCTACGCTGTTTATGGTGTCACTTGCTAGTAATAATAATTTTCTTTTCATTTTAGCACAATCTATTCTGTGATAACTGCCATTCTCATGTTGCCATGGCATTAAATCTTATGTGCTACAACAGCAGCACATCGTGGAATATGGTTAAACTTTGCTTTATGATGTTGATCTACAGCCATTATGTCAGGTGGGTTTTTTTCTTTGGAAATGAAAAACTTTAATTCCATTCTCACATTGATCACAGTGGCCCAGGGGTAGTAGACTAAAGACTTTAGAAATGGTAGTTAATGGTATGGGATTGAGGAACCTCCTCCCAAAGCGAAGGGGTTATAATATATATGATGATTAAATATCTCTGTTTGTTAACCTTTAGCATTTCATAGGTGTCTTCTTATGCCAAGCAGAAAGTTTGTCCTGCCACTACAAGTGACTCTCTGATCATCAAACAATAGTGTGCGAATGTTGCAGTTGTGTTTTTATGTCTATTTTAGTCATACATGAAAGGACACACAAATCACAGGCTTTCAAAGTTACTAAATGCACAGAATCTTTGTGCCCTTTGAAAAAGAATGCAGAGTACCTAAGTTCAGATGTCGCATTCCAATTTTTTATCACATAAAGATAATTGTTCTAGTACTTTTTTCATACATATGCAGGAGAATTGAAAAAGTAATGTGATTTAGAAATGCAATGATACTCCCCACTCCTGAAAAGAAATTGACATTTTAGAATTTGTGATAATGATTAAACATCTCTGTTTGCTTACCCTTTCCAGACTGAATTTCTTTCTAAATTTTACGAATTTTAACTCAAATTTGAATTAAACTTGTGAGCTATTCACCCAAGTTAACCCCATATATTATTGTAGAGGCATTTTTACTCATGGTTTTGTTTTTTCTATGCAAACCAAATGCAATAAAATGACCAAAAAATCAAAATAGCATATACCTCTTTACAACCAATTGGTATTATTAAATCCCATTGTAAACAAATGCATGTTTTTGGCCGGTCTGTCTGAAAAGAGTTAATAATTAAATCGTTCTGTTTACTAAGGCTGTTATAAACATGTCATCTCTATTCACCTTTGATTTTCTTTTGTTTTAGTGTCTGTGCCTTTCTGAAGACCTGGCTCCCTTTCCTGATCATCTCTGGAATTGTGATCACTTTGTCTGTGGTTTATTCAAACTAATGGATGAAAAAAAAAAGAAGAAAAAATCATGATTCTAGTCCTGACCCATTATGGCATGGAAAGGAAACAAATTCTGCTACAAAAGACAATCTACTTCACTCCCCAGATCCTTCGACACTGACAAGATCATTTATTAAAATTAATATTCTCATCTTCACTGCAAGGTTTTAGCTAGTTATACCTCCAACCTCCATCAAGTGATTGTTACATTTGTTATCAAAGAAATTTTTGAAACGCAAATCAACTACAGGCCTCCCCTGTTCTAACACGGGGGTTTGGGTACAAGAATGCCAACTGCGTTATAACTAAGCCGTGATACCCGCAGGGTGGATATATGGTCCGGCAGTAATAAGTGAGAGGCAACACTTTGTAGATAACATTCTCGGGTCACAACTGCTAAATTCATAGATCTCCGTTTTTCTTGTAGGACTTCATTTCCTGTTTTACCTTAATCTAACTCTACGACCCTGTTTCCCCGTTTCATCTGTAGTCTCAAGGTAGCACAATTGTGAGTATGGCTGTAAAAAAAAAAAACAAGTAGCATTGGATCCTTTTTGAATTTGTGTGTTCTTGGATGAGTAGGTGATGATGTACATAAGAATTTAGGGGTCTACCATCCTCCTGCCTTATATTGTGAACCACTCTATATCGAGGGAGGCCTGTAAATAAGCATCTCTCCATGAGAGAAATAAAGTTCTGTTTAAAAGTTCCCTGGGAGTTAATCATGTGTGACTTGCATTTGATGATGGCTGGAATGTGTAGCTGGCAATGAAGATGAGGATATCAGTCTGGATAAAACCATCGAGTCACTGTGTGACATCATCTTGAAATTTTAACCTCTTATTGTTCAGCACTATCATGACAATAATAGCCCCATTGTTGCACTTTTCTATTCATTCACTAGCCAAAATATTCAAAAAAAAGGTTAATGTTGAAAATAATGTAATTTATGTGGAAAAATTGTTATTAATTATAATATTCTGTATATCTCGGAATTTTTGAGATGAGGTATTATTATTATTTCCATTATTATTCGGATGTTACCTGACGAAGGCCGAGTGCAACGGCCGAAACGTTGTATGAAAAACAACAAAGATGAGGATAGTCCGAATAATAATGGAAAAAATATAATATTCTGGTTTGTATGTGTGCCCATTATATTTTCCTACCAAAGTTCAGTATGTAGCATCTGCCCAATCCCCAGCCTTTCTGAGTTAGAATTGGTTATGCTTTCTAACTGAGAAATATCTAGCTGGGTATCTAGAGACCATGAGCAATAGACAGAAAAATAGGTAAGGATAGAAAGGTGTAAAAATGGCAATAATGGATTATCTTAGTTGTTATCAATCATGGAATTTCCACAGGTACAGCTAGTAAACAATGAACGTGTAGTAAAATAAAACTTCATGAACACCCGTGTAAGAATCTATGTAACTAATCTTGCAGCTATGTTTAAATTAACACTCACTTTAGAGACAAGGTAACAACATTAATACTAGAACACCTACCCAATACATATCAACATATGTTTTTCTTATGATTCTATGGGGGAAGAGATGATATCTTTTGATTCTGTATTCTGTACATTTGAACTAAATCAATTGGCAGAATTCATATTTAAGATGGTTTATTGGTAAGGAATTTGTGAGCTTTGACCTTATTATGGGTCAACTTATGTACATGTCTCTTTAACCCTTTTAAGACTTGAATATTAAGGTGCTTAATGCCAGAATTAAAATGTCCCCATAGATTTCTAAAAAAGATCTATGGGACGTATATATTCCATCAGTCATAGAAATGGTTAACAAAAGTTTGCACTCCTGATTTACTCTAAGACATATTCTATCAACTCTCAAAAACAAAATTTATTTCTTCCGTTACATAAACTTTTTTTCTATTTTCCTTCTCCCACCTTGTAGGAAACGTGTAGCACCTGTAAGCCTCCCTCTGACATCCTGGGCGGGGGGTATTACAACACAAAAACAATCAGATGGGGTATGCCTGCACATGGTTGATCTGCCAGGGATGTAAGAGGATTTGGATGTCAATAGATCTGGAAGAGTTGCACTGCAAATATCCCCACTCACCCTTGGTGGGGATTGAACACTAAAACTGGTGGCCCAGTCCCCAGATGGAGCGGTAGGGCTGGTGCAAAATTGGTGTGGACATGAAGCAGGAGCTGCCAAGAAGTAAAAAAGCTATCACTGACAAAAACAGTTATTCAGTCAATGTTAACTGATGTATTATTAAAATTAATTCTTTTCAATCTGGCTGAAAATAGTCAAAATCCACACAGATTAACATCTTACATAATCAAGAGTATAATTCTTTTTCTCTGATTACAATGGACTCATCCACTTGAAGGTAATAATTGTGCCGATGAAATATATCTCCTATCCACCATTTGAAACAGTGGGCTCTTTCACTGAAACAAGATCTGTAGTTTCTTCTGCATAAAATCAGTGAAAATTTACCCTACTGTGAAATGATACCGGAAAATATAATCAACTTGTTCTTCGGAAACTTTACAACCACCATTTTCAGAGCAAGTTTGTTTTGGTTATTACAAGGCTACAAAAACAGTTCTGTAAAGGTTGTATTTCCGGTGGGTAGGTAAAATCCCCCCTACAATATCAAAAAATCTGTTATTGCTGTCACATTTTAGAAACATAACAATTTATCAACTCATATGTTGATATATTGCTTGAAGAGAACACATTTATCTGGCCTGTCGTAAAATGATGCCTGATGTGTCCCAAGGAAACAGGACAATTTCTGGAACCACCCACGCATATGTGGGTCCAAACTCAACTTTGTGTTACATTCTCCAATCATGGGAAGGGATATATATATATAAATATATATATTACTCGTTTTAAAAAATAAGATATATACTCAAAAAACCTTTTTCAGTTTTACTTCCCTGGTTTTTGTTATCATGTCCAAGAAATTGGTACAAGGCCAAACTCAAATATACTCAGTGGTTATCATGAATACATGACTGACCACCTAAAAAACGATTACTTTTTTGAGTAAAGTAGATTTCAATGTCTGAAACAAGTTTTGTATTCCAAATACTGAATTACCTACATTATATTTCTCTACCTAGTCACATATTGGTACATTTTATTTACATATGTAATGGACAGTGACTTTTTTTTCTGGTTTCTTCAACTTGAAGATTACAATTTTGCTGATAAAAATTTCATACCCACAAAAAAAAAAAAAAAAAAAAATAATCCCATAGAAATTCAATATCCATAAATTTTTCTCAACAATTAATATAATTCAAATAAATCATTTTGCATTTTGGTTCAAACCTATTTTTAGTTTCAATTCTAATGCCAGACTTTTCAAATCCAAAAGAGGTAAGTCAGACTGTTTTTTTTAAATTTTTTTTACAAGTTGCTAGTCTTATTGGTCACAAATAATGAATTATATTTCATTTTTTATTCACGGAAAAAAAATTGTTTTCCAGAATATGGTGAGGTAAAGAAATACAAGGAAGATAATATAGTATTTGAAAGGAAAAATTTGTTTCAGGTGTTGTCAACGACTTCACCAACTTTTTTTTTTTTCTGTTCAGGCTTAGTGCATGGTGCTGAACTTCAGCAGCCCTTGAAATGAAACCTTGTGATTATTGGTGCTTTTTTGTACCACAGAATAATAGCTGCAAGTACAAAGTGAGTTAAGGTCTTCCATGTCAGCAGTTGAAAGGTGAGCAAAAGAGAAAAATAAGGCTCTCATGTATGTAACTTGGAGATGACTGAAAAACAATCTGCTGAAAATTTAAAAAATTTGGAAAAATATTGCAAAATGACATTTAGACATCTGTTGCATCACACATTTCAAATATTGAATAAAAAAATTGTTTTCCCATATTGTCTTGATATTATTTTTATTAGATGAAGTACTAGTAAATAATATTTGTAGTACTGTTCACCTTCATCCCGATTATACTCAGGTTGGTTTCCCTCCGGCAGCGAATAAATAAATGAACATTACAGACAGGAATGAAGAATAAGTTCCCAGTGAGACTAGAACTTACAAACCTCAAAGGGAAACAGTCTTAGTATAGTTGCAACAAAAATCAATAATTATTATTGTACCCAAGTTGAAACAAAAAGTTGCTGGCCCACTAAACACAGTATAATATAGGTTGAACATCACTAATCTCTCGGGAAGTGAACCAGAGAGGAGTCAGAGTAATGGATTTTCCAAACCAATGAAATTTAGGTGAAAATTAGCCAAATGCATTTACTGAATAGTATCATTGATACCGATACAATTTGATGATAAATCAGTTTTTTAATACAAATTTATTTTTTGTTAAGCTTTAATTCTGAGCCAAAATCTTTTGTTGATACCCATGACCACCAAATTCAAATCATACCGAACCTGCTTGATTAGTGAATCCCTGATTAATGAAGTTCAACCCGTAATAAATTTTTTTTCTTCCCTTGAGTAAGCTTCAAGGGAGGTAAATCAAGTAGGTCATTCATAAGCTTATGACTGGAGTCCATCAAGTCTATCAGACAATGTCTTTATTCTCATCGTCAGACAAAATTATTCGTCCAGTATTCTTTTTTCTTTTCCAAGTAGAATATATGACAGAAGTCCATAACCAAAATGAAATTTAAAAAAAGAAAAAAGAAAATAGAAGTTCAAGAAATATTCAGTTTGTTCATAGCTAAAACATTCTTCTCATGTAATAAATCCTCGTATTTTGTTTGAATTCGCTGGATTTGACTCTGAAGGTTGGCCAGTTCAACACATTGCTCAATAGCTGATTTGTAATTTTTCTGACTGTAGCGCAGAGCTTGAGGCACAAGGACACCAAACCAATGCAATGGGTCCTTTGATAGCATCCCGCATCTAGGTTTACTTAGATCTTGTTCTACTTCCTGGGCCGTGTTCTCGTTTTCAGTGTCCACACGACGTCTACGAAGGGCATCTGATGATGGTTGCTTAGCATCTTCATGTTCTGAAGTCAGCAAGGTAAAAGTGGGTCCTTTTCCATCTTTCTCTTCTGATGTGGTTTCATTGGAAACAGCCACATGAACTGAGGCTTGCATTTCTCTTTCAGTAATTTGGCATTGGCTGATAGAGACTGCGCCTCGAATATAACGAGCTCGGGACATGTGAAGGTTCCCTGCCTTCATAGTTTGCTCTAGTTCTGCTTGGCATTGATAGAACTGCTCCAAAGAGTCAAAATATTCCAGAAGTACTGAGTCCAACTGTTTACATAAAGAATCCATTGTGATGGGGATATTAATATGAAGCACTGAAATACAAAAAAATGATAAAAAATAAGCGTATGTAAATGAGCTTTTGTCTATAACATTGAGAAGAATCATTTACATTCCTACTTTGTTTTGGACTTTTCAAACTCTTTTTTTATCATTTTTATCTTCAATGTAATCATGACATTTTGGTTGATTCATTTCATTTTTTTTTTCTTTTTACTTTGAACCATTAGGAGAGACTCTCTTATTAAGATTTACTCCAGAAGAGGGTCATAGAAATAAATCAGCCGAAATGTCCAAAACAAAGTTGATATATACATGTATATATATATATATATATATATATATATAAAATGTTAGTTTTGCATATCTTTACTAAAATGGTCTCTAATTCATATCTTTAGCTGTGCAAAAGGGGCATTTATGATCAATGTTGTATCCCCCCCCCTCCACAGAAAAATAGCACATCAAGTGGCAATAACAGCCCAAAAGGAATAGAATGAAATAAATATTGGTCAAAAATAAATAAATGCCATTTTCAATGTTTTCTTCCTTTTTTGAAAAACATTTAATCTCTTAGAAAGCAAAAATGTTTGTGTCCAACAAGACAAATTGTCATCAAAGTATACCGAATATCATAAATTCCTTACTTTTATAACTTCATTAAATGCAACAATCTGTTGATTTGAAAAAAAAAACAATTTTTGAAACAAGTTCAGCTTCGACTTCTTGAAGAAGTTGTTATTTTCAACTGATATGTTAACAAAACCTTCATATTTTTGGTATATATATAAAATATCAAGCAAATGGTTTTCATATTAATAGATTTTACCAGTTTTAAGATAACTGATTTAAATTCAATTTGTGAGCTATTTACACAAGTTAACACCTCTAAACCATGTATATTCTGGTTGGCTATATGGAATTGTCATTTTTACTCGTGAATATCTGGTTTCGGTCATATCCATGGAAAACGAATGCAATGAAATTGCCAAAAAATACAAAATATGTTGTAAATATAACTGTACCAAGGATGAAATTATTATAATCTTCACTCAGAATCATGTAAAATGAATTCTAATTAAACAATAATGAAGTGGCCAAGTCTGATGTCATAGTATACATTCATTCCTAGATGATATTAAAATAAAAAAAATCATGCTTTTTTTTCTCTCTTCACCAATTTTTTTTCATTATTTGGACTGAAATTTTACATTTACAAATGAACTTTGTTATGAAAAAAAGGTATTTTGTGAGAAAAAAATGAAAATATATTTCGAAGTCAATCGCTATATTTTCGTATTTTTCTTACAAAATACTTTTTTCATAACAAAATACATTAAAAAATGAATACTAAAAATTTCATTGAAATCGACTCAAAGTCCCCGAGTTTTGGGTTCTAAATATGTTATCAAATTACACTGGTTTTAGTTTTTAGAAGTGTGAACATTGTCAGCTTGGACCTCCGGAAGGGAAAAAAAAAATGATTAATAAAATAGATAAAATGACAGAAAAGTTATCCAAATTTTCAACACAGTATAAACTGGCTGTCCTACCCTTACAAACTATGCAAAATTTCAGTAAAATAATTGGTGAAAAAAAAAAAAAAAAGAGCAGTTTTTCCTATGTTGTTTGAATACGCTCTGGAACCGGTTGTACATAGATGACATGACAGCATTTTGCCGCATTATTCCCCCACTCATCATCAGTGTCAAGAATCGCGTGTAGTGCCTCCCAGACATTTAGTCTATGCCTGGTTGTCATTGATCATATTGCTAATTTTGAAGCTGCCATTGGTATTTCTAGATTCAATTGAAAAACAAATGCACATGTTCAGCCGATTCATCTGAAAATGGTTAAACTAATTAGTAACCAATGATGCTATCAGACATTATCATTCCTAAAATTGGTAAAGAAAGTAGCAAAACATTTTCAATACATTTAAGTCACAATCCAAACACACAAAAAAATATCTGCATTATTCAATCCTTAGAAAATTAAAAATGATCAAAAAGATACTTACCTGTTTCTTTTACTAAAGCCATCACCAAAGAAAGTGTCATTTGCCTTGACTCAATTCTTTTTAATGTTGAAGTTGTACTTCAAGTGAAAATAACTCGAGCAAGGATTCCAGGCTTTCAAGAATATCCAAAGTCTTCAAAAAATTGCATTCAAAGCAAGATGGTCATATACAAGATGCCTTTGGGCATAGACGGTGGAATGAGATCAGTCTATGCTACCGATCGAGTGGAGGGCTTAACTCCAGATTTTGATGGCGTTGCAGAATACAACACCTCAAGAAGGTCACACAGTAAAAATGGCTCACATATTGTGAACACAACCTAGATGAGGATGTATGTCCAAATAAATCTATGATGATTTTGTGGTTGCTTTTTGGATTTTCTTGCAAAATTGAAATTCCTGTAACTAATGCTCAGTTGTCCTAAGTTCCACTTAATGAAGTATCATTTAACCATTAATTATTTTGCTTTGGCCCCTAAAGAACAAAGTCATCAAGAAGCGTTTACCTAGTGTAATATGTAACAAAGTGGAGGGAAATCTGAGAATTAATTGGGAAAAGAAGCAGAAAAGGAAAAAGCAAGCAAAAGCTCATAAAATGCCTAGAAGAGGAAAGTATCAGCAGATAAACATTGTCTATAAAGACACATTAGAAAATTTATGGTGGAATTTAAAAATGGATCATTTTATCAAAGCTACAAAATGAATGTTCTAATAGTCATAAATATACTAACATAGTATCAGTCAGAAATGACAAGATTATTTATGTATAGATAAATTATAAAATACATATTTTAGTATAAATATATTTATTGCAATAGTTTTTTATATTCTGGATGTAAACAAAAGTGGTGGCAGACAAGGCAGTCAGGTAGGCAAGCGAGTAAAGCTGAAACCTTGTTATTTGATTTCACCCAATATTCAAGCAGTATAAGGTTGGCCCAATGGATATGTCATTTGCCTGCTTATCTCCAAGTCAGCCATTTGAATCATGGCAGTGTTTTGTTGATTTCATATATCTGCTTAGTTTAGCACTAGAGAAACCCACAAACAAAAAAAGTGACAACTGTGTTTATATAATAAGATGAAAGATCATGTATAGTAACACACAAGCAGACAAGAATGTTACAGATGCAAATTGTTTAGATTTAAATACGAACATGAAAGTTTAGCATCAATTGGTGTTTTTTAGGCTCTTATTTATACCAAAAAGAAAAAGACTTTCAGTTTATTGATCAGATAAAACAGAAATTTATGACGTTTTACACCAAAGAAAGTAGAAAATTTGTTCTCATTTCTCATATAGATTTTTACAAATCTATTTAATGCTTTTCAAATAAAATACACGACTGGCCATTGACAGGTTTTGTTTAGCCAACTTATTAAAAAAATCTTGCAGAGAAATTAACTCAGCCACTACTCAATTCTGTTGACAAAGACAATGAGAATTTTGTTTTAACTTTTTCATCAGCAGTCTTGTGACAGGTGTGGAGTCCCACCCCAAATCCACATCTGCAAGGTTCAGCCATGATGATGATGACAATATTCACAGTAGGAAGATCAAGAAAGAAAAGCGACATTTGACCATCTTCCATTTCATGTCGGTAAAAAGGGAAGGTACTCCTACTCAGTGAATTGATTGCTGAAGAATAACTATGGATGGATGGAAAGCATACAATGGGCTACAGAATCATGCTGTTGTAAATCATTTTAGTTTTGTTGATTCAAATGATGCCATGCAAACACCATTGAAGGCAACTGGTCTAATGTCAAAATTATGGATGGAAAGTAGACAATGCGTGACAGAATATGCTGAAGTAAATCATAATATTAGATTTGTCAAATCCAAATGATGCCACTGTGGATACGATCAGCATTGAAGTCAACAGATCCACATTAAAACTAAGTACCAAAACATGCATGGCACACCAATTGACTCATGGAGCACATATCTACAAGAGTTTGTTTTTTATCAAGTTTTTACTCACAATTCACACATGAATTTCTTCTCAGCAAAGTAAAAAAAAAAATCAATCGCATCCACAAGGATTGCCACATTTGAGTTTATTATTCCACAATTCCTGTAGTTCTTCAACAGAAAGGTTAGGCATTGAGAACATGTCGGGAGAACAGATTTTGTAACATTGCCAACGTGAGTCTTCAACTAAATGGGGTCCAAATGCTGCCATCCAGATCCCCATGGTCACATCTTCCCCTTGATATGTCTTCAACTGGTCTGACATATGGACAAGCCCTTGACTAAGAACAGAAGAAATCACATAACCAGAACCACAGGCAAATTTTGGATAAACAATAGCATCATAATTCCATTCTGCCCATTTACCATGACGCTCGACCACCCAGTTTGTGCGAAAATTCCCAGACCAGAACCTTTTGTGACCGATACTCTGCATGTGAGCAAGGATCTGTTCGATGTCAATATAACAATCATCATCCGTTTTCAAAAGGTATTTAAAGGAATAACTCACAGACGCTTCCACTTGTGCCTCAAGAAGCTTTTGAGGTATAGAACGATAGGTGTCCACCTCGGGGACAAATAAGATATCAGCAAACTCTTGGTGCTCTTCTGCAAGTGAATCTACTTCTTCCATTTTCTGCTTGTACCAACTTTGGTACCGGACATCCTGTTCTTCCAGATGAGATGCTAAACCCTCAGGATCCTGCACACTGTAAATAAAGTTCACAGCAGGAATCGACCAGCACTGAATCTTTTCATTATTTTTTTGGTAAAAGTGAATCACTTGGCTTCCAACTCGTGGCAAACAAAAAACTGAGGTTTCATTGACATCGACATCTAAAATCTCATCAATATTAATAGAACTCTCAAGAGAGAGAGTACCTTCAAACCCTTTTGGCAAAAGGAATCTCTCAACAGGTTGATAGGCGAATTGGAATTCAGGATGTCCGGGGTCCACATTGCTAAATTGAACACGGGTCACTTCTTCCTGGTTGATAGTGTTATAAAGTAAAACTGGTATCGACTGAGGACTACTAGAGGATTTTAGAAACATGTGAATGCCTATCCGATGTATGGTTATTGGATGTAGAACTTTAAAGGCCAGAGAAAATTTTTGATAGGGAAACTCCTGGATGTCGTGTTGTGAATCAAAATGATGAGGTTCAACTGTGTATTCGGGGGTCAATTTTTCAGCATCATCTACTCTGACCAATGCTTCATGATAGCCACTATTAATGTTGGTTATGTTAGGTGACCACAAGGTGCAAGAATAAGGATGAACTCGGTCTTCCAATGGTATATCACAGAATTGATTACCAACAACAAAGAGAATTTTAACCTGAGCGGTTAATGTTGGATACAGACGATTTGCCCAGGTGTCACGTATGACATTACGTTGGGCAAAGTTTTCACGGGCTGATGTCACTAGGACTAAAAGATCAACATTAACATGCGAAAGTTGAATGTACATTAATACAGCGACTCCAAATACAATTATGTTTGCCCACACTGTTGCCATCATTATTAGATTCCTTTTTGATACATACAACTTTTCAAAAAAGCAAAGATAACATTAAAAGCAGTAGTTCTCAATGTGAGTGAGTACTACAACTATCTCCTAAACGTGCCATGTAAATTTTTCCAAATATGCAAACATGTATTTTGAGAAAGTGTCCAATGAGGGTATACTGTCTATCCCACTTCCACCACAGAGTTGCCAATCTAGAGGTTTTATTACTAGATTTTATGAGATCTCAAATTTTTAGCAACAGATGGCAGGAAAAATAGGCGATGAATACGTATACATAAAAGTTTTGTTCATTCATTTCATTTTCATAGTTGGTGTGCCACATAAGTCAAATAGCGTGCTATCATGCAATGAAGTTTGAGAAGTAAATCCATAAATTAGTTGTACAATTATTTCTTGAACAGTTTCTACAAAAAAGTCTGATTTAGAGAACAATTATGATGAAATAGAAAAAGGGGGACGGTTAATCAGTGGTTAAGGGATTGCTGACGTTAAATGTCTTATAAGACAGTTCAAGAATTGCCTTAAAATGTAAACGAGGGACCATTGCGGTGTTAGTGTGAAACTATAAAACATACTAAAACAAAGATCTAAGGTATTGTTCTGCCTTTTACCCTAATTTCATCAATTTTCCATGTAATTTAATTCATGCGATTGTGAAATATTCAAGCGGAACAATGATGACGCTTTTTTGTTTATTGAAAAGCTATTTTGATATCTAGATTCTAATTAATTGAAAAATAGCTGCGTGGCAAGTATGTGTTGAAGTAGTCCGTTTATTTTGATAAATGATTATTCGAATATTCAAATGAATAGATAAATGGAAATGTGAATCACTAGTCCATACACAAGGAGAAAAAACTTCTTATTTCTTTTTTATGGTCGCTTTTTGGGGGGAAAAAATGCATAAGTCCAGCAATAATCCACATGCAAGATTTCTTAGAAATTCTTTTTTTAATAATCTGTCAATCAATGTAATAAAAAAACACAAAACTTAAATTTCATGCCATTAAGGAACGAAATTGATCATTTTTTCAAACTTGATTTTTCTCAGTTTGAGTTTAAAATAAAATGAGTATTTTTAAAACTATCGACATTAAATCAAAAAGATATAATCTAAATTGCATAAGTCATGCATGAAAATGGATATATCTTTTGTCTGTAGAAGGGCGAATCAATTTCCATAAGGTCGTTAACTTTTCTTATTGATCTTCTCAAAAATACCGTCTCTGCGTGGGATAAAGAGGAAGGAACACGATAAATGGGTTACGAAATAGGAAAAAAACGAGCTTTCTAACATATATTCCTTACATATTGCAGTGCGGGTGATCGCGCTGGCACGTTTTGACTTACCGTGATAAGTGCTGTAGCCAGTCCGGTGTAAAATCAACGAAATACCCGATTATTTTGTAAGGGAGATTCATAAGTCCAAGTTACCTCCCTTAGAGAGAAACTTCAACAATACTAATTTTTATTCGCAGAAACGAAATAGTTAGCAAGTTAGTCTACTAAATCATGTTGTAGCCTTGTACCAGACTGAGCTATGTTTAGTAAATAATCTACTAAATCATTACTAGGATCAAATGCAAAATCTAGCTCCAGAAATTAATCCAAGTCAAAAGAGCAAATTTTTAGATTACACTGAAATCAAAATTTTGATTCAATTAATGAGTTTTTTTTTCAAATTTTTGATTTTGTGGTGATTTTCAGGGCTGGATTCGACATTTGATCCCATCGCTAGCGTAGAGAGTTTGTTTCCAACAATAGACAATATTTTGTTTCATGTTGGTAAAATGGGAAGCAACTCCCACTTGGTAAAACATTAAAAGATCGACCATGAATAATTACAGATGAATGGAAAACAGACAATAATGCGCTACAGAATCATAATATTGTCTTTGTTGACTCAAATTATGCCACTGTGCATACGAACATCATCGGAGGCAATTGGTTCAACAGTAAAACTGTACTATTATTCGTAATTATTCTTGGGCAAGTGATTCGCCAACTGGGAGTTGTCTCCCATTTTACCAACATTCAAAGAAACTCACTATTGTAACTTACTTATTTGTGTTGGCCTTCTAAAGACTGAACTAAACTTAGTAAATTGTTACTCATTCTATATTCTTGACTGGTGATATTTACAACATCATCACCAACAGGAAGAAATGAAAAAAAATTTTCAACTTTAAAATCCGCTATAATCAAAACATTAATTTCCCCTCGAGTGAAAGACAGGTGACACACTTACTGTTGTAGCACCCCCTATACTTTTAGTTAAGAATTAAATATGAAACCCTTCTTTTAGCTAGTCATCAAAAATGTTACCTTCTTTGACAACCCCTTATAAAACCCCTGGATGCACAAGGTCAATTGCTAATTGGCACTGGCACTTCTAGATGGTTACACTCTTTGGCTCTGGCACCAGCTGCTGGCTACTCTTACACTTCCTCTCTTTTTCCTCCTCTCTAAGATCGGTATCATTTTGCCAGCCTCCCGGCCATTCTGATCCTGACTATTTTTCCACCATGATCTATCTCTGTAACTTTGCCCATTTCACTTCACTGATGTCGAGGCATCTCATATGCGCACAGCTATGCTCCAAATGTGTGTATACCACTAACTCTCATGAATGAAATGACAATGCTTTTTACTATTCAAAAGTCATGACGATTTCTCCTAATTCTCCTCACTTTGGGAAACACGCATGGATAAAACTCTGTATTCTTTGCCTTTCATGGTCTGTCTGTTGAGTATCTACCAGTGTCATAGAATAGCCCCTGAGTTGCACATGCAACTTGGCAATTTGGCACACACACTGAACTTGGTCTTCATAACATTTCCTTGGTACGCTTCTTATGGTTCAAAAGCAGTTCAGACACCTCTGCCTTGACTCCGATGCCTGTACTATCAATGACAACAAAGCCCCCACCTTTCGTTATCTCTTCTCTCCTCTTTAGATGATCAATTGTATTAAAGTTATCATTATATGTATTTCATTTTCATTTGCTATTTGTCATCACTGTTCCTGTATTAAATATGTTTTATTTGTCTGTTAGGTGTATCTTCAGTTGGTACTCTTCATGAGATAAACTTAATGATATGAACTTATTCACTAGTAGCAGGGTTGGAATGGTTGAGATTTGTTTTCTTTTTTGTTTCATCAATTAACAAATAAAAGAAATGAACAAAATAAATTTGTTTATTCAAGTTTGCTGAAATAGAAATGAAAAAATGAAGTTCAAAATCCTTTGTTCAACATAAGGTTCTTCAGTTTTCAAGTGATTCTGTCTTTCTGACTGACTGGCTGGCTGGCTGGCTGGTTATGTATGTATGTGTTGTGCATACAGGCCACATCATTGGAGCTAGTGGGCTGAAAATTTAAACATTTACTCTCCATTACGACAAAAAAAATGTTTCTTTTTGTTTTTTAACCCCCACCAATTTTTCAATTTACTATGTTAGTTTCTGTTAAATTGGTTCTGTCTGTCAGTATTCAGACTTTTTAGTGATCACGGCCCAACAAGAAGCAAGAAAAGTAACTTACCCATCCTCAATGTAACATGCTGCCAAAAGATATTCCGTGACGGTTTTTGTTAAGTAACTAAAGAGACCTATTCAATTAAAAATTAATGCTCTTCCATAGGAATAGAGCACTCTGTTGGATGAGGGGTTTCTGTGTAAAAATGAATATACCGCTTAAATTCAGCCTTACTGACCACCAGTTCCGCAGTCTAGTCGAGATTCTATAATTCAATAATAAAACCATCAGGATAAGGGCTCAAAAAAAGGTCATGAAAGCTTTTTTTCCAAAAATGAAATAAAATATTTTTAGAATGGGTTTAGTGGAGTACTGATGCCAATTTTCAAGTGTCTCGACAAAGTGATATGGCCAGTTGTACTAGAACATACAACCATATAAACAGACACAAACACAAACATATAAACAGACACAAACACAAACATATAAACAGACACAAACACAAACATATAAACACATGCACATTTGGCTAAAGTTGTTCAATTTTACTAAGCTTAGTAATTATTGAATCATTGTGAACATCTATTTCCATGAAATCTTAGATTTCAAGTGAATTTTTCTCTTATTGATTTGAATTTGTTGCAATAAATCATTTTAGATTTTTAGATTTTCTTGGTTCCAAAACATCATTTTTGATTTTTATTCAAACTTTGTTCTAATAAAATGTTAGATATAATTTGTACTACCTCCCTTGATAGTTGATGAATTATCTAACCATATAATGAGTTTATATATAAATTTTTTTATTTATTTATTTCTTTGTTTATTTGTTTGCGTTCAAATGGGATGATCTCATTAGTTAATTTACCTTCATGTTCTGACACAAGGATACCCGTCAGAAATGGAAGGGTCAGCAAATCAAACAGTGAGATCATCCCATTCAAGTGCAAACAGTTCATCAACTGAATAAAAAATTTTTTAAAATTATGTCATAGTGACTCTTAAGATTAAATGTCTGATCATACATTAAAACAGCTTGAGTTGGTATATCTCTGAATTTTTGAGATGAGGTATTATTATCATTTTTATTTATATTCGGACCATCCTCATCTTGGTTGTTTTTCATACAACGTTTCGGCCGTTGTACTCTACGGCCTTCATCAGGTATCATCTGGTAGGTGTGGTGAAGTAACGAACCGAATCCTTTATCTAACTGACGGGGGTATATTGACCGCACTCCCCTCTTAGCATTAGTGGTATTATTATTGTCTCACACTGGGATTGAACCTGGAACCATCAGATTACTTTGAAGTAATTTTGTCTGGTTCTGTAATGATACCTGATGAAGGCCATCGAGTACAAGTGCTGAAACGTTGTATGAAAAACAACCAAGATGAGGATGGTCCGAATATTGATAGAAATAGCTTGAGTTTGGTCGAGACTAAAAACTAGGATACTTGAATTACTAAAAATGAATTACCTATTAGAATAGAGTTAGGTTTATTAGTGCCAATCCATACATAAATAATCCTGTCATTTCTAACTGGTATATTTTAGTTAGAATAGAAGATGCTAAAAGTAATGATCATCAACATTGCTTCCATAATTTCTAAACTATATCAAAATTATAGCTTTCAACCATGTTTAGTGATTTGTACACAAACTAATCTCCACCCCAGTTTGTTTTCAGGTTATACAATGGATGTTATGGCTTCAACTGCATTTGGAATTAAAATAGATTCCCAGGAAAATCCTAACAGCCCTATAGTCAAAAATGCTCGAAAAGTCTTTGCTGTTGACTTTTTTAAAACCTTACAGATTGTTGCTGGTGAGTAATTTGAAAGAGAATCTTGATACTTAGATAGTCCAGTTACTAAAAGGGCAGCATCACCACCATGGGGGAAATTTCTGAAATAATGTTTTTCTGACATAGTTTGGGGCATAAAATTCTAATTGGGTAAATAAGGGGGTGTGAGTAAAGTAGAAAATTCATAATGCACAACATCAATTGATTTTAAAGGGAAAAATTGCCACCCAAGGGGGTAATTCATGGACTATGCTTATCAGAAGTACTTTTAGGCATGGAATTCAAATCTGGATTGTGATTGGGCTTATGAGGGTTCTTTTTTTAAATATGGGCAGGATTAAACGCAAAGAATTCATAATATGCTAAATCAGTCAATTTTGTAGGGAAAACGTCATTATCAGCCTTTCAGTGTCCGTTTTGGAATATAGACCTTCCCTGAGTTTTGCCAGACCTCCCTTTCAGGGGCATCATGAAGCCAATACTTTCTGGACTTTTTATTTCATCATGCCATCTTATATTTTGTCGCCCATAGTTTCATATGTGATCTCTGGGGATCCATGTTGTGAGTTGTGATGTCCAGCAGTTGTCTGTCAATCTTACAACATGACCAGCCCATGAGGAGACCAATTTTCCTACTTTCTTAATTCAGTTTGTCTAGCATTATTTAAAGGTCATGAAGGTACTCAGCAAAAAGGACAATGTTGTCTGGAAATTTGAGCTTGCTTTGGTATTTGCCGTCTACTCTGATTCCTGTATTTTCTCAGTCTAAGTCTTGGTGTATCATCTTGAGGTAGGCTGTGAAGAGTTTTGATGAGCTGGTATCACTTTGTCTTATCCGTTTCTCAAGCTGAAGGGGGCAGATTTTTTATATAACCTGTTGAAGGAACTCTTCTGTCCATAGATATGTTTCAATACTCTAACATATACAGAGTCTATTCCTTGTTGAATGATAGCATCAATAATCTTGGGGTTTTTCACTGAGTCAAAGGCTTTTTGTAGGCAAAAAATGCTATAGAGTGGCTTTTTATATTCTTCTGCTTTCTCTTTTAGTTGATCCACTGAATAGAGATGGTTAATGGTTGAGGAGCTTCTTTAGAAGCCAGCTTATTCCCGTGGTTGATTTACATCTAGTGCTTTGGTGATTTGGTTTGTGATTACTTTGGTAAATAGTTTGCTGATGCTATTGAGTAGGTTTTTTGGCCTGTAGTTGTTGAGATCCTTCAGATTCTCTCTTTTGTATAACAGCATTATGATTGCGATGTTCCGATCTTCTGGGGCTTTGCTTTGTTCGAAGTATAAAAACAGAATGGCTAGTTTCTTAGTGATGACTTCATCAGCTTTTCTAAGTAAGTCAATGGTGATGTAATCTGGCCCAGGGACTTTTCCTTTTTTGTATGTTTGATGGCTTTTTTCACCTCCCACAGAGTAGCTTCTGGGAAATCTTCAGAACTTTTTGCTCATGACATGTATATTTAATTTTTCTATGTTCTTTGTTGGGAGAAATAGAGGTTTTGGTAGAATTCTTGGGCATGTTCCACTATCTGGTTCCTGTTTGATGTAAGTTCTCCATTTTCTTCAAGCATACTGGTTATTTGTTTTCTTCCTGTATAAAGAGTTTAGTATTTATTATTTTCGTATTTATTTTTGTAGTAATTTTCACTGAATGAAAATGAGGCACTATCCTGCTAATGGTTGTTGTTGAGAACATTAATTGACCAACTACAGTCCTCTGTTACAAGGCAGAATACTCTTAGAAAGACGACATTATCCCCTGAAATGTTTTTTTATCATTGAACATTGTGAACAATCTTTTTTGTTGCCTGGTCTTTAAAATGAAAAACTTTGTTTATGCAAAGGATAGGATGTTTTTTTGGTTTTAGTTCTCAGTTTTCATTCATTAAAATCTTTATGTCTTATACCAATCTATAAAAAGACAGATTTAATCTCTTATATATTTGCTTGAATTCCAGTCATCTTTCCTATTTTTTCAACCATTGCCAACTGGTTTTAACAAGACCTGTTATTTGGTAGATCCATGAGATATTTTATTGATTATTGCAAAGAATTGGTTAAAGAAAGAAAAAGAAACAAAGAAACAAGTGTAAGTATTTTCACAAGCTAACAAAATATATTTGAACTGTGGTGAATACAGTAAACCTTCACTTATTTGGCACTGATTTCGAATTTCATGGACCGTGGTATTTTCAAATTTCTCGGGCTAAGACACCAACCTGATCTGTTCATCGGCTAATGTGCTCTTGTAAACACAGGCAAGTGACTCCTAATTGTTTAACTACATTTATAAATATCATTTGCTCTTATTCAACTCCAGATGAATGAACTCTTGGAAAAAAGTGGACAGTGGTATACCAGAGGAAAGCTCGCATTGGCTTTTCAACAGTATACAATGTAAAGGAACAGAAAGAAAAGCTGTCATATTTTTTGCTGATGGTTCAAACAGGTGTGTGATGAAATCAATGAAAGATGGGAAAAGTTCAGAACTATATAAAACACTGAAAAAGTGGTCTCAGGTTTGCATAAGAGAAGCTGTTGAACTGATGGGAAATGGCGAAAGAACAAGCAGGAGTGTTCCATGAAGAACTAGATTTAATGGTTCTGTTATCTTATTATCCAACTTGTACTGATTTACATAATATCTTAAAGGTATGCAAGTGTTACTTTGCCCCTATTGGCTGAGGTCAAGAGGAGATAATTCTAACCTCCTTAAGGGACAGAGGACACCATTGGAGGTCAGGTTGCAGAAGAGCACTTGTTTTCTGGGGCCCCCCCCGGATGAAGAATAGGGTGTGGCCATTGAATTTGGAGCTTTGTTTGTTATATTGGTGTCAGTGAGTGAGGATAAAGGAAGATGAGTGAGGTGAAGCAGTGCAAGACAGTGGGGTGTGGTGGTGGTGGAGAAAGTGGTGGTGGCAAGGAAGAAGAGGGAGGAGGAGGGGGAGTTTGCAAAATTTGTAAAAATGGAGCTAAAGGTAGATCTGCAGAATTGCTCAGAGACAAAAAAAAACTTTGATGGGTTGACTGAGTGGAGTCTGTAGAAGAAAAATACTTTTTCTAGATACATTTTTTGACACATTTTGTCGATTCCAAATCTGAAATCTATACCAAGAAATCGAGAAATCACACCCATATCTTTCATATTGAACTTTTGTGATAGCATAGCTAGGTGCAAAGATGATATCATCAATCTATACTAAAATAACCACTGTGTTTTTATCATTACATTTTACATAAATTTATGGATCAACTAAACTTTGTTTGAAACTGCTTTTCATAAGTTCATCATTCAATAAACAGTTCCATTTTCTGCCACCCTGAGACCATACAACGATTCGTTCAGTTTATAAACCAGTCATTGTCTTTTCCTTGGAATTCATAGCCTTTTGCTTACTCTGAATAAATTCCACACTCAATTGGTGCTGTAAGATATGCAGTTTTGACATCCATTTGATATACAATCAGATTATATTGTGCAGACAATTGTACTAAATTTCTCACTATCACTTTAGTGGTAGGAGCATAAGTTTTATAATAATCTAAATCTTTAGTTTGGCTGTAGCTTTTAGCAACATACCTTGCTTTGTGGGTTACAGTACCATCCGTACACTTTTTTATTGTGTATACCCATCCCCCTTGACGCATTCTTACTTTCCAGTAAAGGGGCCAATGTAAAAGTATCTTTTTGTTTCAATGATTTCATTCCTCATCCATAGAATTTTCCAGTTTTAAGAATCAGGCAAATTAACGGCTGCAGTATAAGTCTGAGGAAGATCTGTTCTGTGACAAAAATCAAAATTAAGATTGGCAGTATCGTAATCATCGAGCTCATCTCCAGTAATAAAATCTTGCAAATATCCTGTTTTTTCTCCTGTTCCAGAAGAAATTTGGAATTTCTATTTATATCAGTATTGTCATTTTCATAGTCAGTGTCATTTTTATTTTCATCTGGTAGTACATTATCATTTTCACTTTTTATTTCCACTTTTCATTTCCAATCAGTTCTTCAGTAGTCTATTGTTCACCCTTCCACAAAATATTGTAGAAATTCCCTGAGAACCTTCGGAGATATTGAGATATTATGTGGTTTGGATATGTAACCACGACATAGCAGGGATAATTATGCCTGGATCCATTCTAAAATTGATCGATCATAGTAATTCATTGAGAATTTTTAGAGATATTGCATGGACAAATAGGAAATTATGGAGATATTGTGTGGTTTGGACATGTGACTACAATCCAAGGGAGATAATTTGGCATAGGGCTGCTCCAAAATTCAATCACTTCTCATGTGACCTCTTGTCCACTCCTCCATGGAGTTTCATAGAAAATTGGGACCACATTCCTTACATTGTGCAAAATTAGAATGAAAATAATAGTTTTTCTGTTTTTATGTTTCTGTAAACCACTGAAAACGGCACATGGCATGCACACTTTTTTCAGTGCTACACCCTCCATGTGCTCAAATTTGAAGAATAAAACAAATCTAGGGGGTTTTCATGTTACATTATCTACTTATACAAACACTAATGTTGGTTGCTTTGTAATGCTAAAACAGACCAGTTACACCTTTTATATGTTGCACACATAACCTTAAAATATGTTTGTATAGAAGAGCAAAAGAAAAAATGCAAACTTGAAGCAATTTTTTTTATTGCTTCCAAAATCTCTGTACATGAAGTGGGGAATCAGTTTCCTATTGTTATCAGGTGATAAACCAATGCCTCTCTTTAAAACATTTCAAAATAAGATATTTGATTTAATAAAATTGAGAATGGATGTCCAGAAAAGGCACAATTTGATATCCAAAATACATAAGTATATTCTCAATATTAAAAAACTGTCATATGACGGGCAATATTCTAGTGTTTTAATACTATTGAGTAGGCTTTCAGTCAAAGCAACAACCATAATTTTGTCATAACTTTTGTAAAACTCAAACCAATATTGATAAAATCTACATCTTGTGAAAAACTTTATTCCGAGAAACTTTTTGTACTAACCCAAGGCAGGAAAATTGCTCTGAAAAATGCTAGATCCAAAATTTTAACAAATTTTAAAATTCTCCAACTTGTTTTTGCTTATACTAAGAATGAACTGAAAAGTCAAGCTCGTTTCTTGAATTAACATCTGATCAATTTTGTTGACAACAGTATTTTTCTTTCCTGTTATATTTATGAGTATGGAAGAATCTGCAGAAGGCTCACTATGTCTAATTCAAATAATGTGTTAATTGTTTACTTAGAAGTTATAAATAACTTCTTCAAAGAAAAGAAAAATCTTGAAGAAAAAAAGGACCAGCTGAGAAAATGAGTACCTACACAATTTGTTAATACAATCATAAAAATTCCAAAAAACACTGATCAAGAATATTTACCATAAATTGATGAAAAAATATCAATTAAATTTTTATTTTACAAAATTTAGTTTCATGTGGGTACACGTGGTGGTGGTCACAGCTAATGAAAAAGCTAAGCTGATAAACTACTGGAAATTTAGTGGAAGTAAGGATAAATGCTAACTGGTAACTTTTTTATATGAATTTAACTTCAATTCGTTTTTTTCTTGCTCCAAACCTTCAAAACATAGACCTAGAGAGTAAAAATTTTAATATGTTGTAGCTTAGACAAAGAGCTATAAATAAACTGTACATTGAATGCAAAATAATGTTTAATTTCCTTTGTTCTTATGATTAATTATGTTTACCTTGATCATCGTCTGACCTTTTTGGTAAGCTCTTTGTCGAAGTCAAAATTTCTCTTGGTCTTTTTTTAAAGGGTTTTTGAGCCCCCCCCCAATGAATCAAAGCTGAATTCATGATAAAAGTTAGTAGTTTGTGGTTATCTTTGCTTCTGCTAAAGTTTAGCATTTTTCTCAGCTGTGCCCACTACTGGTTACATGCCACAAGTAATGGCTATTTCATGCCACTTCATTGATATTTTTTTGTCTATTCTATGTTAAAATATTCTTGTTCAATGAATTTTGAGTTTTAACAATAATATCAACAGATTTTGCAGGTTCGCATTTTTTTGACTTGTGGAATAATGAGTTTTTTTGCTGTGCTCTCTCATTTCCTACCCATCATTTTGTTAAATGCGGCCTCATGAATATCTGCCTCACTTCCGCCATAGAGTGGCCAATTTAAAGGTTGTATCATTAGATTTTGTCTGACCTCAATCCTTTTAACAACAGATGAGACAGGAAAGAAGTGATGATTAAAGCATTCATTGACCATTGAAAGTTTTTGTCTAAATCATTTCCTTAGCCAATATTCTTGACTCTTTTTTTCTCCAGCTTCTTCCCCCCTCATTTGTCATCTCATTGTCAAAATTCACTTCTTATGTATTTAAGTATCTGGCAAGGTGCCACTATTTGAAAAATTTTTATTCTTATCTTTAGTTTCCTGCTTGACTAGACTCTGCTCATCCTTGTTTTTTCCTCTTTATTTCTACACAAAAAAAATGGTCGGTCTCAAAGAAGTTTGGAGGAGGGCTGGTCTGCACCTCCATTTCCTCCTAGCTCTGCCAGTGTACGTTATGTATATACAGTAAATGATACTTATAGATTACTAACTTCACGCCTGTTTTCACTTGTCATCGGAAAATTACACTCAGCATTCTTTAGACAGCAAAGGAGAAACCTCAGATCAAGGTTTGTAATAATGGAAAATTCGTTACAACACGGATTCACTTATCATGCAGAAGAAAATTATAGACCTTGACTTCCTCGTTATTATGGTTCTAGTGTGTATTTAGAAACATAAAAAAAGTCTCTTATCCAAACAAGTATTTTATGCTCAAAACTTCACATGAAGCACATACTTTTTATGCAGCAATTGAATAGAGAAAATCAGAAACCCAATGAAGTGCATCTGGAATATGTGTTGATAAATGTAATGTGATCTTGAAATTGGCATAACAAGTCCTCTGTGAGAGTTCAATCTTGAAATAAGAAATTTTTCATTGTTTTCTCTAATCTATTTTAATCATCACTACTCATAACAGACTGGTTCAATCACTGTTGCTGGTTTTTGGTTCTTCATGTTTTCTGATATTTAAATATATCTATCAATGTATCTATCAATCAGGACTTTGCCTGCCTTAACTGCTCAGTGAGAAAGAAAAATGTTTTCATTTGTTTTTTTAGAATTGCTCCATGAATAGTTTTTTTTTATTGCAGGATTCAATTTACAATGAAAGTTCAAGTTTTATGATTCAAACCATACAAATTATTATTTGACTAATTGCAGTAATTCAGTTTCTCATTTACAGGTCATTACATCATCATCAATCTCTCCTCATGCAATTCATGTACTACAAGTCTGCGTGGTTGTCTTGCTCTCTGCACATGGTGTAACAACATTATGTCTAATGCATTTGTCTTCAGGTTTATGAGAGTCTATAGTCTACACCTGTCACAGCAACATAATTACATTTTGTCCAGTTGATCATTTTGTGATGTTTCTTTGTCTGAAAACAGGGCAGCATTTGAGAACATTCCTAAATTTTGAAGATTTACCAAAATGATTGGATTTCAATAAAAATTTTGCTGACGAATTTATTCACGAAATGGATATTTTGTGACAAAAAATTGTGGAAATATCTTTTTAAAGGATATCTAGGGGGCCTGGAAAAGCTGAATGAGTGAGAATTTTTTTGAGAAATGCCACTGCCAAAAAACATAAATAGTGTGAAGTGAGAGTATTTTTCTGAAGTGTATGTCTGCTCTAAAGACACTGACAGTTTCCTATTTTTTCCACTGATTTGCAAGATGGGTGATAGATATAGCAAAAATTTGCTATTGATTGACATGCTTGGATTTCCATAGAATTTTTGGTACTCAATCATTTATTAAGGAATTCATTCATGAAAAGGATATTTCTTCCTATCAGGGTTGTGAAAAAAATATTGGCTGACTGTGTACATGTGTCTGCAAACCCAATATAGGAAGAGAAAACATTAGTTTTTGTGGGAATTAGTTTTAGGTGCATTTATTTCTAAATTTATGCATAGGATAAAATCAATCCTTTTCCTTGCAATTTACCCCAAAAGTAAAAACAATTTTCCCCTCCCATTTTGCCCCAAAGTGAAAAAAAATTTAACCCTTGTAGTTGATAGAAAATTACCCTCAATATATACACCTTATAGTGAAAACAAAAATTTCCCCTTGATTTTGACCAATAAGAATTGAAATGAACATTCCTTCTAAATTTTTACCCCTAAAGGAAAAAAAGTTTCTATTTCTGATTGTGACCTTTGAAAGTAAAAAAAATTTCCCTTCGATTTTGTCCACCAAAATTGAAAAAAAAATCTTCTGCTTGCTTCTGAAACCTAAAAGTAGAAGATAAAATCCCCTTGATTTTGCCCCCTAAAAGTGGAAAAATCCCTCTTTGATTTAGTCTCCTAAAACTTGAAAAAAATTTTGACCCCTTAAAATGGAAAGAAAAAATCCCTGTTCGGATTCAACAATAGATACTAAGCGCAAAACTATTATAGTCAGTAGATTTTATGCAACACAAATTTTATTGGCTTGTGCAGTATTTCCCTCTTAATTGCCATATTTATTCTTGAGTATTTCTGACTTCTACGTCATTTGCTAAGAGTTTAGTCATGTATGTTTTATCAGTCTATCTAGGTACACTAATATTTTAAGTCTGTACTCAAACCATTTCTCTTCAATCTTATTCCAAGTATCAAATCACAATAGCCCGACTAACCAGTCAACTTTAGGATAATTTTGATTCAATTTCTTTGTTTTAATACAATTATAAACCATAAAGCAAATACACAAATAACACTTTGTCCAGTTCCTTGAGCAATTCATGTTTGAGATTACATCATAACAATTAATCATGAATTATTTTCAAGGCAAGAGAAAAAGTATACTCAGTTTTTAAGATCTTGGCCAACACCAGCAAAGAAAGTAGGGACAGTGGTGATCAGAAATTACTTTATCTATAAAATATTGCATGTAATATTGTATTCTACCATTTTTCTATTTGCTATCATCATGATTGTTAATCAGACTACAAAGTTCTGAGAGATAGGATTTCTTTTAACTGGTGTAAACATCATGAGTAAGCATTCCTCTGACCTGATCTAGATATGAATTCATAAATGTGTCCTATCTACGATTATGGACTCACATATTCTAACTTTTCTTAGGAGCTAATGACTAAAGGTGAATTCAATGTCAAGTGACCACTAATATACAGATTCTGCTTAATGCTTATCGATAGAATTCTTCTTGGGAGTAAATCATCATAACATGCATATATAATCTTGCTTGTTTATATAGGGTAGGTTACTGATTGAAACTCACAAAATTATACATTTACAAACCAAAATAATATATACACAGTACTGCAGGGCTACTGGGCACTTTGAGGAGATTTTTTTTTGTTTTTCTTTGCAACAACTCTCAAAGTTGAGACTGAAATGTTATCATTTATAGATCAAACTGTATTGCTACCAAAGGCTCTTCAATGATGATTTGAAAGAAAAATTTGAAGTAATTTTACATATGAAAAATGGCTGACAAAAAACAAAGCCTAATATCCTTGCCTTTGGAGCCCAAAAAACTCCAATTAAATTGTACCTATGTTTTTATCCAGGGGCATGGTGGGAGTGGCAAGGGTGACTCCTTTCCTCCAACATTAAATCAAGTGGTTCCAACATGGGGGTCACAAACCTCAGAAGGTTCAAAATTGTATTACTGAAGGTTTTGGGGCAGACCTTTCAAAAGTCTGGGGTCCATGAGCTTGTTGAGTTAGCAGTCCTTTCAAAAACAATGATGTAGCCACAGATTTGAGGGGCCAAAGTAGAGGGCTTGGCCCCTTGGGCTCCCTACACATGCATTTAGTGATATTTATTAGTATGTTAACTAATATTCATAAAGATTCTGAAGGCGTTGGCAATTTAAAATCCCATTTCAACCCTTTCCTCGACTTGATGAACAGTGCAATGGTTCCCAATCTGGGGGCCAGAGACATTGTATGTTTGTAGAAATGCAGTAGGTGAAATACTGTTCATAAAGCTTTTGAAAACCCACTCTCAATTGTTCAGATGGTAAAAGTTAAATAATTGCAAATAAAACCAAAACAAATCAAATAGAAACAGCAAATTATCAAAACTAACAAGTGCCAAATACCCCCCCCAACTAATAATAATATTAATAATGATAAAAAATAGTAAGCATAGAATTTCTAAACACACGCTGAATATTCTAGAGAGGCATGTCAAAACATATTGAAATTGTAAATGTTTATAGCCAGTAGTTTTTTCTTCACAGACTTTAGCTGGAGAAAGGTTTCCCTCAGATATTGACTGCAAATAAATGCAGTAACTAGCACTCGAAATATAACCATGAAAATTGTGTGATTTTTTGTTTTCAATTTTCTTAACAAATTCTCATTAATAAAAATGAGTGCTAAATAGCCCCACAGTACAGTAATAATGTAAGTAACAAGATCTAAAATGAAATGTTATTGAATTTAAAGATATTTTATGTCCTAAAGGAGGAAAAGATCTCCTCTCTGATTCTGACCCTTAGAAGGAAAGTTCCCTCGATTTTGACCTCTAAAAATGTAGAAATGTTTCTGTTTCCCCTGATTTTGACTCTGTTGAAGGAAAAAAGAGCCCAACCTGAATTTTGTCCCCTGAAAGGGAAAAAATACCACCACCTGATTTTGACACCTAAAAAGGGGTAAACAAAGTTCCACCCTGATTTTGACTCCTGAAGAGGAGACCCCTCACTCAATTTTGACATCTAAAAGGAAAAGGTCCTCTCTATTTTGATCCCTAAAAAGGGAAAAATATTTCTCCTCACTTTTGACCCCAAAAAGAGAAGAAACATTTCCCTTACTTTTGACTCTGCATATATAAATGTTCTTTCTCTTGTACATGCAAATGCTGACTCATATGTATCAAATTCTTTTTCTCATTCAATTTTTTTTCAAAGACTCACTTTTGACCTTTAAAAGAGAGAAAAAGTTTCCCTCACTTTTGACCTTTCTCTCTACTGCACATGTAAATATTCTTTCTCTCTCATACAAATAAATGTTCTCTCTCTCTCTCTTTCTCATTCATATAAACATTCTTTCTATCATGCAACTTTTCAAAAACACAAAAAAATATGTTGGAAAACTGAGGAACGTTTTTTACATTACAACTCCATCTAGCCCAGGCAATTGGTGCAAAATTTTGTCAGAATTGCTCACTTTATGATAAAAGGACGAAATTTGACATAGTGATACTTTAGGGTGGACTGAACAATTCCAGACACGGAGGCAATTTGAAATGGACTGTTCTTAGCAACAGTTGTTGGGCAATATTTTCAACCCAGCAACAAGCCAATAAGCCTTTATAAATGGAGTTTTCAGCATTTAGCTTTGATAAATACTTGAAGATATTCTAATTTCATCATTATTGATAACAAAGTACAATCAGGACAAAGTATTTAGTACAACTTATGAAAATATTATGTGCTATTTTGTTTAAACTAACACAATAGAGGACCACTGGCAGTACTTCATCTAGAATTGGCACAATGCTTTTTGAAAATTCTTTGGCATAAGGCTAGCTGACTTTACCCTTCCTCAACTGAATTTCAGTAAAACTTGAGTTTGAATTAAAAAAAGTTGAACAACTGAAAGCTGAACTTCAATAAAAACAAGTTGAACTTCAATTAATAAAAGTCAAACTGCCATTGATAGTTGAACTTCAACTGATTGGACAAATACCAACTATCAAAGACTCAAATCCAGAAATGACATGCACAAGTTCTAGGCTAGCTACTGCTCAATATAAGAGAGCATCTTTATCCTGCATTAAATCAATGATTCCACCTTCATCTTTCATTGCACCATTTTTTGTTCATCTCTACGGTCAATAGTGATCAAAGAGACTTTCATTTTCGAATTTGCCATGACAAACTTTCCATTTCTAAACTCTTTGGCAACATTGAGATGAGACATATCAAGGCGGCACATATCTCTGATATGAACTGGCATCCAGCAAGCAACATTAGCATGGATGAGACTAAAGAACCTCGGGGTCAGTTTGGTCAGTGTGTCCATATACTAAAGTAGCTGTGTGCTAAGAGCAAGCAAACCTTAGAGCAAGAGGTTCAAGCTCAAGACATGTGAACCAATAAAGAAATTGGGGACTCTTTACTTTCTTTTATGTGCTCTAATTTTCAAAGTTAAGTGGAAGATCCTCCTATGGATCACTTGCTATGTACTCTTGGTGCGCTTTCTTCAGTAGAATGTGCATAGAATAAACAGTAAGCATGTGTATGTTTTGTGTGATTAATGTGGGATGCTGTCAAAAATGATCAAGCTAACCCTGCAATGACAAGCTGTGCTACTTGGAGGGCTTTTACCTGGCCATGCCTTCCAACCAATGGTCTATCAGTTTATAGGAAGTAAATTCAGTGTGAAGGCTTTCAAGTGTAGCAACAAACTTATACCCACCATACAGTGTGTTCAGACATCATTGTAACTGTTTCATCTTTGCAAAAAGGGACAGGCCTACACTTATGACTGGGACCTTACCAGGATTAGGATGTTACCCAGCAGCTTTAACCAACTCAAAGCAGTGATGCAACATTGATGAAGAACATTTCTCATAGGGGAATAATAATAACATTGCATTGATAGAAGGAAGTATCTCCTGTTCTGGTAAAAGACTGGTATAGTAAGCAGTTCAGTATATGTTGGACTTGGAAGATATTTAATCTTTATAGGATTGCTGAACATGATCAAGCCAGTCATATTCTTTTTCATCAATTCACTCTGGGTGTCCCATTGTGATAACAGTTGAATGATGCCTACTAGAACATAATCATCACCACTTGGTGTAACACTTGTGAAAGCAACAGGCAAATCTATAGCAATTCTTTGAGCTATCATCAGGCCAGTAGATATGGTGATACCATGATCTTTGTCATTGATCGAAGTGCCGCCTACAATATTCTGAAACAGGGATATGTCCGTCCCATAAAATTATCCTGCACATGTGATGGAGCTTAGATTATGATCAATATTGTCAACAGCAGTGATTACAAATTGTACTTTTTGGAGCTGGGAAGGGCATACTAAATCAATTTGATAAGAGCAATCATGAACATTGTTACCCAATGCAGTGTCAATATCCATGGTGTGATCATAGGAATCTGATATTCCAAGAGCATAAAGGTTATCTATCAGCTGATGTTGTCTTGTTGAAGCATGAACTTTCAGACCAACAAACAGCTGTACAGGCATCTTGTGATTTGTGCTGTGAAAGATATATGCTAGTTTGTTTGGGTTTCTCTATCTTTCGATACAGTTGCCAACCAAATATTGTGTAATACAGGTTGACCGAGGCATATATTGCTGGAATGTTCCTTAATGTTTAATTCATTGATTAGCATATTGACTGATGACAGCAATGACAGCAATGAGTCTACCTGACTGCTCTGGTCGAATGAACCTGTAAATTTGACATCACAGGGAATGATGTAATTTCTCATCATGTTTGCAACCTTCATCATGGTAATGCTTTGTTCATCATGGTCTTGACTATGCCCACATCATTTTTAGCTCCAATTTTAAAAAACAAAGAAATTGGGGACTTTCTGCTTAGCTTTGAGAACCAGTGCACAAAAAAGAAAGAGGAGGATCCTTTTCAGGATCACTTGCTGAGTGTTCCTGATGTCTTTTCTTCAGTAGAATGTACAGTGAATAAGCAGAATAAATTCCTTAACAACCATGGATATGGGCTGACAGTTCAAGATTGCCTCCATACCTGAAAATGGTTAGTACCTCTCAAAGAATATTTGTGCCAATCACCTGGACTAATAGATACTGTATATAAAATAATTTATCAGTTTAGCATAACTAGGGCAGTGCATGTTTGGAAGGGGCTGGACGTTATAGCGGGTAGAGCAGCCTGCTATAATTGTCATGTAAAATAATGATCAATCTGTCCTATGTAACTTGAGTATTTCAGTTACTTCTTTCCAATGTTGCCTACTTAGATATTTTATATCTAAATTTAGAAAATTTCAGAGAGTGGAAGTCAAGGGAGATAATTAATAGAAATTAAGAGGAAAGAACTAATCTGTGATTTTTTAATCTATTTTCATAAGATTTCTTGAGAACTGTGGATCTGCAGAACTTCAAACTTGACACTGCACTGCTTTGAGTACTGATCAATAATCCACACAGTTCTCTCAGTAGTTTTCTCCAGAGTTGGTCTTGATAGTCCACGTTGACAGTTTTTCACTATAAACCCAGTCCATATCAGAGCAAAGCTGCTAGCTCACATGAACAACTCTTCTTTTTACAAACTCACAAGGCATGGCTCCTTGCTCACATGAACACAAAAGCAGATAATTCAGCAACTTCAGTAACAAAACAAGTCAAGTATGCATCCTAAACAAATTTTCTAAAGGATTTGGTTTTAACACTCACTTTCATTTTCTAAAGACACTGACTTATCAACTCATTCATGCATAAGCATTCACATATTAAGGAATAATTCTACATATATCAGATAAATTCTGATCTTTCTGTCCTAGTCAATAAATTATGTGAACATGATATATTCCCTGCACACCACTCATACATACACACACATACACATATATATACTGACACTACCGTTTCTTAAATTAGTAATAAACCCTTGTTTATCAATACAAAAATGTTTCAATGTGAAATTTTCATTTCATTTGTATACTGATTGATCTTGGACCATAGTACCTTCTATTTCTGACTGAGTTGTTAACTTGTACTATTATCTCCATTTATTTAGTAACAAGACTATCAAACACTTTATTAGAAAACAGTTTACATAAAATCAATTGGTACTAAAGATGGCTTGTTTATTTAGATTAATATCTACTTTAATTTTTTACTTTTTTCAATTAGTTAATGTTCAAGTTTGTTGTAGAAAGGTTCGTTTTTAAAGTGTCTGAATTGAGGTCAAATCTTCCCACATAACAGTAGTAAAAAGGCTCATTTGTAAGGTTGGTATGAATTGAGGTTACAGGTTACACATGACCTGTTTAGGTTTGTTTGAATAATAGTCTCTCTTTTATCACTATTCATCTGAACAGTCTCATGGTCAACAAAATATATGTCACAATTATTTTGGCTTGGAATTCAATAGTAAATTTCACAAAAAGACACGTTAGCTATTGGGCAATTTGTACATAACGGAATTCAGAAAAACACTTTGTAGGTAATCATTATCAAATAAAACAAGATGTAGTTGATCTTGCTAATATTTTGATTTTTATCATCTTGGAAGATAAAACAGACTGATTGTTGATTTGTACTGCTGTGTAGTGGTTAGGAAGGAGGAAGAATATGGAATTCTCTCAGATATAGTTGGAAGATCTTTTGCTTCGAAGAAAGGTAGGGTTAGAGAGAAATTGTCTATCCAGGTGTGAAAATGAGTGTCAGTCATTGTGGGTCACAGAACAATTTCTTCTCTTGCAACAACTGAAAACATTTTTAGGTGACTCCAGTTTCAGCATGTTGCTAGTAATAATCCATTCAAAATTATAATAATCAGTAACTAAACAAACACTCATAAGAATAAACTTTATTTAAAAAAAGTCCATAATCTCATTCAAGAAAGACATTTGTAAATTATGGTTACAAAAAGAGTGTTATATAATGCTTTATGCATTGAAATAAGAGAAGAAAATAAGGTCAGAAATCTTTTAGATGTATGAACATATTTAAGATATTTTATCAATTGAGATTGACCCTTGTTTTTATGCACCATAAAAATATATCAAATCTGTAGCAAACAAAAACTCTTTGAAAGGCAACTCTTAATCTGGCAAAAACAGTATCAAAAAGAAACAATAGATCTATTTATGTAAAACTGGTGAAAAGTATTTTGTGTTTCTTGGGGATAGAAGAAAAAAAAAAGATTTCAAATCAAATTTGTTTCATATTTATGATTTGTCCTTTTTTTTTGCATCATAGTTAAAACCACGAAAACCATCTTCTGAAATTAGATAATTAATGAGGAAAAGCCGGTAGACCTTTACATATTTTGATTTAGTCTGGCACAAGGCCAAACCGAAAAAATGGTAAGTAGGGAGATTGTATTTCACTCTTCTTCCAAGTTGAGAGAGCTTATTTGTCCACTTTGAAAATCTGCATTCTTTTATCAATAGAAATATATATGTATGTGTTATAAAAAATATATAGAAATGTTTTATATAAAAGATATATGTCGGACATATCTAAAAATATTATTTTGCTCCTAGCGATGCTCAATTTTGATCCAGATTCCATCCTTCGCCTTAAGGAACCCTCCTTTGCAAAATTCAATCTTCTCCTGCAATGATGAAAGATAAAAAAAAAATTAATTGAGAAATAAAAAGTAATGTTATGGCTCTTAATATATTTTGTAAACTTTTTGCAATGATTAACTTCTGTTTTGCAATAAGTGGAAACATTCAAGATGTCATGAAATAAAGAGTTTCCATATTTTTCATCATCATTTCATCCAAACATCATCTTTAAACTTTTTTCTCTTGGATAGTAATAAATATATTAATACAAAGATTTAAGTATTATTTGTTCATATTACATTGATTAAAAAACGGCCCAAATTACTTATCTTACATTGTCTAGTTGAAAAAATAAATGCTTTTTGAAGTGATTGTTTAAGCAAATAACTTTACAATGTTGCGAGAATAAAATAAAATTAATTAATTGAAGTTAAACTTTCAAAAGTATTTTAGATTGAGCAATGTCAATTAACCTTTATAAAATATCGTCATAAGAGAAGGAATTAAAATGATACAAAAAAACTTCTGACACTGAAGATGATCACTGGAGAATACTTACTTTGGTCTTCTCACAAGTAACAAGTCGAAATTTCCTCAGCAAATGTACAACAACCATCTTGAATTCAAGTTCAGCCAATCGTATCCCAGCACAGATTCGTGGACCACCACCGAAAGGAAGATATGTGAATGGTGTTTGTTTGGCCTTGTTTTCTTCACTGAAGCTGCAATGGCAAACGTATAAATTGTTCAGTGGAATGATGATTATCTGAAGGAGACAGGCTGGTAGTATCTTATTCAGATAACTGACTTGATTATTAAAAGCAAGCCATACAAGACACAAGTATGTTAAAAAGCATGCTTGAAGAGTTCGATTCCACTCAATTACAAAAATGTATACAAACACAGAATATTGCTTCATAATTCATCATATTTTATTTTGTACATAAAATCATGTTATGAATTATTTATATGACAAAAATATAGAGCTAAAAATTCAACAAAATGAGATGTAATTACAAAAAGTACATTAAATATGTGATTAGAGTTTGGATTAAAATATCTGGCAAGATGATATTCTCTGTCAATGTTGAAAAACACATTGTTTATAGAATAAACAATTGATTTACATGTTCTGCTGATTCCAGCTTCATTAGAATTAAACAAAACACAATAGAGATTCTGGTAAGGTAGTTATTGGTATTTGACATCATCAGCCCAAAATAAAGGATAAACATCAATTATTAAATTAAAAACCAGCCAGGCATGTAAATCAATAGTTCATTTTACAAACAATTTGTGCTTTTCCTCATTGCCAATGTTAATATCATTTACGTAAGTGCGCAAGAAATTCACAGAGTTTGTTGAGGACACAAAATTCATGTAAATGCTTTTAGATCCTTCATTTTTCCTTGTTGAAATTATTTCCACATTGTTTAAAGACTGAGATCAAGAACACTGACTGCTGTCTCTCGACAGACATGAGAGTAACAATAAACTTGTAACAGATACGTAATTGGGACAAAGTCACAAAATCAGATATTCATAGAACCTTGCAATTTTGTTTGGATAATTTGAATTTCGGATATTTGGTGTTACAATGATTAAAATTCCTCTGTATGTAAATATTTGTTGTGTGTGGACTTCTTCATTGGAATAACTGTTTTGGTACATTTGAAAAAAATGGTTGACTCTTTAATTTCAAGGATCATTGGATATTTTAGAAAGAAAAAGTCTTTTATTTAGAATCGCCTTCACCAAACTTGTGATTATTTTTATTAGATGCTAAATTTCAACACCAAATTAAGGTCTCCAACTAAGAATTCACTTATTGTGACCAGCACTGAAGAGCTTGAAGTAAATATACAAATTACTAAGCTATAAATAGTCTCTAGATGTTTAGTGAAGTTGGTTTTGAAGTTTGTAATCAGCTGAAACAAAATATTTCATCAGAACTGCAAACATTTTAATCAACACAACTGAAGGAATTTAGTGTAAGAAGTAAATGATAAAATAATGAAAGAAATAGCATTGTAAAAGAACATAAGTGCAGGGCAGCCAATTCCCTTCAAGAGGAGGAAGGGAAGCATCTGTTCTATACCATATCCACTGGATGAGAAAAATGAAAATCCATCTCCTTTTAAAAGGTTAGTGAACACATCATTATCAAATGCTCAAGTATATAGATTAGTATAGAAATAAGTATTTGAGTACTCATTCTATAGAAATGATTTGAAAATAGAGTTTTGCTTTCTCAAGGCCACTTGTCTCACCACTTAGCTGTTTGATACTCACTGTTCAGGATCAAACTTTTCAGGTTCAGTCCAGTATCTGGGATCATAATGTAAACACATGGTTGGAAACATAACTCCTGTATTCTTGGGAATTTTTACCCCTTTTATGATGCAGTCTTCTCTAGTTTCCCTTGATAGTCTGACAAAGAAAAAGAAACAAGATAATAACGTTTGTTATTGAAAAATCTAGCATATTTGATGGCATATAAAACCTCCCCAAATTCACCCCCCACCAAATGGCTCAAAAGATAACTGTAACATTCATTGTCCAGCCTCATGTTGACCAGAACTTGAAGAGGACAAAGAAGGAAAGGAACAAAATAATAATATTTGTTATTAGAAATTCTAATTTCTCCCATTGATAGAACAAATGAAAGATTCAACACTTGTAAATGACCACAATTCAAGCACATATCATATAAATGGCTAATTTGTCACATACTCCTGATTCAGCAGATGTTACTTCAGAAATTTTGAAGTTATTGCTTATGACTCCCAGCCAGATAATCTAGGATCTGGCTATGGTTCTGTTGCAGAGTTCAAGTATTGGCAATTATTTTTCAGAAATGCTGACTTGGCAGAACACCTTCCTCCTAATAAGTTTTCTAGCCATGATGTCATCAAAGATGGCTGCCACTCAATTACAAAACTTGTTTGATCTCTGGCTCGATTTGCATGGAAATTGGGTCAATATGTTGTAGTTGTTATTCATAAGGTTATTAGCAATGCTTTGATTGCTGACTTTGGTTTCTAATTACAATTTTAATTTACAATTACTGATATTTTACCATGAACAAAGTGATATCATATTGTCATAAGAATGAATATTTACAAGTGTTACAAACATGGTCAGATCTTTTTTCCTTTATACTTTTATACTCACAAAAGGTGCAATAGGCAACCTCATTTTCCTACAAGTAGATGAGGAATTGGCACATTTTACATTGCTACATGTGCCAATAAAGTCATTGGGATACTTCTTTGTTTGCGTTACCAAATCATTCCAAAACCTGATTCACATGAGTGCAAGTGAACAACCGTGTTATCAATAGTGATGTTGAAAGTAGGTTTACTAGTATGAATTTAATAAATGCCCCTTAGTACTTCTACATCTTTAATGTTTGTGTTTTTCCCATAATGGTACAGCCACAATCTGAGGTCATCACAATTTTGCTAGATGACCGTTTTTTAAAATATAATTGGATCTACGTATATATACAGTGATGATAAATTAATTCGTATATTGAGTTATGATTAATCTTCTCCACCTTCTACACATGAATCAAATGGTGCATAAATGAATGTTCATTCATTTTCTTTGCTGTACCTAGATTTAATTGCCAAAAATCTTGTCTATTGGAATGGATCAGATTTCTTATAAGCCAGAGCAGTATTAGAAAATTATTCTTGTATATATATATATATATTGTTCTGATATTTGCCTACTGTGATCAACAAATTTCTCAAAGTCTGTGAAGGGCCTCTCTACATAGAATAGATCATGTGGATCTAGGTCCAATTTCCCCTTTGCTGAAGAAATACTTCATTGGGTAGGGAGTAGTTTTTCAAACTCTGATCCATAAAACTGCTTGGGGTGCTTTCAGAAATGACTTCAGCCACAATTTGAAGATGGTTCCTCCCAATATAAGCATCACTTTTACTCCTCTGACGTAATTTTTCCTTCATAAAACAGATGCTACTGTATTTACTCGAGACACTGAACAATCAATAAGCACATTTGTAACTCCAGTTCCTCAAAAATATAAAATGCTCTGAAAGCAAAGACAATATTTGGGAATTTATCTGGATAAATTAGCAGGATTTCAAAAGCAATAGCAAATAAAACTCTCACAGGATATTAGTAAATACTTTTGGTGCAATTGGATGAGGATACTACAGAAATTCAATAGTGCCATGTAAAAAGTCACAAGCTGAGTTACTGGATTTAGGATTACAGGTAGAAATCCAACTCATTTCTATAGTAAAACCAACTGTGAGCAAAGACTGAAAGCACTTCACAGTGATACAGACTGTTCAAGGTTTTCCCCGAGATTGGAAATCTTGAAACTGTGTAGAATGGTATGTGCAATTCTTCAAAACTACCATAACATGTCTGAATATTCATATTGCTTTTTCTCATCCTCATTCATTGTAAATTATTCTTAAGGAATTCTATAATTGCTTGCGAGATTAAGATGTTTTGCCAGTTTGAAATAAGGCTGTAAATTTTGCTAAAGAAGAAGCTTTTGAATTGCTTTCATGTTATATGACACCAGTCTCCAATAAACAATATATATCTTGTAGCTTTCCTTGGAAGTTTTCACAGTCAGTGTCATCAGAACTAAATAAGGCAGCTCCCTTGTGCTGAAAGTTGTCCAAGGTGCCAATTGTGTATAAATCAAACTTATGGTAGTGATGAAAAATTTACGGGTAGTGGCTACTGAACGCTACATGATTAAAGGTTGTTATCAATGCTTTTACATTTCTCATGTATTGATTTGCCTATGATCATATGTAAGAGAGTTTTCCTAGCACTACAATACATGCTGTAGTACTTGATGATAAAGTTTATGCTTCAAAATTTCATTCAAGTATAACTAAATTTATCACTGAGACCATAGTCTAGGTTTTGTAATATTTCTCTGAATAGAATGGCACATTCTTTAACAGGATTGTATCTTCTTATGGTACCTGATACTTTTTCTGTTTGAAGGGCTTCAGAGAAAATATTGAGTGATTTATTAGCCTCTGTGGGCTTTGAAAACTTGATGCCATTTCCGAAATTAATCACACAAAATTAGAATTAGTTTCTTGTTACTGACATGTATCTCTTCATTTTGCATATTATACTGGTCTGTAAATTAGCTTAGGGAGTATCCATGAACTTTATCATTTATAGTCCAGATTTCATATGAGCTATGCAAGAAAACACTGCCACCTTTTCATGATACTTGGGGTGTACTTTTCTCATTTGATTCAAGTTTCTGTTGAATCTCAGTTAATAGCAAGAAATGTAATTAGCATGCCCCAGCTGATTAGCACCAAAAACACTTGACATATCTTACAAATCACAAGTTTGAGAGAAAGCACCATTTTGTAAGTACAAAACTGCTTTCAAAAACCCAACAGCTTTTGAGAATTCACTTATTCTATACTTCTAGTAAATATGCTTATGAGATTTCTGCTTACAGTTTATACATAAATGATCTAGGTTACAAGTGACTCTTGCTTGAGGACTGCAGTGCATTCCCTTGCAAATTTTCCTCTTCAATCAATTGAGAAGTGCTTGTTTTATCTTTATTTTCCATTCTTTTCTTCTCACTTGGAATTTAGAAAAAGGACTTCTTATGATCATATTGTGCTGCATCACATAATGAGTTTAAACTATTTGTAACAAGTCATTTTATATTTTTGTTGCTGCTCTGATCTTTTTCTCTACAATTTTCAGTACTTACCACATTATCATCACTTTTACTACTAATGATATATGATTTTTGTCTAATTTGAAGTTGTTGAAGTTGACACTCTAGATACTGGAGCAGTACAATTGGAACTTGTTGGAATGGCATTCCCTTGCTTTTTGGAGGAGGGAGAATGGCATTCCTTCACTACCAATGTAATACTAAAATTATCTATTTGAATGATACACTTCACAAAAAATCAGCTTGTATATGTCCAAATACTAATCACATATGATTTCAAAACATCTGAAATTGGCTAAATTTCAAAAATTTTCTCGAGATGGTTCAAGTGACTCTGTAATGGTAACATGCAGTCCTGATTTGTAAACATTATAACTCTTACCTCATCTATCAGCTTTGAAAAGGTCAAATTAATGGAAACAATGAATGTTTTAGAAAAATCAGACCAAAGATATTACAAGTTTCATGATTGAGTAACATTAAATATAAAAAGATTGGCATCTCAGTTTTCTACTGAATGTCATTAGGAAAATATGCCAGGCTATAACACACATTCCCACAAGTGCACACTCTTTACCTAGAACATATCTTGCAAGAGGTATCAGGCTTTCCTCTATTCAAACCCAGCATCTCTTTTATAGTTCTTGAATGATCTGAATCAAATGCATGTTTGCTTATCTCTATCAGCACTAATTACAAGACGGGTCAGCAAGCCAGAGAAGAACGGAACCATTGGAACCAGACTTTGAAGAGGAAACATTTGTAAATGTCACTAATTAAGTAATCTTTAACCTTTTATAAATCCTCTCTTCAAAATATAATTAAGAAATTATAAATATTTTTATCAGCCATAAAATATTAAACCCTCCAAAACCTTCAAGAAACATTTATCTGACTGCTTATCAAATATTTTCTTACCAAATTTACAAATTTAGCTTTTGAATGTACCATTTCTTTGAAAACAAATAATAATGACCTCATGGCAAGTTTGATTGTAACTTTTGAATGACTTCCATCAGAGAATATTCACTTTTGTTAAGTATGATTATTGAGATTTTAAAAAGAAAATAGATCAGCATTTACCTCATCAAGACAATGAATTGATCTCAAATGATTTGAAATGTTGTCTTCTTAGTATTAATTGAAAGACATAAAAAATGTTTCTTTACAATCTGATTATTAATCATTTTATAAGTTTTTTGTAGTTGTTCTGAATCTCTGAAAGTTGAATTTGAAGTAAATTTTATAAAACTTACATTACAGCAACTGGATACATCCTCAATGTCTCATCCATACACATATCAAGATAAGTCAGTTTCTGGACATTGTCATAATTTGGAGATTCCTATGAAGAGAAAAATACAAATTGTAATGAAAGTTGCATTTGATTTGCTTCAAAAGTTGGTCATTTTGTTCCAGGCAGTAGTTGGTCACCTTGCCAACATGAACAAATATATTCACTTGATGGGACCACTGATTCCTCATCAGCAGCAATGCAGAATATTTTGGGAATTCAAATAATTCTTTGACACAAGAACTTCCAATTCAGATCAAAAGTATTGAAAAAGCTCTTAGTGCTTCTTTAGAAGTTTGCTTAATTCATTGAGAAACAAGTGAAAAAAGTAAATTCAATACAAAACAAAACTTTTTATCATATAGAAAACATCTGTGAAAATAAAGAAAGACAAAAGTACATATACAAATATAGATATTTTTAAGAGTAGAGATTTGAATAATTAGAAAGTTTTACCTGTCCTAGTTGTTCTTCTATTTCTTGGCAAAGTTTCTCCTGGATATCAGGGTTCATTGCTATAGAATGAGCAAAGAAGGATAGTGTGTTTGCTGTTGTCTCAAAACCAGCCAAGAAAAAAACCATACACTGAGCAATGATTTCCACATCTGTAAGACCTGCAAAATTCAAGGAGACCCATCAAATGGCATCAGCAAAAATATAAACAAAGTAAAAATATTAAAAGGTCACCTGGTAAAGGCATGAGTTTTACCAAATTCTTTGGGTTAAAAGTTGGAAGCAAACATCTGACCTATCACATTTCAGTGGTCAGTTTAGTACTTGTAAATCTCCCAGAGGACACAGGTTGTATTGATATAGATTTGCTTAGGATTAAATATAATTATGAAAATGAATTTATGACACATTGATATCAACATGGGTCATAGTTATTATTAGAAGAGAAAGCTTTTCACACTGATTTGAAGATGTTCTCCCGAAGAAGAGTTTAATATCTAATTGGTTTATTTTGGGCAAACTGCATTATAATTACCTCCCTGTCTGTCGTGCTATTTTCCCCATAAGCAATGGATTTATGATTATAAAAATGAATTCAGTTTATTGCATGTACAGGGAACTGACAAGTTATACATACATATTTCAAACATGTAAAAATAGCATAAAATTGAGAACATTAACACTAGGTAAATAAATAAAGGTGCAAGTTGTATAATGTGGTCCCAAAGAAGAAGTGAAGCCCCTCCTGCAGAGCTAGTAGTATTGCCTTATTTTTATAACCTATACTGTAATCACCGCAGACCCAAATTACAAGCAGTAGTTTTATCAATTTATTCAACACAATTGAAAATGTTATAATGAAAAACAAGTTTCCACACTAGTTCTTCATTATTTCATTTTCTATATTTAGTCAGACAACACAACAATAAGTCAGAAATGAAAACCTGACAACTCTTTTTAGCCCCGGATAATGATGGGTAACCTTGCCAGTGAATTAATGTTGACCAAACTGCCTTTACCTCTTTTTGTTCTCCAGTCTGTTACATTTTCAAGTTTGAGTTCTTGTTCAGTTTTCTTGTCCAACTTTTCATGGCCTTCAAGTTGAGCATCCAACATCAGTTGCAGCAGATCTTTACGTGCCTGTAATTTTAAATGACACAAATACAAGGAAGACACACATTTCCTGAACTTCTATAACATTACCTCCCACATTTTAAGATGTCTCAATGAAGACATTGTTTTTATATCAAAAGTCAATGTCACTTATCTTTTGGGACAAAAGGGATCATTAATTAAGCCAAGAATCTTCAATAAATATTTGTTTGTCACAAAATGAACAATGTGTATATAATAGCCAGAAAAAACCATTTGAGCACTCTTTACAATATGAAATGAGAGAAATAATGATCAACTCTTCATATAAAATCTCAAAGTATTCACATAAAGTCAGATAGTTATAGTTATCAGCTGAAATTGATCTGAAATTTTCACTGTATACTGTTCGATCCATATGATTAATATTTACAATTGAGTGCATTGAACAAAGAAGGAGATTATGTTTAGAAATAATATTTATTGTAAAAATGAATGCTTTTTTCATCATTAACCTATGGACATTGATGTAGCTACATGTATTTGGTAAGCAGAAAAAAAACTTACACTTGTATTTTTCTCTTTCTTTCTTTCTTCAACCAGTTCCTTACAAAAACCAATGAAATAAGCCATGCTCCCAATTAGCAGATTAGGTTTAATCTTGTTGAGTATTGTGGCAATGAAAGGGAAGATGACTGGAATTCAAGTAAATATACAAGAGATTAAATTGGTCTTTTTATAGGACTAGCTGAAAACCCACCCTATGGGTGAAAATTCCTGCTAGTTCTTGCCTTTAGCCCTAATAAGGTATCAATACCTATGGCCACAATGCACCATTTTAGTTACTTAGAAGTCACATACAGATAAACAAAATCAGATTTTTAGAATTAGATAGATACATGGAAATCAAATTTTTTTATTTGGAAAGTAAGAGGGTAGACCCAACATAATTTTTTTTCATTCTCAAATATTCTCTTTTATATATTTCTTCCTACAAGTAAAAAAAAAATGATTATTTATGCTATGGACACATTAAAAAGTAGCTGTAAAGGAAGGAATATTTTGATGCACAAAAAAGAACCAAAAGATGTCGTCACTTAGTTTGTAAGTGCTTCTGGATATATTACATAAGTGTTTCTTCCATTTGATATGAGTATGGAGAGGTTGATTAGGAATTCAACCCTGGAACCGCCAATATAGAGCTATTCATAGGAAAACCAGAGAAGTTAGGTAAAAGCCAGCAATCTTGAAAGATTGTCCTTGAGTCTTGTTATAATTTCCAGAAATAACCTCCGATGCTCTCTAGTGACCTCCAGTATCAACCTCACATTACCTATAACTTTCATCGTGTGAAGGTCTACTCCTATACAAAATTTCTGTATCCTAGGTGTGATATTATGGCTAACAACTTGGAAAGTTTGCTAGATATACCTATAGGCTCAATTTCAGCATCTTTGGTGTGAAATTATGGTCCACAACTCTGAAAAATGACGAGGAATGACCTCTGGTAACCTCAATTGACCTCAGAGATCAACTCTGCATTGCATATAATCTTTAACATGGAAAAAAATGTACCACCATGGCCAATTTCATAGGTGTTAAATTGTGCCCTTAAAACTTAGAAAACTGTTTTAAAATGACCAGATGTTACCTCTGGTGACTTTGAATTACCTGAGAAATCAAGGTCATATAAATTGCAGTTTTTGCCATGTGAAGATGAAGCTATATTCTTAATTTCAATGTCATTGGTTTAAAATTGTGGCTCACTGCTCTGAAAATTGGCTAAAAATAACTAAGAAATGACACCTGGAGGTCAACCACACATAGCCAATATTTCAAGCTAACTTCTCCTCAGTTCACAAATAGAATATTAGGTTGATTGGCCTTGTAGATTTTGTGGAAAATAGATAAAGAAAAGTTTCAAATATTTACATAGATAGATAGGTAAATATATGCATGGAAATCAGATTATTATCAAGGAGAGTGCAATTGCAGACCCAACATTATAATCATTTTTAATTTTCAAAGACTAACGTCACCTATGGAGCTGAAATATGGAACCTAATCAAAAGATTGATCCTCAGATTGAGAACCATGCAATGTGCTTATGAGAGAATCATACTCAACCTCACATAGAGAGATAATAAGACGGTGCAGTATATCAGAGAAGAGACAGAAGTCGGAGACATCATAGAAACTGTTAAAAAACTCAAATGGTAATGGTCTGGACATGTTGCAAGAGTGTCAGACAACCACTGGACATCACGACTCACAAAGTGGATCACCAGACATCATATGCAGAATTGTGTCAGACAAAAAGTAAGCTGGAATGACAAGCTAGATAAATTCAGAAAGTACTGATGTAATGTTTTATGTAACCAAAGATTTCCATTTTGATTTAAGCCAGAGATAACAAGTAACAAACTGCATTTTTCATGATATTCAAATGTTCATCATAAAAAAATACAGTCCTTGATTTTTAAACAATTTTGAACTCAAAATAATTTGATTTAATATCCACTTAGCTCTGAATGACCAAATGATGGGGGGGGGTCAGTGGATGCTTAAGATTACAAAGAAAAAACTGCAGAAAGACTGAATGTTGTTAGCAATACAGCAAATAAATTACCCATTTAATGCTTGTTGTGTGGGCTGAAATATAGCGTTAGAGAACCCTGTTGGATCTGTTTGCAAAAGAGAATTCAGAGATGTGTTTGTTGTCTTTAAACGTATGTTAACTATACTTTACAGTGGATAGATCTTTTCCCCAATTTACTTACTAGTTATAGCCTGCACTGATTTAAAAAAATCGACATCAAAAAATTTTCGAGCATTTCTGACAACAGGGCTGTCAGGATTTTCCTGTGAATCTACTTTAATTCCAAATCCAGTTGAAGCAATAACATCCATTGTATAACCGGAAAACAAACTGAAAACAAGAAAAAAACAAAAAAAAACAAAATCAGTTTGCATAGAAAGTAACAAGTTTCATAATATAAAAGTTTCATGTTTTAATCTGTATAGCCTCATTCATTTGTGATAATAAGTAAACATTCTTATAAGAGATGAGGCAAATAGTAAATTCTTAATTGCCATTAGATATATCAACAAGGGCAAAATGACCCATAGTATCACGGATTTGATTATTCGTGTTTCTTTTAAAAAATAACAGAAAGCTACTCTCATGGGCTTTCGAGAAAATAATTAAAAATATTTTGCTCTCAAGATTTTTCTATTATTTCTAGTAATATTTGGACCATCCTCATCTTGGTTGTTTTTCATACAACGTTCTGGGCGTTGCACTCTACAGCCTTCATCAGGTATCATCTGGTAGGTGTGGGGAAGTAACGAACCAAAACCTTTATTTATCCGACGGGGGCATATTGACCACACTCCCCTCTTAGCATTAGTAGTATTATTATCTCACACTAGGATTGAACCTAGAACCATCAGATTACTTTGTAGTAATTTTTTCATGCTGTAACCACTATGCTATGTGTCCATGTGGACAGTGTGACTAAAGATCAACTTGAAAAAAGTTGAATTCAAATTTCAATCAAAGAAATCATAAGTAATAAACACTTGAGAAAGGCTGTATTCGAATTGTGTCCAGAATGACTCTTTCAATTAGAGGAAAATTAAACAAAAAGGATGTTGGAGTCGTTCAGCTGACCTCTCTGGCTTTTCTACTAACATTTGCGTAAACAACTTACATGAGAAATTCGTATTCAACATTAAATATATACTTTAATCCACTTTATAAAAACTGTATGAAACTTTTAGAAAAAATTTAAAAGTTTATAGGTTTACCTGTACAGTGAAACATTTACCGGGCACAAGATATTTATTTATTTTTCCAAAATTCTTTGTCCAATTAATCTATTTTCTATCCTATTATGATCTAAATTTATTTGAGTTACAATTCTTTTTTACAGATAGAGGTCAACATTGAAGGGGGAGATTTTTTTTCATTTATAGGAAACAAAATTTTTTACTTTCAGGAGTCGAAATCCAAGGGAATTCTTTTCTTTACACTTAGGGTCAAAGGGGGGGGGGGATTTTTTCTCTTTTGGGAGTCAAAATCGAGTAGAAGATTTTTTAACATTTAGGGGTCAGAATAGGGGGAAGAATTTTTTTCAATTTTAGGGGTTGGAATCCAAGGGATTTTTTTTACTTTAAGGCTCAAAATTGAGGATGAAGATTTTGTTCACTAATTGGGGTCAAAATCCAAGGGAATTTTTCTACATTCATGGATCAAAATCAAGGGGGAAGATATTTTTTTCACTTTAAGGACTCAATTTTGTTTTACTTTTAAAAGTCAAAATACAAGGGATTTTTTTCACTTTTAGGCATCAAAATTGAGGGGACTGTTTTTTATTTCACTTTTGAGGGGTAGAATCTCATGGAATCTTTTTTCACGTAATGGGGGAAGCTTTTTTTCTTTTTTTAGTTTCAAAATCTAGGAAGGAGATTTTTTTTCTCTTTTAGAGAAAATAAATGGTTTATCGCAATTGAGAAACACAGCCTAATAAAAGCTTGTTTTTGTCAATTAAACACAATTTCCTGAAAACTAATTTTTCATGATCAGAACTAAAAATTACTTCCATCGCTTTTGGATTATTTTTAACACATATCAAGATACTTCTACCTTCTTTGTTGTCCATATTTAACTTCACGTGATGGCAGAATCAATGGATGGTTTTACTATTGCCTATTATTATATACTCACATAGCTTGAGATCAGCACAATTCCTACACAAACATTGATCACATTTCTGGCATTCCAATATCTGACTCTTTTCATTAGCAACGTATTTTTGGCACTTCATATTTCACTTTTCTTCTATTTCATTCTGTATGGCCAAGTTAAACCTTGATCTGCAGGACTCATTTTCATTAATCATTCTCATTTATTTTAGGCTAAGCTGCCAGGTAGTTTTCATTCTTCATTGAGCAAGTTATTACCAACTGCTTATATTAAGTAGTTTATAAATATCATTCATTACATATATTGGTTGAAAGCCATTTGATGATATATATATATATAAACACAATAACTCACATGTTAACATCAGTTGCTTCCTTACTATCTGCGATCTTATCTAAGTTCTTTTCAAAAGTTTTCAAAACATCTTCAATCAGTGGAACCATCTGGAATTAAAATAAAACCCATGAGAAAAAAGGCAGCAAAAAGTTATAAAACATTCTAATCAGGTCCATTGCAGATCATTTAAAAATCATTAGAGACACAAAAATTTCATTTATTTTCATCATTTTTCTTTCATCTTATTTTATATAGATGCTAATTAATTCTCTGATTATATCTTTTATACGAAAATTATCATCTGGGAAATTGACTTTACTCAATTAATGATGACTAATTAATTTGAGCAAAATATTTGTTTTATTATACTTTCTCAGTTCCAATATGAAATGACAAGGAGAACATGTTTAAAAGGAACATTCCATTATATACAGACCTCTCGCATTCTTTTAGAGCTGTAAGATGGTGCCAAGACAGTACGAAGGTATTTCCAGTGGTCATCTTTGGCAACAGATAACATGTTTGATGTGTACTCTTCTACTGAAATGGTTAACTGTTCAAGAGAAAGAAAATACATGATTTACTTATGTAACGAACATTGTTATGGAAGGAGAAAAAGAAAAACATAGTTGACTCTTCCATGGAATAAAATTCAGTAGTTTCTCTTCTTTAAATAAACAATATATACATCCTATGAAACTTTACAGCTGTAAGATCTTACCATGTAAATCAAAATTCACTTCTTTCTGCATTTGCATAAAACTTATAAGTGAATTCATCTCGATAGGACTCTCAGTTGCTTACAAGGTTTCAGGAAATTAAAAGTAATAACGCTGTTTGAACATGGCTCCCCAGCAGTATGGATACCACCTAATATTTTTATAGTATGGCACATTCGCTTGATTGTTCCACCAGTACAATGTTAGTGTGGTATGATGACATATTATTGTTGCAGTCACTGCGGAACAAGTATGAGAAACAAGTTAAACTAACTATGTCAATTGAAGAAAAATCATAGCCTAATCGCTTATTAAACACCTTGGTGACTGAAATAGTTGAATAACAATTGATATCAGTTTTCAATTGCAAAATTTGGCATGCTAGCTTTGAAAGTAGGCAGACCGTTCCTATTTCAAAGATAGGCACAACATGATCAGTCTTTTCTCGTTTTCCCCAATTTCTTACTATGCCAAACTAATCTCAGAATATTAAATATTGATGTCTTACTATAATTGAAATTAAAAGGAAAAAACTACTCACGGTTCTGTTTGTAAAATTGGAGAAACTTTTTACCATGATTTCTCCAATAATTTCAGGGTCGCTGATAATTAAATGAGGGAAAGGTCCAAAAAAGAAGCTACAAAAAAAGAAATATATTGAATTATTACTACATCTCATTAAAGAGAAAAATGCAAACAAAAAATTCACTGGTATCGATTGATTTTGAAAATAAATTTTGTTCCAAATGAACTCTTGACAGAAAAATTGAAATCAATTACTTTATCCAAATTATTTTATCAAGAAGAAAAAAAAAGTTCAGGTTCAAATCATGGTAGTAACACGTCAAGCTTTTCACCCCATTTGCAAGCCAATAAAAATTGTAAACCAATCTCTGAACAGCATATTAAAAATTCTTTTTTAAAATTCATTTTTCTGGTAATGTGTAATCTTATAGTGTCTTATTGCTTGTATGTAAATCAGCCAGCCTCTGAACTGAATGAAATGCTCTCACACTTCATCTCACCCACTGTATTAAAACACATTACCGAATGGCTTTCCTTTTAGTGTGTACCTTTTTTCATCCTAGAATTCTTTTGATAAAATATTCATGTTATCAGTTAACACCACTAAAATATTGTATGGGGAAAAATTCCTCACCCATAAATGTCACCGAATTCTTCCTTCCAATCAAAAAATACTTGATGAAACCCCTGAAATCAAAAATAAGAAATTTAATTTACTTAAAGATACAAATCATCTATGAAATAGATTTAAAAGAGAACATGATCATCTTGTACGAATATGATACAAATAGATGTTTCAAATCAAAGTGTACAAAAAATTAGAATCAACCAAAACTAGCTGAAAACCTATGGGCTGGTTTCCATTCGGAGACCTATATAGGGCCTTTGGCTCCAATAAGAAATCAAGACAGTTTTTTTTATGGGTACCTCCATCCAATATCCCTAGCTAAAGTGCACTGTTCAGGCTACTAAGAGTCACATACAGATAAATGGAATCTGACTTTTTGTTTTATGTATATAGATTGATAGAAATCAGATCATTATTATCAAGTTGAACACAAACCCCACACTATAATTATTCAGTTGCATATTACCAAGACTTTAAAAAAAAATATTCTTCAAGTTAATACATTTTAGGCTTTCCTCTAATTCAATACCTCTGACTACAATACACCATTTTGGCTCCTTAGAGGTCAGATGAAGATAAATAGAATCAGACATATAGTATCATATATATATATGGAAATCAGATCATTATTATTAGAGTGAGCACAAATGTTGACCCGACACTATCATTTTTCTTGGTGAAACCTGCTAAAACTATGCCTGAGGTCCCATTAACATATACAAAAAGTTTCATGTACAATCAGATATTTGTTGAATTACAATTTGAAGAAAACTGAAATTATAACATCATTACATTTTTTTCACAAGAAAATGACAACTGTTTTTTTTTTTGTCAGATTTTACGCAAGATTGACTCATCCAGTTCTCAAAGAATATTGGAAATCCAATCAAAAAGGCTTTCAAATTCTGAATACTCACTACTTTGCCGATTTCTTTAAGATTTCCAATATAAGTTGTTGGTTTTGGACCTTTGATTCCATCTCCAGTGAAATAAGCAAAATTTTTTCTCCCATAGCTGTAAAAGGGAGAGATTGTTTCATTAAAATATGGTTAAAATTAATGCAAATATAGTTAGGATATAAACATGTTGAGAGAAGATGTTTTCTTCAAATCAGTATCTATACATAAGTGAGAATTTCATACCATGTTTGTCTGTCATGCAATAGAAATCATCTGCATATGAGTGGAGCTCAACCAAATTTGGCATGTATACTCTATGGATCCAGCAGGTGTTAAAGTAAAAAGTTTGGACGAAATTTTGAAAAAAAAGTTCTTAAACTGGACTCTTATTTTCCATTCAGTATATATATATATATATATATATATATATATATATATATATAATATATATATATATATATATATATATATATAAATATATATATATATATATATATATATATATATATATATATATATATATATATATATATATATAAATATATATATATATATATATATATATATATATATAAATATATATATATATATATAAATATATAAATATATATATATATAAATATATATATATATATATATATAAATATATATAAATATATAAATATATATAAATATATATAAATATATATATATATATATGTATATATATATATATATATATATAAATATATATAAATATATATATATCGCCTTATATATGTTCTTTTAAGGGTTTAAAAATGAATGGAAATTTTCTTGTCCTTTCAAAAGGGCAGTAAGGAGTCAAAATTGAAAGAAAACAAAACCCCCCATTTATTTATGGGAAGTCAAGAGATAACAGGACAGGTCGACAAAAATTTACATGAGAAAACTTTGTCATTTATTCCTCTGTGATTTGTCTCTCTCCAACTTACGAGCCTTTTTCCCTCTATATAGCTGTATGATACATCCATGCTCCCTTCTGAGAAGTAGTGAGCACAAACCTTATTTTAACAGTGGGAACCTTCTGATACTATACTATAAATCCAATCCTAATGGAATCAACAACAAATAAAACATGTAGAAACCCACATAGGTATGCTAAGTGATTCAGCAGCCAATTGAATTGTGGCAAAATTGGTGTCGAGCTAAACAGATTTAGGGTAAGGATTTGGACCCAAGCTTAGCATGCTATTTACAAAAATGTTGATACTGTCGGAATTTTTTAAAAATAGAAAAAAACAGACTCTGTTCAACACATACATAATTTTTACTTATTAAGAATTGTTACTTATCAAATAATTTATTGATCATTCCAAAAAAATTGTAAATTTTACAAGGAAGATATTTCAATTTTAGGAAATTTCCAAAGGTTTTCCCCTCTTGCTATTAGGCATTTTATTTTTCAAAATCAACCCAACCTTTTTTTTTTAGAATAGACAATATCTTTTAGAAATTGAAAAATTGAAATAAAAATTTATTGCAGCAATTATTTCTCTGTGACTTGAACAATGATGGCACTTTCCAGAAAAATTCTGGCTTTTTCTATCCGATGAAGATTGTAGATTATATTGTAATTCAAATATATTGACTATTCTAGGTTTCCTATCTGCGACAAAACAAAAATTGATAATCGAATATTGAACCTAAATCATAGTTTTCTGAAAGATGGTATTCAGAGCTGGTTGTTTTGGTTTTGTAAATTTCAATCTGAGGGTTAAAAACGGACATGATGTCCAAAATCAGACATAGTATTTGGCACCCCTGAGTTCTGGTCTTATTCATTAGTGTGCAAAGTGCCCAGGAGGCAGCAGACATGGCACTTCTTCATGCCTTTAGTTTGACTCTTCTTTATTTACATATTTGGTGGAGGCAGTGTTTTACTAATTTGTTCCCTTTAAGACCCCCGGATTTATTGTTCTTTCTTACATTATCACTTACAATGGCTTCCAAAGAAAGATGCGGTACTGGTATTACCTAAAAAACGCGTGGTGTTATCAATAAATAAAATTAGTCTTATTTCCTTTTTTTATAATCATTTTATATCCCCTTACAATGTGATTTTTATAGATATTTATGTACTGTGTAATGTATGAATTTGTGCAATTTTCAGTTTCATTTTGGCTATTTCAGGTTTTTAGTACATAATTCGGTAGTACTGGACAATTGACTTAAACAGTGTACCAGTGTATGCTTGTCTTGTGCATCCAGTAAGTAGCAGATATATGCAGTCAAAGAAAGATGTCGATTGTTCTCGAAAATGAGAATAGTAAGCTCTAGTTTACCTCGAAGGACATTGGCATCAAAGTTGTACAAACATGTAACAAGTACCTCAAGTAGAAACATCGTAGTAGTAGCCTTTGCTCGAAGACCAAACATCATCTCCTAGTGAGGAATAAAAAAGGGAGTGCCTCACACACAGAGAATGAGAGAGATTATATTAGCACCGTGCCTGATTTACTTAACCATGTGTTCTTAGACCAGAAGGATAAGAGAGGTAGACATCTCAATTTAGCCTTTAGGTCTCCCTTTAACTCCATCCTCAGAGGGAAGTGAGATAATAAGTGTGCCCAACACACGCCTGATGACTTGGGAGTTGAGACTGTTTAAATAAAAATATTTTAAACGTCACTCCAACAAAAAACTAAGCTTTCATTGGCTACATCAGGTCACATTATCTCTTCCAACTTTTTCTTCTCCATGTGGGAACACACTGTCCACTTACTGACAAGTTATAACTAAATTCAACGAAACGAAAAAGTTACTGAGTCCTAATTGCCACTGATGTACCCCTCCTTGTCATTCTGACACACACCTACTCCCCCATTCTTTTAACTGAAGCTCTTTAAAGTTATGTGCAAGTGACAATTTTGGACTTAATTACGTACAAGTGACACATGCATATATAGAAAAGTGCAATTATTTCAGCCACTAGACCGAAGACCAAATTTTCAATTTCAGCCACCAGGCCGAAGACTGATTTTCCAATTTTTGCCTTTGCGCAAAATTTCGTTTTTTCTGAACAGTTAGGGCTGTACAAGTGGTTCAGATGAGGTATGTGGCAAAAAATTTTCAATCAAATTATTTTAGTGAAACTTGATATTCTCCAAAACAGTTTTTCAGTGGTACCAAAATCTTTGATCTGCTGTCATTAGTAAGAAAGTTATTGTGATTTTAAGCATGACTAATTTGGGTTATCAGGGAAAATATAAAATAAAGCAGCAACTGATAGTTGGTGATTTGAAACTATGCTTTGTAGTTGAGAAAAAGATGTTCGTCTGCTATGGTCTATGGTGGTTTTAACACTACTAGCTTTGATCGGTGATAATTGTAGAAGTTATAACTATCAAGTGCATAATGATATTTCCTTAAAAGTTACCTTATTGGTAGTAGATATATCATAGAAGAACTGGAGAAAATTTCAAAATAAAAGTTTTTATACTTTCCTGAATAAACTGCAATTTACTTTGCAGTTGGGTGCACATTGGATTAACGCGGAGAATTCAACAATCTGCAGAGTTATTTTGAAAAACTATTTTTCTTTTTGGATCGGATGACCTTCCAACAATAATGACACCAGGGAATCGGTCTGCAATGCCAAGTTTGGCAAAATAGTGTGAGAATAAGGGGTCAGGTTTGGCCAACTTGAGTCTAGATAAAAAACAAATTGAGGCTGGGCTTAAAATAGCCCGCAGCCTTTAGCAGACGATGCATGATTATGCCTCATACCTACAGCGATAGAAGAGTGCAATTTTTCCAATCACTAGGTTGAATTCAGAAAACAAAAAAATATGAAAAAGGAAAATAGTTTTCGTCCAAGAGAAAAATCTCTAAATTTGGTCATGGAAGCGGACTTGATCAAATAGTATCTAGATATTTTTCGAATCGATTTTTCTTTCAATTCAGTTACATTACGTAAGTTTCAGACTTGAAATTGTCAAGGCAGGTTTTTAAAAATGTAAACAACATAGAACGAATTTTTCTTTTTAAAAGGACTCAGACACGAAAAGTTACTAAAAAAAAGTCGTAGAAATGGGTTTCAGTTAGGAAATGCGATTTTCTAATAGCGACGAAAATAAAAGAAAAATTGGACTTACAAATAAAGGCTGATTAAAATAGCCACTGTTACCAGTAGAAAGTTGGGAACATATAAAACTCCAAATAAATCCATAATAGTGTAAGAAAAGTTGTTTTTTTTCTCTTTTTTTCCTTTTTTCCTGTCAAGGGAATGACTGGGGGAACTTGCAAGTGTTTCTCTGCCTGCTGCTGCTGCTACTACTGTGATTGGTTCGGGGCGTATGGGAAGTTTTTATCTACTGTCCCTCCACAGCAAAATTGGACACAAGGTCGGGCTTAATGTGGGGGAAAATAGGTGAACCCTTTCAAAAATAGCTCCAGCCGACGCGGCTACGGTTGCCAAGCAACCGAAGAAGTTACAGCAACCCCCGCCACGAAAGCGTCCACCAGGGGACCTGCTCCTTCAAGTGCAATGGAGCAGTGCTGCTCTGGGGAATATATTTATCTACTTTTCCACCAAAACGGAATTTGACACAAGGTCAGGCTCAATGTGGGAAGAATAGGTCATCATCATCATCATCATCATCATCATCAGTCTTTCAATGTCTGTCGTTGGACATAGACCTTCCCCTGGATTTGCCACACTTCCCTATCATGGGCATCACGGAGCCAGTACTCCCTGAACTTGTTTAGCTCGTCTCTCCATCTAACATTTTGCCGGCCTCGGTTGCACATGTGATCTCGGGGGATCCATGTTGTGAGTCGCGATGTCCATCGATTGTCTGCCATTCTTGCAACATGGCCAGCCAACCGCCATTTGAGATTTTTAATGGATTCTATGATGTCCCTAATTCTTGTCTTTTCTCGGATGTACTGTGCTGTCTTGTGATTTCTCCATGTGAGGCCCAGCATTATTCTTTCATGTGCACGTTGCATGGTTCTCAATTTACGGGTCTGTCTCTTGGTTAGGTTCCATGTTTCAGCTCCATAAGTGACTATTGGGAGGATGCATTGGTTATACACCCTTCTCTTTAGGATCAATGGGATCTTATTATTTTTGAAGGTTGAGCTAGCTCTGCCAAAGGCTTGCCATCCTAGTGTGATTCTTCGCTTGATTTCTTCTTCTTTTGAGGGTCTCATGGAGATTTGTTGTCCTAGGTAGATGTAGTGGCCTACTTCTTCCAGTTGTGTGTCCTCAATTTTGATCTTAGTGTTTTTATCCCCAATGTGGTTGTTGCACATGATCTTTGTCTTGCTGAAGTTCATGTGTAGGCCGACTCTCTTGCTCTCTTCATTTAGTTCATCTATCATTACTTGGAGATCGTGTAGGTTCTCTGCGAAAAGGGCTATGTCGTCTGCAAATCTAAGGTTGCTCAGATACTCGCCGTCTATCCTAATTCCTTTGCTCTCCCAGTCTAGCCTTCTGAAGATCATCTCGAGGCAGGCTGTGAAGAGTTTAGGTGAGCTGGTATCACTTTGTCTTACTCTTTTCTGGAGCTGGAAGGGGTCCGAGTCTTTATGTAGCCTGATAAAGGAGCTGCCGTGATTGTATATATGTTTCAAGACTTCAACATATACTGGATCTGCACCTTGCCGACTGATGGCCTCCATGACCTAAGGGATTTCTACTGAGTCGAACGCCTTTTTGAAGTCGATAAATGCTACGGCAAGTGGTAGTTTATACTCAGCTGCTTTTTCTTTCAGCTGATTTATCGAGTGCAGGTGGTCCATGGTCGAGTAGCTTCTTCTAAAGCCAGCTTATTCATGTGGCTGGTTTTCATCGAGTGTTTTTGTGATTCGGTTGGTGATGATCTTTGTGAAAAGTTTGTATGCACAGTTGAGTAGGCTTATAGGCCTATAGTTGTTGAGGTCTTTCGGGTTTCCTTTTTTATATAAAAGCATTATGATAGCAATGTTCCAATCGTCCGGGACTTTACTGTGTTTTAGACACAAGTTGAAGAGGACGGCCAGTTTCCTAGTGATGATTTTACCCGCTTTTCGGAGTAGGTCGATGGTGATGTTGTCTGGTCCAGGGGCAGTTCCTTTCTTAGTCTGTTTAATAGCTTCTTTCACCTCCCACGGGGTTACTTTTGGGAAGTCCTCGAGTTGATTGCTCGTGTCTTGCGTATCTCGCTCATTGTTTTGTAGTCCTTGTTTGGATGAATAAAGTTTTTGGCAGAATTCTTTGGCACGTTCGACAATCCTGTCTCTGTCTGTTGTTAGGTTTCCATTTTCCTCGAGACGATGTTAAATACAAATAAACACCAATAAAGAACGCAGGAAAATGTTCCATACAAAACCACAGCCTCTAAACATACCAAAAGAGCACGTTCAATCTTTCAAGCTCGAATTGAAAAACGGATTCAGAATTCTTACTGAACAAGACAACACCAACATCAATGAAATAAGCAACAAAATGACAGCGTCAATAATTGAAGTAGCCTCTACTTTCAAGCCAATGAGCACACAACCCATTAGCAAAATCTCAGATGAAACTAGAAATCTCATGGAAAAATGCAGAAACCTCAAGCTACCGACAACAACGAGAGAGAAAATTGAAGGGGCTGAACTAAACAAATTGATCAAGAAAAAACGAAGGGAAGACAGAAGGAGATACACGACGGCAGTCATTGAATCGACTCTTGAAAAAGGTTGGGGCTTCAAAGCTATAAACAAACTCCTCAACTCGGGATGAAGGCAAATAACTAGCATACTCGAGGAAAATGGAAGAATAGGTAACCCCTTTCAAAAATAGCTCCAGCTGACACGACTTCGTTTGCCAAGCGACCGTAAAAGCTAAAGCAACCTCTGTCATGAAAGCGTCCACCAGGGGACCTGCTCCTTTAAGTGCAATGGAGCAGTGCTGCTCTGGGGAAACTGATCCCCAGCGGCTGGGCTGAGTAATAATGGGAGAGCTTGAGGACGAGTCCATAGGCTCCCCAATGCGCGTAGCAAAGCGCAGCCTCAGTAAAACCTCATTGGCTAACGCTTGCACCGGCGCACTCGGTCTTTGATGCCAACCACAATACAATCTCCGGCCCATTCGACGGGCAAGTATCAGTACCGACTCCTTGGGCTATGCGGTGGAACAGATATTACACTTTGACCCCGAAGGAAAGGCCAGAAAAATGTGAGGGCGGGCACTAGTACACACACACGCATCATTAATCATCAAATATCAAAGTGATTATCCAATGATTTCAAGGATGAATTTCATCGGTAATCAGAACGAGACTTTGGGATGAGCCGATGGAAAAAAAGTCACATCATGTGCAAATATACGCAAGAAAGAGCCACAACTTGGATTTCTGTGTGAGAAAAAGTCATACGAATTTTCTTTTGATAAAATGAGTGATATTCTTATCTATTCATATTATAGTAATAAGATAAGTGATACTTTTAATTGAATAATGTTTTGATAAAGTAAACTTTGACAATAGAGGCCACATTCATAGTGATAAAACTTGGGCACAAAGATTGTAAATTGGAAAGTTTCACACCTGCACTCACTTTATGTTAGATTTGACACACAAATAAAGAGAAATAAAAGAATTAATGAAAGAAAAGTACTCACATAAATTATAAATTATATTGTTATCGCTTTGGATCAATTGAATTGTTAAATTGTTTTTATTTGTTCGTCTTTTTTAACATCGAGTGAGCAAGAGTGTGAAACGTTACAGTTGGACTCACCTTATCCCTGCATTGTGCCAAAATTAGTATAATGATAATAGCTTTTCTGTTTGTATGTATGAATGTATGTTACTTTAACCCTGTGAAAACAGCACATGGTATGTCAACATTTCATTTGTGCTGGTGCTCCTACTTGAAGAATGAAACAAATGTAAGGGAGTTTGAACTGTTCGATTATCTATTCATATAAACACTGGTGTCTGTTACTTTACCTAAGAGGTCAAGCAGTATTTTTGTCATATTCAAGTGCGTCAACCAGCTATCTGATGATTTCTCAACCTTAGCAATAGAGGGCCTTTTCATGATTATACATGTTTATTTAAAGGGATGTCCATTTGTAATTGTTGGATTGTTCAGGGTTGCTCAGTGATTGCAACACTCTTGTATCCTACTATTTGTGGATTATTGAAGACGGAACTTTATTAACAATATAACTGACATCTTGTGTTTTTACAATATGCATATTTCTCATTCTGTTTATGAGAGATATATTTCCATTGGCCGTCAAATGCGCAGACATTTATTATTGTTCCCGCTATTTTCACTGATTGTAAAATTTTTAAATATCTCAATGCGTCCAGTGAAGAAAATTTATCACTAATACATTATTGATTATTCATTTTATGGGTTTATTACAGTCAATTACCTATGTGTCTTCTGTGCAACCAAACTTTGAGCAACAAATCCATAGAACCTTCACTCTTGGAGTATTATCTGCATTCTGAATATGCTGACCAGAAAGTCAGACTGTTATATTTCTTGCAACTTGAAGCCTCGTTCTGAGAGTGGGAAACATTGATCTTGGTATTTCAGAAGGCGCTTACAAAGCAAGATAATGGCGTGATTGCATTGTACAATATAGTATTTCTTGTTGTAAATGCTGGTGAGACCTACACTTTTAGAGAAACATTACTTGTATCTGTTATTGAAGAAGTTCTCTTGACTGTTATGCATAAGAAGCCTGACTCCATTATTATTTTAGTAATGATACAAAAATCTGAAGTATGGATGAGATGGCTTTCAATGTCAAACATCAACTCATTCATTTTCTCCGGAGACGTGAATTTTCTATACAAATGGATGAGTCAACAGTTGTGGACAGTCGATGTACGATGATGGAATATGTTTATTTTTTTCCATGAAAATCTTCAACCCTGTGAGGAAATGTTGTTCACTGACTTGACTCGAAAGGTACATCAATTTTAGAATTATTGAAGCCATTTTTAACGTGCATAACATCCTTCTGCAACTGATGGAGTGCTTGCTATCATAGGTAAATGAAGGGCTTTCTCATTTCTTCTAAAACTCAAAATTTCACTTTCTGTTTCAACTGTTCACTGCATAGCACTATGACTGCATTTAGTGGCAATAAATATCAACAACAGGCTCAAAGCTGTCAGTTATCAAGATTGTTATTAAAGTAAAATCAAATTCTTTGTCTAATCAAATTTTCCATCCACTGTGCCTTGATAATGATGATGACTATGTGAGGTTTTTGTACCACACTGAAGTACGATAGTTGTTAAAAGGCAACTGTGTTATTCACTTGCTCAAACTGTCTGTAACAGTCATAGAATTTTTTCAAATATTCATCAAACTTAATGATCATCATATGTTATTGCGAGGAAAACAAAAATACATGATTGTCAACTGAAAAGTGTCCGTCACTGCTTTCATTTCTCAATAGTTACTCTAAAGGATTGATATTCCCAAACGTCAACTCCACCAATTTCAATGATGGATAGTTTGAGAGATGAATTGGTTGATGAGGATATAATTATCTATCGTGACTATTTACAATCATTGCATGATGAAATGATTCAGTGATTCAGATATATGATCATATTGTCTGTTTTAGTTTGACATAGCGACCCGTTTGAATTTGAAGCAGTCGATTGCGAAGAGGATGTGCAGGGAGAATTGATAGAGTTACAAAATGACAACAATGGCACAATCAATGTGATATTAACTCCACAGCTAACAAGGCTTGAGGTATCATCGAAAGCATATTGAATTCTCACTCCAATCTATGGAAGCACCTAAAGTTGATTTTGCTTCACTCCCCAATATCCTACTTGGAAGAAGCATGTTTTCCAACTATGTACCTTACTATCTAAAAGTAGAAGTAGGCTGGATATAAACAAGTGAATTGACTTGTGGTTAAAGATGACATTTTAAACCCCACGTGTCGGCATCAGCTGTCACATCAGTCACAGGGATCGCATGGATGATATCTACCGATTCCATGTGTGTGCCAAACATTTGATGATACTTCTTTACATTAGTATATCTCTAAATTTTTAATTATAATGAAAGACAGAAAACAATAACATCAAAACACCAAAAACTATCACCTGAGGTTTAAAGCTCCTAAAAATTAGGACCTGTTGTCCACATGGACACATAGCATAGTGGTTACAGAATCAGACAAAATTACTGCAATATACCCCCGTCAGTTAAATAAAGGGTTTGGTTCGTTACTTTCCAACACCTACCAGATGATACCTGATGAAGGCCGTAGAGTACAACGGCCAAAACGTTGTATGGAAAACAACCAAGATGAGGATGGTCCGAATATTAATAGAAATAATTCTTTACATTACTATCACTAAACAATCTTGTAATGCAAAACTTGTTCATTTTTGTTGTTTTGTAAGAGTTAGAAATTTTTGGTATCTTTTTGAAAATTCATTGTGCTTTCCATGTGAAAGTGGGTGACAATGCCAAAAAGATTGAGATCCTCTGAGCTATACCTTTCATAAGAGTTAGAAATTTTTGGTATCTTTTTGAAAATTCATTGTGCTTTCCATGTGAAAGTGGGTGACAATGCCAAAAAGATTGAGATCCTCTGAGCTATACCTTTCATATTTTGTATACATAACTCCAAAATATGTTTAAATAGAAGGGTGAAAAACATATTGGGTACTTGAAGCATCTTTGCTATGTATCAAAATAGCCTAAAGTTTCTGTTTATTTTTGAGTAATGCTAATATTACTTTTCTGTAAAGATAAGTCCTTGGAGAAATCAAATCAATTGAATTTTTACTCTTAACTTCAGTGAGAGATGCCCTGAATCGGAAAATTCAAAATGCAATAAAACTAAAATATTACTTTTTTTTGAAAGTTGTAGTCGCTTTTTAAAAAAAAAATATTTTGGGGACTTCAGGGTTGTAAAAAAAAAATTTGCTGATGTAAAAGTGAATTGAGTGAGTAAAATTATCTGGTACCTTCATTTTTGACTTATAAAATAAAATTCATCTTTTTCTTTGCAATTGATACAATTAATTGAATGTAAGAAATTCAGTTAGTTTATACATGACAATTCATATCATTTACAATTTGCAACCTATACTATGTATAGAAATAGCCTAAAGTTTCTATGTTTATTTTCAAGTGATACTCATGTCTGAGTTATAGGTTCAGTGACAATAACCACCACATGTTACTGAATCATAGTGTTGTTGAGTCCCTCAGTCATGGCCAGCCAGATATAAAGAATTCCTCTGCTATTGTATCCTGTTCAGTATCCCAAGAAAACCATGTGACTCGTGATACTAAATATACCATGATGAAAGAAGGTACTATATATTGAAAGACTTTGACAGTGCTCTGTAGTTATGGCAAAGAAATTATTTTCCAACAAAAAAGTTAACTAATCAATTGTTATTGAGGATTTCATTAACAAAATACATAAATAGTTATGATGAAATGGTACTTCTGGGATGATTTCAATAGTATTTGTTTATTTTGAAAAATTATAAACCATCCCGCATATGTACAAATTATGGTTGATCCTTGTAGAATTTATATCAGATTAGATCAATTGTAAAAATTAATCATTTAAACAAACATAAATGGTTCAGAGAGGCTAAAGAAAAATATATACAATTTTTAACATCTCTGATAATGCCAGTACACAAAGTAATTATCAGCTATTTTAGGGACAGTGACATGCAGAAATTACTTTATCCATAAGATATCATATATTGATAAGATATTAAATGTATCATTTTAATCTGACATTTTTTCTCCTCATAATCAATTGTTTATTAGACTACAAAGTTCTATGAGACAGGATTTCTTTTATCTGATATAAATGCTGTTTGTTTTGTTTGTTTTCATGGCCAGTTAAGCCCTGGTCAAGGATAGGGGGGGGGTCAGAGTTTTTTTTTCTTTTTTTTTTCTTTCTTGGGGGGGGGGTAGATTTGGGGGTTCATTGAAATATATACGAAATTAGTGCACATTCAGAGATTTTGGAGCTACATTCTAGTCTATATTTTGACAGAAGTTTGGGGGCAGGGGATGTTACACTCAAGTGATACAGAGCTGGAGAGCTGGATGAATGAACAAGCCATTGAAGAATATGGTGGAGAATATGATAAACAAATGAATGAGAAAATGAATGAATATGTACAGAAAATTCAATGTACTCATTCAAATTTGCAGCAGGACTTCATTTGGGGACTTCATTTTAGCAGTTGAAAAAGTTTGAATTTTCCACTTTTCTTTGCTAAATAGTTCATGTCCGTCTCCCAGCGAATGCCTTTACACTTGAATATTTGGTCAAGGATAAGAAGTTACAGAGTAACCCACATCAGATCCCAAAAGGATGATAGGACCATCTTGGATAGATTTATTGACAAGATAAATATTTGGACAGCCCCCTCCCCAACTCTGATAGATAGCCTGTCACAGACACTTAATTAAAGAGACTTTAGGAGAAAGAAAGTGAAAAGGGGTTGATAGAAAAGGGCTGGTGTATAAGGAATCAGAAGTAAAAAAAGATAGATTATAAGTTCAGTTGTGTGAGAAATGAAAGAAAGCACGGGGAGGAAAATAGAAGAGAAAGGGTAGATGATATAGTTCCAGAATTAGATAAAAAAAGAGGACAAGTTAGTTCATTAAAAGATATCGATAGAGTCAAAGGTTGGTTACCGGAGCATCAGAGACTGTTCAGAGTAGGCAGAGAGTATCAGGGTAGCCGAGGGTTAGTAGCCGGTCAGTCTACAGCCAGCCACTGGCCCCTGGCCACTGGCAGTAGAAAGACATTGAACTCTTACTCTCTCTCTGCGGATGGAGATTTTGTTTTGTTTCCTCCCATGCTGCAGCCACAGTGTACAAACACGCTAAGAACGCCATTATCCTTCATATGCAATAAAAATTCCTCTGATCAGGTGAAGGAAGATCTAGTTATGAATTCATAGTTTTATCCTTATATTATCTTGCAAATCAGTCCTGTATAATGCACCAATGATACAGAAATTTCCCTTGTTTAACAAATTTCATCTTTAAACACCAAGTCATTGTCTTTCTTGCATGTTTCATAGTTCAAAGATGAGTTGCTCACTAGAAGCACATTAAGTTTCATAAAATTTCTAACGTTCCCAACAGATAAAATTGTCTTGATAGTGTCGCAATTCTCCCTGTCCATAAGCAGGCTTAAGAGATTGAAAGAATGAACAGATGGAAAGCTATTTCTATTGATATTCCTCATCTTGGTTGTTTTTCATACAATGTTTCGACCGTTGCACTCTATGGCCTTCGTCAGGTATCATCGGGTAGATGTGGGGAAGTAACGAACCGAACCCTTCATTTATCCGACGGGGGTATATTGACCGTACTCCCCTCTTAGCATTAGTAGTATTGTTATACTGTCTCACACTAGGATCGAACCCAGAACCATCAGATTACTTTACAGTAATTTGTCTGATGCTGTAACCACTGCGCTATGTGTACATATGGTACAGTTTTGAAATCACATTTGAAATCCACTTAAAAATATTGTTCCAATCTTTTTTGAAAGTTTCTACTATTCTATCAAAGATTATTTACTTCTTTGATGATTTTGTACAATGCAACAAAACATTTCATTTCAAGCACAATATTTGACAAGACTGGTGCATTTCCTGAAGAAACTACATGCATATATTCCCCCTAAGCTTGATGAAAGCATGAAAAATTACAACCACAGAAAAATTCAGAGAAAGAAACAAATACTTCAAAACTGTACCTCAGTATGAATGGTGGAAAGTATGGATCCAGTTTAGCATTAGTTAGTTACAATATAAATAGATTCGCCCTCTAAAACCTTAAATAATCAACTTTTTCCAAAACTTTATATAAATGCAAGACACAGGATTAAGATGCACCAAATAGCATTGCAATGACGCTGATATTTTAAAAAGTATAGAAAGAGAAGCAGCACCAAAAATGAATGGAATAAGAATGGATATATATCTTCTTATAAAAGAGCCATACATGCAAATAAGTATGTTTGGTTGGTAATAAAATTGTCTGTCTGTTTGATAAAGCAATTTTCTTCCTATTCCCTTCTATTTATATCACAAAATATTGGTAGTGATTTTTCTTTTCAGCTGATTTTGTCTTAGGACTTTATGTCCAATCACCTGTAATTAAATACTTGTACACATGTTCGCACAGTCAACAAAGGAAAACATTAGTTTTAGTGAGAATTAATTGTAGGATTGATTGGTCAATCACAGACTATCTTATGGAGAGATTTGGTTTGCCTGGTCAATCAGCATACAGCTTAAAGATAGTTCTACCTTCTCATTGGTTCAATTTTCAAACAAAGAAGCACTGGAGCTAAGCATAAGCAGAAAGGAGATTTTGATTGAAACAGCAGTTTGAGAGAGGTATGTGTAGTGTACAGACCCCTCTCCCGGCAACCTGCTCCTGAAGATGGAGGGGTGTAGAATAGGAACTAGCCATTGAGAATTCAACTGATTCAAATACATTGTGGAAAAATACTCTGCTCAATGTTTCTTAATTTTTTCAAATTTGTACTCTCCATTCCTATCCTCAGACCCTTGTCTGGATTTTTTGTATGTTATTTTCATCTTTGTGCTTTTTAGAAGCTACTCTTGTGAGTTCAACAAAACTGTTCAAATCACAATGGTTTTCCCTCAAAGCCGGATGTGTGCCAATGCAAAACGTTTGCATGTAGAGCACAAAGGCTACAGTGACTTCTGGTATTTTTTGTCTTCTTTAAATTGCAAAAAACCAGGCTAGATGTCAGGTTTTGAACCAATGTCATAACATCTTTGATCTCCTTGTTGTTGTTCATTGCATCCTGTACTGATAAGTTCAGGTTATCTGCTGAGCAGTGAACTTGAATAGCTCTCGCTTCAACTTTGGTCACTCTTGTATGAAGACCATTAACCTGACTGGACATATTCGCAGCACCATTGGAACATTGACCATGATATTTTTTTAGGGGAAACTGCATTCTCAGAATATCATTTAATACGTTGAATATCTGCTCACTTGACATATTGGTTGTCTAGTAAAATCAGAGAGCAATTCTTCAATGTTGAAGTTATCATCAACAAACAGAAACAGATTTGTTCCATACATGTTATATCTTCAGTTTCATCGAAAATAAAATCAAACCATCCAATTTTTTTCAACTTTCCTTTTCAACTCTCAATATATCTTTGCTAAACTCAAGTAGGATTTCATTTATTATTTCACGTGAAAGCCATTTATAATTTTCTAAGTTGCTAGTTCTGGAACATCATCTCTTGTTTTCCAGCTGTTGAATTAGAATCTTTGTCAGATTTGTCTTGTACAGCCAACCCCTGACAACCAAGATACTGCAAACTTGTAAAAATTCTGGACATAGCAACAGTATTTTTCTTTTCATTTTGGCATCTTTCCCAGGGACCGTCCACACTGCAACCAATGTGCTAGCATCAGAGAGAATGACTGCCACTGAAGCTTTGTGAGGTTTGAATTGTTCATGTTGCTGAAATGTTGGCAGAGCTTTCTTCCATGTAAAAATGTCCATCATTGGCGAAAGATTTCTGTGAGTCGACAAGATTGAGATTTGCATTCTTTGACTTATTCCTGATTTTCATGAAATCCAAAATACACTTTCTTTTGCCCTATTGTATGCAAGTTATGCTTATTTCAAAATCCATGATGGCTGGAACTCTTTTGCCTCTTCTTTTCAATATTTACTTGTTGGATAATTCTGTTTTTTTGTCTATTCCTTGAAGCAGCATCTTGCTTTGAGGGATCTTCCAGGTTAGTACAGTTGAGACTAAAGAAGCAAGCAGTCAGTTTGGATCACTTGCTATGTGCTCCTGGTGTGCTTTTTTCCGCAGAATGTATAGAAAAGAGTCAGCAACTTGAAATGCTGTCAAAAATGATTAAGCTACACCTGCAGTTGTAAGCTGTGCCTCGTGGACAGCTTCTATTAAGCTACTACCTTCCGACAGATGACCTAGCAATTTATCAGAACTAAGCTTGCTGCAATTAGGAGAGAAATTGAACTTTCAATCAAAAGTTCAACTCTAAGTTAGAAAAAAAGAAACATAACTCATTTGGCAATTTGAACATAATGGACTTCATAAAAAACATTCTTTAGGTAATCATAATCATGAAATAAGAAGATGTTGATTCTGTTAATATTTCAACTATTATTCTCATGTCATCAGAAGTAAATGTTTGGTATTTATATAAAAATACTACATAGAAACATATCAAATAGAACACTGAAATAGAAAAATAGCACCGGATAGCCAAATCTTCCTGGAATGAAAAGACGGCTTATCGTTGATTCGTACTGCTGTCTAGTGATTAGGAAGGAGGAAGAATATGGAATTCTCTCAGATATAGTTGGAAGATCTTTTGTTTTGAAGAAAGGTAGGGTTAGAGAGAAATTGTCCATCCAGGTGTGAAAATGAGTGTCAATCATTGTGGGTCACAGAACAATTTTTTCTCTTGCAGCAACTGAAAACATTTTTAGGTGACTCCAGTTTCAGCATGATGCTAGTAATAATCCATTCAAAATTATGATAATCAGTAACTAAACAAACATTCATAAGAATAAACTTTATTTAAAAAAAGTCCATAATCTCGTTCAAGAAAGACATTTGTAAATTATGGTTACAAAAAGAGTGTTATATAATGCTTTATGCATTGAAATAAGAGAAGAAAATAAGGTCAGAAATCTTTTAGATGTATGAACATATTTAAGATATTTTATCAATTGAGATTGACCCTTGTTTTTATGCACCATAAAAATATATCAAATCTGTAGCAAACAAAAACTCTTTGAAATGCAACTCTTAATCTGGCAAAAACAGTATCAAAAAGAAACAATAGATCTATTTATGTAAAACTGGTGAAAAGTATTTTGTGTTTCTTGGGGATAGAAGAAAAAAAAAAGATTTCAAATCAAATTTGTTTCATATTTATGATTTGTCCTTTTTTTTTGCATCATAGTTAAAACCACGAAAACCATCTTCCGAAATTAGATAATTAATGAGGAAAAGCCGGTAGACCTTTACATATTTTGATTTAGTCTGGCACAAGGCCAAACCGAAAAAATGGTAAGTAGGGAGATTGAATTTCACTCTTCTTCCAAGTTGAGAGAGCTTATTTGTCCACTTTGAAAATCTGCATTCTTTTATCAATAGAAATATATATGTATGTGTTATAAAAAATATATAGAAATGTTTTATATAAAAGATATATGTCAGACATATCTAAAAATATTATTTTGCTCCTAGCGATGCTCAATTTTGATCCAGATTCCATCCTTCGCCTTAAGGAGCCCTGCTTTGGAAAATTCAATCTTCTCCTGCAATGATGAAAGATAAAAAAAAAATTAATTGAGAAATAAAAAGTAATGTTATGGCTCTTAATATATTTTGTAAACTTTTTGCAATGATTAACTTCCATTTTGCAATGATTAACTTCCATTTTGCAATGATAGGAAATAATCAAGATGTCATGAAATAAGAGTTTCCATATTTTTCATCATCATTTCATCATTTCATCCAAACATCATCTTTAAACTTTTTTCTCTTGGATAGTAATAAATATATTAATACAAAGATTTAAGTATTATTTGTTCATATTACATTGATTAAAAAATGGCCCAAATTACTTATCTTACATTGTCTAGTTGAAAAAATAAATGCTTTTTGAAGTGATTGTTTAAGCAAATAACTTTACAATGTTGCGAGAATAAAATAAAATTAATTAATTGAAGTTAAACTTTCAAAAGTATTTTAGATTGAGCAATGTCAATTAACCTTTATAAAATATCGTCATAAGAGAAGGAATTAAAATGATACAAAAAAACTTCTGACACTGAAGACGATCACTGGAGAATACTTACTTTAGTCTTCTCACAAGTAACAAGTCGAAATTTCCTCAGCATATGTACGACAGCCATCTTGAATTCAAGTTCAGCCAATCGCATCCCAGCACAGATTCGTGGACCACCACCGAAAGGAAGATATGTGAATGGTGTTTGTTTGGCCTTGTTTTCTTCACTGAAGCTGCAATGGCAAACGTATAAATTGTTCAGTGGAATGATGATCATCTGAAGGAGACAGGCTGGTAGTATCTTATTCAGATAACTGACTTGATTATTAAAAGCAAGCCATACAAGACACAAGTATGTTAAAAAGCATGCTTGAAGAGTTCGATTCCACTCAATTACAAAAATGTATACAAACACAGAATATTGCTTCATAATTCATCATTTTTTATTTTGTACATAAAATCATGTTATGAATTATTTATATGACAAAAATATAGAGCTAAAAATTCAACAAAATGAGATGTAATTACAAAAAGTACATTAAATATGTGATTAGAGTTTGGATTAAAATATCTGGCAAGATGATATTCACTGTCAATGTTGAAAAACACATTGTTTATAGAATAAACAATTGATTTACATGTTCTGCTGATTCCAGCTTCATTAGAATTAAACAAAACACAATAGAGATTCTGGTAAGGTAGTTATTGGTATTTGACATCATCAGCCCAAAATAAAGGATAAACATCAATTATTAAATTAAAAACCAGCCAGGCATGTAAATCAATAGTTCATTTTACAAACAATTTGTGCTTTTCCTCATTGCCAATGTTAATATCATTTACGTAAGTGCGCAAGAAATTCACAGAGTTTGTTGAGGACACAAAATTCATGTAAATGCTTTTAGATCCTTCATTTTTCCTTGTTGAAATTATTTCCACATTGTTTAAAGACTGAGATCAAGAACACTGACTGCTGTCTCTCGACAGACATGAGAGTAGCAATAAACTTGTAACAGATACGTAATTGGGACAAAGTCACAAAATCAGATATTCATAGAACCTTGCAATTTTGTTTGGATAATTTGAATTTCGGATATTTGGTGTTACAATGATTAAAATTCCTCTGTATGTAAATATTTGTTGTGTGTGGACTTCTTTATTGGAATAACTGTTTTGGTACATTTGAAAAAAATGGTTGACTCTTTGATTTCAAGGATCATTGGATATTTTAGAAAGAAAAAGTCTTTTATTTAGAATCGCCTTCACCAAACTTGTGATTATTTTTATTAGATGCTAAATTTCAACACCAAATTAAGGTCTCCAACTAAGAATTCACTTATTGTGACCAGCACTGAAGAGCTTGAAGTAAATATACAAATTACTAAGCTATAAATAGTCTCTAGATGTTTAGTGAAGTTGGTTTTGAAGTTTGTAATCAGCTGAAACAAAATATTTCATCAGAACTGCAAACATTTTAATCAACACAACTGAAGGAATTTAGTGTAAGAAGTAAATGATAAAATAATGAAAGAAATAGCATTGTAAAAGAACATAAGTGTAGGGCAGCCAATTCCCTTCAAGAGGAGGAAGGGAAGCATCTGTTCTATACCATATCCACTGGATGAGAAAAATGAAAATCCATCTCCTTTTAAAAGGTTAGTGAACACATCATTATCAAATGCTCAAGTATATAGATTAGTATAGAAATAAGTATTTGAGTACTCATTCTATAGAAATGATTTGAAAATAGAGTTTTGCTTTCTCAAGGCCACTTGTCTCACCACTTAGCTGTTTGATACTCACTGTTCAGGATCAAACTTTTCAGGTTCAGTCCAGTATCTGGGATCATAATGTAAACACATGGTTGGAAACAAAACTCCTGTATTCTTGGGAATTTTTACCCCTTTTATGATGCAGTCTTCTCTAGTTTCCCTTGATAGTCTGACAAAGAAAAAGAAACAAGATAATAACGTTTGTTATTGAAAAATCTAGCATATTTGATGGCATATAAAACCTCCCCAAATTCACCCCCCACCAAATGGCTCAAAAGATAACTGTAACATTCATTGTCCAGCCTCATGTTGACCAGAACTTGAAGAGGACAAAGAAGGAAAGGAACAAAATAATAATATTTGTTATTAGAAATTCTAATTTCTCCCATTGATAGAACAAATGAAAGATTCAACACTTGTAAATGACCACAATTCAAGCACATATCATATAAATGGCTAATTTGTCACATACTCCTGATTCAGCAGATGTTACTTCAGAAAATTTGAAGTTATTGCTTATGACTCCCAGCCAGATAATCTAGGATCTGGCTATGGTTCTGTTGCAGAGTTCAAGTATTGGCAATTATTTTTCAGAAATGCTGACTTGGCTGAACATCTTCCTCCTAATAAGTTTTCTAGCCATGATGTCATCAAAGATGGCTGCCACTCAATTACAAAACTTGTTTGATCTCTGGCTCGATTTGCATGGAAATTGGGTCAATATGTTGTAGTTGTTATTCATAAGGTTATTAGCAATGCTTTGATTGCTGACTTTGGTTTCAAATTACAATTTTAATTTACAATTACTGATATTTTACCATGAACAAATTGATATCATATTGTCATAAGAATGAATATCTACAAGTGTTACAAACATGGTCAGATTTTTTTTCCTTTATACTTTTATACTCACAAAAGGTGCAATAGGCAACCTCATTTTCCTACAAGTAGATGAGGAATTGGCACATTTTACATTGCTACATGTGCCAATAAAGTCATTGGGATACTTCTTTGTTTGCGTTACCAAATCATTCCAAAACCTGATTCACATGAGAGCAAGTGAATAACCGTGTTATCAATAGTGATGTTGAAAGTAGGTTTACTAGTATGAATTTAATAAATGTCCCTTAGTACTTCTACATCTTTAATGTTTGTGTTTTTCCCATAATGGTACAGCCACAATCTGAGGTCATCACAATTTTGCAAGATGACCGTTTTTTAAAATATAATTGGATCTACGTATATATACAGTGATGATAAATTAATTCGTATATTGAGTTATGATTAATCTTCTCCACCTTCTACACATGAATCAAATGGTGCATAAATGAATGTTCATTCATTTTCTTTGCTGTACCTAGATTTAATTGCCAAAAATCTTGTCTATTGGAATGGATCAGATTTCTTATAAGCCAGAGCAGTATTAGAAAATTATCCTCGTATATATATATATATATTGTTCTGATATTTGCCTACTGTGATCAACAAATTTCTCAAATTCTGTGAAGGGCCTCTCTACATAGAATAGATCATGTGGATCTAGAACCAATTTCCCCTTTGCTGAAGAAATACTTCATTGGGTAGGGAGTAGTTTTTCAAACTCTGATGCATAAAACTGCTTGGGGTGCTTTCAGAAATGACTTCAGCCACAATTTGAAGATGGTTCCTCCCAATATAAGCATCACTTTTACTCCTCTTACGTAATTTTTCCTTCGTAAAACAGATGCTACTGTATTTACTCGAGACACTGAACAATCAATAAGCACATTTGTAACTCCACTTCCTCAAAAATATAAAATGCTCTGAAAGCAAAGACAATATTTGGGAATTTATCTGGATAAATTAGCAGGATTTCAAAAGCAATAGCAAATAAAACTCTCACAGGATATTAGTAAATACTTTTGGTGCAACTGGATGAGGATACTACAGAAATTCAATAGTGCCATGTAAAAAGTCACAAGCTGAGTTACTGGATTTAGGATTACAGGTAGAAATCCAACTCATTTCTATAGTAAAACCAACTGTGAGCAAAGACTGAAAGCACTTCACAGTGATACAGACTGTTCAAGGTTTTCCCCGAGATTGGAAATCTTGAAACTGTGTAGAATGGTATGTGCAATTCTTCAAAACTACCATAACATGTCTGAATATTCATATTGCTTTTTCTCATCCTCATTCATTGTAAATTATTCTTAAGGAATTCTATAATTGCTTGCGAGATTAAGATGTTTTGCCAGTTTGAAATAAGGCTGTCAATTTTGCTAAAGAAGAAGCTTTTGAATTGCTTTCATGTTATATGACACCAGTCTCCAATAAACAATATATATCTTGTAGCTTTCCTTGGAAGTTTTCACAGTCAGTGTCATCAGAACTAAATAAGGCAGCTCCCTTGTGCTGAAAGTTGTCCAAGGTGCCAATTGTGTATAAATCAAACTTATGGTAGTGATGAAAAATTTACGGGTAGTGGCTACTGAACGCTACATGATTGAAGGTTGTTATCAATGCTTTTACATTTCTCATGTATTGATTTGCCTATGATCATATGTAAGAGAGTTTTCCTAGCACTACAATACATGCTGTAGTACTTGATAATAAAGTTTATGCTTCAAAATTTCATTCAAGTATAACTAAATTTATCACTGAGACCATAGTCTAGGTTTTGTAATATTTCTCTGAATAGAATGGCACATTCTTTAACAGGATTGTATCTTCTTATGGTACCTGATACTTTTTCTGTTTGAAGGGCTTCAGAGAAAATCATGAGTGATTTATTAGCCTCTGTGGGCTTTGAAAACTTGATGCCATTTCCGAAATTAATCACACAAAATTAGAATTAGTTTCTTGTTACTGACATGTATCTCTTCATTTTGCATATTATACTGGTCTGTAAATTAGCTTAGGGAGTATCCATGAACTTTATCATTTATAGTCCAGATTTCATATGAGCTATGCAAGAAAACACTGCCACCTTTTCATGATACTTGGGGTGTACTTTTCTCATTTGATTCAAGTTTCTGTTGAATCTCAGTTAATAGCAAGAAATGTAATTAGCATGCCCCAGCTGATTAGCACCAAAAACACTTGACATATCTTACAAATCACAAGTTTGAGAGAAAGCACCATTTTGTAAGTACAAAACTGCTTTCAAAAACCCAACAGCTTTTGAGAATTCACTTATTCTATACTTCTAGTAAATATGCTTATGAGAATTCTGCTTACAGTTTATACATAAATGATCTAGGTTACAAGTGACTCTTGCTTGAGGACTGCAGTGCATTCCCTTGCAAATTTTCCTCTTCAATCAATTGAGAAGTGCTTGTTTTATCTTTATTTTCCATTCTTTTCTTCTCACTTGGAATTTAGAAAAAGGACTTCTTATGATCATATTGTGCTGCATCACATAATGAGTTTAAACTATTTGTAACAAGTCATTTTATATTTTTGTTGCTGCTCTGATCTTTTTCTCTACAATTTTCAGTACTTACCACATTATCATCACTTTTACTACTTATGATATATGATTTTTGTCTAATTTGAAGTTGTTGAAGTTGACACTCGAGATACTGGAGCAGTACAATTGGAACTTGTTGGAATGGCATTCCCTTGCTTTTTGGAGGAGGGAGAATGGCATTCCTTCACTACCAATGTAATACTAAAATTATCTATTTGAATGATACACTTCACAAAAAATCAGCTTGTATATGTCCAAATACTAATCACATATGATTTCAAAACATCTGAAATTGGCTAAATTTCAAAAATTTTCTCGAGATGGTTCGAGTGACTCTGCAATGGTAACATGCAGTCGTGATTTGTAAACATTATAACTCTTACCTCATCTATCAGCTTTGAAAAGGTCAAATTAATGGAAACAATGAATGTTTTAGAAAAATCAGACCAAAGATATTACAAGTTTCATGATTGAGTAACATTAAATATAAAAAGATTGGCATCTCAGTTTTCTACTGAATGTCATTAGGAAAATATGCCAGGCTATAACACACATTCCCACAAGTGCACACTCTTTACCTAGAACATATCTTGCAAGAGGTATCAGGCTTTCCTCTATTCAAACCCAGCATCTCTTTTATAGTTCTTGAATGATCTGAATCAAATGCATGTTTGCTTATCTCTGTCAGCACTAATTACAAGACGGGTCAGCAAGCCAGAGAAGAACGGAACCATTGGAACCAGACTTTGAAGAGGAAACATTTGTAAATGTCACTAATTAAGTAATCTTTTATAAATCCTCTCTTCAAAATATGATTAAGAAATTATGAATATTTTTATCAGCCATAAAATATTAAACCCTCCAAAACCTTCAAGAAACATTTATCTGACTGCTTATCAAGTATTTTCTTACCAAATTTACAAATTTAGCTTTTGAATGTACCATTTCTTTGAAAACAAATATTAATGACCTCATGACAAGTTTGATTGTAACTTTTGAATGACTTCCATCAGAGAATATTCACTTTTGTTAGGTATGATTATTAAGATTTTAAAAAGAAAATAGATCAGCATTTACCTCATCAAGACAATGAATTGATCTCAAATGATTTGAAATGTTGTCTTCTTAGTATTAATTGAAAGACATAAAAAATGTTTCTTTACAATCTAATCATTAATTATTCTATAAGTTTTTTGTAATTGTTCTGAATCTCTGAAAGTTGAATTTGAAGTAAATTTTATAAAACTTACATTACAGCAACTGGATACATCCTCAATGTCTCATCCATACACATATCAAGATAAGTCAGTTTCTGGACATTGTCATAATTTGGAGATTCCTATGAAGAGAAAAATACAAATTGTAATGAAAGTTGCATTTGATTTGCTTCAAAAGTTGGTCATTTTGTTCCAGGCAGTAGTTGGTCACCTTGCCAACATGAACAAATATATTCACTTGATGGGACCACTGATTCCTCATCAGCAGCAATGCAGAATATTTTGGGAATTCAAATAATTCTTTGACACAGGAACTTCCAATTCAGATCAAAAGTATTGAAAAAGCTCTTAGTGCTTATTTAGAAGTTTGCTTAATTCATTGAGAAACAAGTGAAAAAAGTAAATTCAATACAAAACAAAACTTTTTATCATATAGAAAACATCTGTGAAAATAAAGAAAGACAAAAGTACATATACAAATATAGACATTTTTAAGAGTAGAGATTTGAATAATTAGAAAGTTTGACCTGTCCTAGTTGTTCTTCTATTTCTTGGCAAAGTTTCTCCTGGATATCAGGGTTCATTGCTATAGAATGAGCAAAGAAGGATAGTGTGTTTGCTGTTGTCTCAAAACCAGCCAAGAAAAAAACCATACACTGAGCAATGATTTCCACATCTGTAAGACCTGCAAAATTCAAGGAAACCCATCAAATGGCATCAGCAAAAATATAAACAAAGTAAAAATATTAAAAGGTCACCTGGTAAAGGCATGAGTTTTACCAAATTCTTTGGGTTAAAAGTTGGAAGCAAACATCTGACCTATCACATTTCAGTGGTCAGTTTAGTACTTGTAAATCTCCCAGAGGACACAGGTTGTATTGATATAGATTTGCTTAGGATTAAATATAATTATGAAAATGAATTTATGACACATTGATATCAACATGGGTCATAGTTATTATTAGAAGAGAAAGCTTTTCACACTGATTTGAAGATGTTCTCCCGAAGAAGAGTTTAATATCTAATTGGTTTATTTTGGGCAAACTGCATTATAATTACCTCCCTGTCTGTCGTGCTATTTTCCCCATAAGCAATGGATTTATGATTATAAAAATGAATTCAGTTTATTGCATGTACAGGGAACTGACAAGTTATACATACATATTTCAAACATGTAAAAATAGCATAAAATTGAGAACATTAACAATAGCTAAATAAATAAAGGTGCAAGTTGTATAATGTGGTCCCAAAGAAGAAGTGAAGCCCCTCCTGCAGAGCTAGTAGTATTGCCTTATTTTTATAACCTATACTGTAATCACCGCAGACCCAAATTACAAGCAGTAGTTTTATCAATTTATTCAACACAATTGAAAATGTTATAATGAAAAACAAGTTTCCGCACTAGTTCTTCATTATTTCATTTTCTATATTTAGTCAGACAACACAACAATAAGTCAGAAATGAAAACCTGACAACTCTTTTTAGCCCCAGATAATGATGGGTAACCTTGCCAGTGAATTAATGTTGACCAAACTGCCTTTACCTCTTTTTGTTCTCCAGTCTGTTACATTTTCAAGTTTGAGTTCTTGTTCAGTTTTCTTGTCCAACTTTTCATGGCCTTCAAGTTGAGCATCCAACATTAGTTGCAGGAGATCTTTACGTGTCTGCAATTTTAAATAGAATAAATGCAAGGAAGACACACATTTCCTGAACTTCTATAACATTACCTCCCACATTTTAAGATGTCTCAATGAAGACATTGTTTTTATATCAAAAGTCAATGTCACTTACTTTTGGGACAAAAGGGACCATTAATTAACCCAAGAATCTTTAATGAATATTCATTTGTCACAAAATGAACAATGTGTATATAATAGCCAGAAAAAACATTTGAGCGCTCTTTACAATATGAAATGAGAGAAACAATGATCAACTCTCCGCATAAAATCCCAAAGTATTCACATTGAATCAGATAGTTGATCAATGTCAATAGTCTCTTATAGTTATCAGCTGAAATTGATCTGAAATTTTCACTGTATAATGTTCGATCCATGTGATTAATATTTACAATTGAGTGCATTGAACAAAGAAGGAGATTATGTTTAGAAATAATATTTATTGTAAAAATGAATGCTTTTTTCATCATTAACCTATGGACATTGATGTAGCTACATGTATTTGGTAAGCAGAAAAAAAACTTACACTTGTATTTTTCTCTTTCTTTCTTTCTTCAACCAGTTCCTTACAAAAACCAATGAAATAAGCCATGCTCCCAATTAGCAGATTAGGTTTAATCTTGTTGAGTATTGTGGCAATGAAAGGGAAGATGACTGGAATTCAAGTAAATATATAAGAGATTAAATTGGTCTTTTTATAGGACTAGCTGAAAACCCACCCTATGGGTGAAAATTCCTGCTAGTTCTTGCCTTTAGCCCTAATAAGGTATCAATACCTATGGCCACAATGCACCATTTTAGTTACTTAGAAGTCACATACAGATAAACAAAATCAGATTTTTAGAATTAGATAGATACATGGAAATCAAATTTTTTTATTTGGAAAGTAAGAGGGTAGACCCAACATAATTTTTTTTCATTCTCAAATATTCTCTTTTATATATTTCTTCCTACAAGTAAAAAAAAATGATTATTTATGCTATGGACACATTAAAAAGTAGCTGTAAAGGAAGGAATATTTTGATGCACAAAAAAGAACCAAAAGATGTCGTCACTTAGTTTGTAAGTGCTTCTGGATATACTACATAAGTGTTTCTTCCATTTGATATGAGTATGAAGAGGTTGATTAGGAATTCAACCCTGGAACCGCCAATATAGAGCTATTCATAGGAAAACCATAGAGAAGTTAGGTAAAAGCCAGCAATCTTGAAAGATTGTCCTTGAGTCTTGTTATAATTTCCAGAAATAACCTCTAATGCTCTATAGTGACCTCCAGTATCAACCTCACATTACCTATAACTTTCATCGTGTGAAGGTCTACTCCTATACAAAATTTCTGTATCCTAGGTGTGATATTATGGCTAACAACTTGGAAAGTTTGCTAGATATACCTATAGGCTCAATTTCAGCATCTTTGGTGTGAAATTATGGTCCACAACTCTGAAAAATGACGAGGAATGACCTCTGGTAACCTCAATTGACCTCAGAGATCAACTCTGCATTGCATATAATCTTTAACATGGAAAAAAATGTACCACCATGGCCAATTTCATAGGTGTTAAATTGTGCCCTTAAAACTTAGAAAACTGTTTTAAAATGACCAGATGTTACCTCTGGTGACTTTGAATTACCTAAGAAATCAAGGTCATATAAATTGCAGTTTTTGCCATGTGAAGATGAAGCTATATTCTTAATTTCAAAGTCATTGGTGTAAAATTGTGGCTCACTGCTCTGAAAATTGGCTAAAAATAATTAAGAAATGACACCTGGAGGTCAACCACACATAGCCAATATTTCAAGCTAACTTCTGCTCAGTTCACAAATAGAATATTAGGTTGATTGGCCTTGTAGATTTTGTGGAAAATAGATAAAGAAAAGTTTCAAATATTTACATAGATAGATAGGTAAATATATGCATGGAAATCAGATTATTATCAGGGAGAGTGCAATTGCAGACCCAACATTATAATCATTTTTAATTTTCAAAGACTAAAGTCACCTATGGAGCTGAAATATGGAACCTAATCAAAAGATTGATCCTCAGATTGAGAACCATGCAATGTGCTTATGAGAGAATCATACTCAACCTCACATAGAGAGATAATAAGACGGTGCAGTATATCAGAGAAGAGACAGAAGTCGGAGACATCATAGAAACTGTTAAAAAACTCAAATGGTAATGGTCTGGACATGTTGCAAGAGTGTCAGACAACCACTGGACATCACGACTCACAAAGTGGATCACCAGACATCATATGCAGAATTGTGTCAGACAAAAAGTAAGCTGGAATGACAAGCTAGATAAATTCAGAAAGTACTGGCTCGGTGATGCCCATGATAGAGATGTTTGGCGAATCTAACGGAAGGTCAATGTCCAATGACAGATGCTAAAAAGCTGATGACGAATACATGAAAAACATGCTCCAGGGCTTGATTAATAACCACAGAAAATTTGGTGGCCATAACTCAAGCTGTTCTTAAGTTATGCTAACATAGACGGAATGGTAGACAATTAGAGAACAAAGTGAGAGTAAATTCTTAGGTAAATGTGAATGCACCTGGAAACAAAATAAGGGACCAATTGAACATTATTTTACATTGTAAATCAACTCATCAACTATCTCACTGAAAATGTACTCCAAGGTCCCATTAGTGAGCACAAAAATCTATTGACCATATCTCTGACTGTTCTTGAGTTTTGTGATCATCGACAAACGGACGTTTGAAGGATCACTAAAGATGGCATTCAACATAAAGATAATATTGTATAAAAACAGATTCTAAAACATAAAAAATATGTAATGTTTTATGTAACCAAAGATTTCCATTTTGATTTAAGCCAGAGATAACGAGTAACAAACTGCATTTTTCATGATATTCAAATGTTCATCATAAAAAAATACAGTCCTTGATTTTTAAACAATTTTGAACTCAAAATAATTTGATTTAATATCCACTTAGCTCTGAATGACCAAATGATGGGGGGGCAGTGGATGCTTAAGATTACAAAGAAAAAACTGCAGAAAGACTGAATCTTGTTAGCAATACAGCAAATAAATTACCCATTTAAGGCTTGTTGTGTGGGCTGAAATGTAGCGTTAGAGAACCCTGTTGGATCTGTTTGCAAAAGAGAATTCAGAGATGTGTTTGTTGTCTTTAAACATATGTTAACTATACTTTACAGTGAATAGATCTTTTCCCAATTTACTTACTAGTTATAGCCTGCAATGATTTAAAAATATCGACATCAAAAACTTTTCGAGCATTTCTGACAACAGGGCTGTCAGGATTTTCCTGTGAATCTACTTTAATTCCAAATCCAGTTGAAGCAATAACATCCATTGTATAACCGGAAAACAAACTGAAAACAAGAAAAAAACAAAAAAAAACAAAATCAGTTTGCATAGAAAGTAACAAGTTTCATAATATAAAAGTTTCATGTTTTAATCTGTATAGCCTCATTCATTTGTGATAATAAGTAAACATTCTTATAAGAGATGAGGCAAATAGTAAATTCTTAATTGCCATTAGATATATCAACAAGGGCAAAATGACCCATAGTATCACGGATTTGATTATTCGTGTTTCTTTTAAAAAATAACAGAAAGCTACTCTCATGGGCTTTCGAGAAAATAATTAAAAATATTTTGCTCTCAAGATTTTTCTATTATTTCTAGTAATATTTGGACCATCCTCATCTTGGTTGTTTTTCATACAACGTTCTGGGCGTTGCACTCTACAGCCTTCATCAGTTATCATCTGGTAGGTGTGGGGAAGTAACGAGCCGAACCCTTTATTTATCCGACGGGGGTATATTGACCGCACTCCCCTCTTAGCATTAGTAGTATTATTATCTCACACTAGGATTGAACCTAGAACCATCAGATTACTTTGTAGTAATTTTTCTCATGCTGTAACCACTATGCTATGTGTCCATGTGGACAGTGTGACTAAAGATCAACTTGAAAAAAGTTGAATTCAAACTTTAATCAAAGAAATCATAAGTAATAAACACTTGAGAAAGGCTGTATTCGAATTGTGTCCAGAATGACTCTTTCAATTAGAGGAAAATTAAACAAAAAGGATGTTGGAGTCGTTCAGCTGACCTCTCTGGCTTTTCTACTAACATTTGCGTAAACAACTTACATGAGAAATTCGTATTCAACATTAAATATATACTTTAATCCACTTTATAAAAACTGTATGAAACTTTTAGAAAAAATTTAAAAGTTTATAGGTTTACCTGTACAGTGAAACATTTACCGGGCACAAGATATTTATTTATTTTTCCAAAATTCTTTGTCCAATTAATCTATTTTCTATCCTATTATGATCTAAATTTATTTGAGTTACAATTCTTTTTTACAGATAGAGGTCAACATTGAAGGGGGAGATTTTTTTTCATTTATAGGAAACAAAATTTTTTACTTTCAGGAGTCGAAATCCAAGGGAATTCTTTTCTTTACACTTAGGGTCAAAGGGGGGGGGGATTTTTTCTCTTTTGGGAGTCAAAATCGAGTAGAAGATTTTTTAACATTTAGGGGTCAGAATAGGGGGAAGAATTTTTTTCAATTTTAGGGGTTGGAATCCAAGGGATTTTTTTTACTTTAAGGCTCAAAATTGAGGATGAAGATTTTGTTCACTAATTGGGGTCAAAATCCAAGGGAATTTTTCTACATTCATGGATCAAAATCAAGGGGGAAGATATTTTTTTCACTTTAAGGACTCAATTTTGTTTTACTTTTAAAAGTCAAAATACAAGGGATTTTTTTCACTTTTAGGCATCAAAATTGAGGGGACTGTTTTTTATTTCACTTTTGAGGGGTAGAATCTCATGGAATCTTTTTTCACGTAATGGGGGAAGCTTTTTTTCTTTTTTTAGTTTCAAAATCTAGGAAGGAGATTTTTTTTCTCTTTTAGAGAAAATAAATGGTTTATCGCAATTGAGAAACACAGCCTAATAAAAGCTTGTTTTTGTCAATTAAACACAATTTCCTGAAAACTATTTTTTCATGATCAGAACTAAAAATTACTTCCATCACTTTTGGATTATTTTTAACACATATCAAGATACTTCTACCTTCTTTGTTGTCCATATTTAACTTCACGTGATGGCAGAATCAATGGATGGTTTTACTATTGCCTATTATTATATACTCAGCTTGAGATCAGCACAATTCCTACACAAACATTGATCACATTTCTGGCATTCCAATATCTGACTCTTTTCATTAGCAACGTATTTTTGGCACTTCATATTTCACTTTTCTTCTATTTCATTCTGTATGGCCAAGTTAAACCTTGATCTGCAGGACTCATTTTCATTAATCATTCTCATTTATTTTAGGCTAAGCTGCCAGGTAGTTTTCATTCTTCATTTAGCAAGTTATTACCAACTGCTTATATTAAGTCGTTTATAAATATCATTCATTACATATATTGGTTGAAAGCCATTTGATGATATATATATATATAAACACAATAACTCACATGTTAACATCAGTTGCTTCCTTACTATCTGCGATCTTAATTAAGTTCTTTTCAAAAGTTTTCAAAACATCTTCAATCAGTGGAACCATCTGGAATTAAAATAAAACCCATGAGAAAAAAGGCAGCAAAAAGTTATAAAACATTCTAATCAGGTCCATTGCAGATCATTTAAAAATCATTTGAGACACAAAAATTTCATTTATTTCATAATTTTTCTTTCATCTTATTTTATATAGATGCTAATTAATTCTCTGATTATATCTTTTATACGAAAATGATCATCTGGGAAATTGACTTTGCACAATTAATGATGACAAATCAATCGTCTGATACTGTCATCTTTTATACTAAAATTATCATCTGGGAAATTGACTTTATTCAATTAATGATGACTAATTAATGGTCTGATACTGTCATCTTTTATACTAAAATTATCATCTGGGAAATTGACTTTATTCAATTAATGATGACAAATTAATGGTCTGATACTGTCATCTTTTATACTAAAATTATCATCTGGGAAATTGACTTTACTCAATTAATGATGACTAATTTATTTGAGCAAAATATTTGTTTTATTATACTTTCTCAGTTCCAATATGAAATGACAAGGAGAACATGTTTAAAAGGAACATTCCATTATATACAGACCTCTCGCATTCTTTTAGAGCTGTAAGATGGTGCCAAGACAGTACGAAGGTATTTCCAGTGGTCATCTTTGGCAACAGATAACATGTTTGCTGTGTACTCTTCTACTGCAATTGCTACCTGTTCAAGAGAAAGAAAATACATGATTTACTTATGTAACGAACATTGTTATGGAAGGAGAAAAAGAAAAACATAGTTGACTCTTCCATGGAATAAAATTCAGTAGTTTCTCTTCTTTAAATAAACAATATATACATCCTATGAAACTTTACAGCTGTAAGATCTTACCATGTAAATCAAAATTCACTTCTTTCTGCATTTGCATAAAACTCATAAGTGAATTCATCTCGATAGGACTCTCAGTTGCTTACAAGGTTTCAGGAAATTAAAAGTAATAACGCTGTTTGAACATGGCTCCCCAGCAGTATGGATACTACCTAATATTTTTATAGTATGGCACATTCGCTTGATTGTTCCACCAGTACAATGTTAGTGTGGTATGATGACATATTATTGTTGCAGTCACTGCGGAACAAGTATGAGAAACAAGTTAAACTAACTATGTCAATTGAAGAAAAATCATAGCCTAATCGCTTATTAAACACCTTGGTGACTGAAATAGTTGAATAACAATTGATATCAGTTTTCAACTGCAAAATTTGGCATGCTAGCTTTGAAAGTAGGCAGACCGTTCCTATTTCAAAGATAGGCACAACATGATCGGCCTTTTCTCGTTTTCCCCAATTTTTTACTATGCCAAACTAATCTCAGAATATTAAATATTGATGTCTTACTATAATTGAAATTAAAAGGAAAAAACTACTCACGGTTCTGTTTGTAAAATTGGAGAAACTTTTTACCATGATTTCTCCAATAATTTCAGGGTCACTGACAACCAAATTAGGGGAAGTTCCAAAAAAACAGCTGCAAAAAAAAAAAATATATTGAATTATAACTACATCTCATTAAAGAGAAAAATGCAAACAAAAAATTCATTGGTATCGATTGATTTTGAAAATAAATTTTGTTCCAAATGAACTCTTGACAGAAAAATTGAAATCAATTACTTTATCCAAATTATTTTATCAAGAAGAAAAAAAAAAGTTCAGGTTCAAATCATGGTAGTAACACGTCAAGCTTTTCACCCAATTTGCAAGCCAATAAAAATTGTAAACCAATCTCTGAACAGCATATTAAAAATTCTTTTTTAAAATTCATTTTTTTGGTAATGTGTAATCTTATAGTGTCTTATTGCTTGTATGTAAATCAGCCAGCCTCTGAACTGAATGAAATGCTCTCACACTTCATCTCACCCACTGTATTAAAACACATTACCGAATGGCTTTCCTTTTAGTGTGTACCTTTTTTCATCCTAGAATTCTTTTGATAAAATATTCATGTTATCAGTTAACACCACTAAAATATTGTATGGGGAAAAATTCCTCACCCATAAATGTCACCGAATTCTTCCTTCCAATCAAAAAATACTTGATGAAACCCCTGAAATCAAAAATAAGAAATTTAATTTACTTAAAGATACAAATCATCTATGAAATAGATTTAAAAGAGAACATGATCATCTTGTACAAATATGATACAAATAGATGTTTCAAATCAAAGTGTACAAAAAATTAGAATCAACCAAAACTAGCTGAAAACCTATAGGCTGGTTTCCATTTGGAGACCTATATAGGGCCTTTGGCTCCAATAAGAAATCAAGACAGTTTTTTTTATGGGTACCTCCATCCAATATCCCTAGCTAAAGTGCACTGTTCAGGCTACTAAGAGTCACATACAGATAAATGGAATCTGACTTTTTGTTTTATGTATATAGATTGATAGAAATCAGATCATTATTATCAAGTTGAACACAAACCCCACACTATAATTATTCAGTTGCATATTACCAAGACTTTAAAAAAAAATATTCTTCAAGTTAATACATTTTAGGCTTTCCTCTAATTCAATACCTCTAACTACAATACACCATTTTGGCTCCTTAGAGGTCAGATGAAGATAAATAGAATCAGACATATAGTATCATATATATATATATGGAAATCAGATCATTATTATTAGAGTGAGCACAAATGTTGACCCGACACTATCATTTTTCTTGGTGGATTTTCAACAACCAACCTGCTAAAACTATGCCTGAGGTCCCATTAACATATACAAAAAGTTTCATGTACAATCAGATATTTGTTGAATTACAATTTGAAGAAAACTGAAATTATAACATTATTACATTTTTTTCACAAGAAAATGACAACTGTTTTTTTTTTTTTTGTCAGATTTTACGCAAGATTGACTCATCCTGTTCTCAAAGAATATTGGAAATCCAATCAGAAAGGCTTTCAAATTCTGAATACTCACTACTTTGCCCATTTCTTTAAGATTTCCAATATAAGTTGTTGGTTTTGGACCTTTGATTCCATCTCCAGCGAAATAAGCAAAATTTTTTCTCCCATAGCTGTAAAAGGGAGAGATTGTTTCATTAAAATATGGTTAAAATTAATGCAAATATAGTTAGGATATAAACATGTTGAGAGAAGATGTTTTCTTCAAATCAGTATCTATACATAAGTGAGAATTTCATACCATGTTTGTCTGTCATGCAATAGAAATCATCTGCATATGAGTGGAGCTCAACCAAATTTGGCATGTATACTCTATGGATCCAGCAGGTGTTAAAGTAAAAAGTTTTGACGAAATTTTGAAAAAAAAGTTCTTAAACTGGACTCTTATTTTCCATTCAGTATATATATATATATATATATATATATATATATATATATATATATATATATATATATATATATATAAATATATATATATATATATATATAAATATATATATATATATATATATAAATATATATATATATATATATATAAATATATATATATATATAAATATATATATATATATATATATAAATATATATATATAAATAAATATATATATATATATATATATATATATATATAAATATATATAAATATATATATATTGCCTTATATATGTTCTTTTAAGGGTTTAAAAATGAATGGAAATTTTCTTGTCCTTTCAAAAGGGCAGTAAGGAGTCAAAATTGAAAGGAAAGTTTTTTCCATTTAAGGGAGCAAAAGTGAATGGAAACTTTTTACTTTCCTTTAAAGCATCAAAATTGAAGGCATTTCAAGTATGTCTGAAAGGTTTTCTTTATAACTCCTTGAATATTCAACCTGGGTACTTACTTCAGCTACTTGGATATATTTTTCGTCTTTTGATAGGTGCTTATCAAAATAGAAGAGTAATTCTTTGAATGCAGTCTTAACTAGCAGGAATACCCAGTATTGCCTGGGGAAAAATAATTTCAATTATAAAAACACAAGTAAGCGGAAATGTTTATAGAGAAAATAGTTCTCTTAGATTTTGACTTCCCAAAAGGGAAAAAATCTTCCCCCACCAAATTTGAGCCCTAAACAGGAAAAAAAAAATGCCCTGCTGATTTTACCCCTTAAAAGGAACAAAAAAGTGCACCTCTTGATTTTGACCCCGAAAAGGAACAACCCTCCCTTTACCCATAAAAAGGAAAAAAAGTTCTCCCGATTTTTCTCACCTGAGAGAAAAAAAAAAGTTTCCTTCACTTTTAATCCTTAGTATGATTACCCTTTTCTGTCACATATATTACAATTTCAAAAAAAAAATGTTTTGATTTTTAAAAATAAAATGAGAACTTTTTTAATGCAATGAATTAATTTTAAACTAATTCAGAATAATTAGGAAATAAATAATGAAATTTTATGAAGGAGCAATATGTAAATAATGCTGATTAGTTAGTTTACAAACTCAATCAGCAATGAAATGTACAACAGCGAAGCAAAAGATAATTTTAGTATTTTAGTAAACAGTTATATAGTTTGTTTATTAACTCATTGATCCCTTAATTTCAATTTCTATAATAAATCAAATCAATTCCATTAGTTTGTCCCTGCAAACTATAAATCATCAAATTGAATTTCAGAAGTAAATAAATTCACTAAAACAATTCAACCTAAGAAATGATCTTAATTTTTGTATCTTGATAGATTGCTTTGATTCCATAGTTTATAAAAAGTGAGTCCCCATCGAATTCATTGGAGAAAACAAAAAGTCAACCATTGTTTTTGGAAGTTGGAAGTGTAATGGAATATCAATGAATGCCGTCATTCACTCTTTTTCTTTCTGGGTCAATTCTCAAAGCAGTGTAGTGATCCGAATTTGATAAAAAAATATATACAAAAAAATACAGCTAAATTAAATATCTCAACTAAACATACTATAAATATACACACTCTCTCTCTTTCACTCTCACTTGTCTATTCATCTGAAAAGATAATAACTTAATTTAGAAATAAAAAATATTGAGAATTTGCCGAAGGCTTAACCTTTTTCCCAGCAAATCATCCCCTTTCACAGAGAAGGGTCCCAAGTTCTAAGAAAACAAAACCCCCCATTTATTTATGGGAAGTCAAGAGATAACAGGACAGGTCGACAAAAATTTACATGAGAAAACTTTGTCATTTATTCCTCTGTGATTTGTCTCTCTCCAACTTACGAGCCTTTTTCCCTCTATATAGCTGTATGATACATCCATGCTCCCTTCTGAGAAGTAGTGAGCACAAACCTTATTTTAACAGTGGGAACCGTCTGATACTATACTATAAATCCAATCCTAATGGAATCAACAACAAATAAAACATGTAGAAACCCACATAGGTATGCTAAGTGATTCAGCAGCCAATTGAATTGTGGCAAAATTGGTGTCGAGCTAAACAGATTTAGGGTAAGGATTTGGACCCAAGCTTAGCATGCTATTTACAAAAAAGTTGATACTGTCGGAATTTTTTAAAAATAGAAAAAAAACAGACTCTGTTCAACACATACATAATTTTTACTTATTAAGAATTGTTACTTATCAAACAATTTATTGATCATTCCACAAAAATTGTAAATTTTACAAGGAAGACATTTCAATTTTAGGAAATTTCCAAAGGTTTTCCCCTCTTGCTATCAGGCATTTTATTTTTCAAAATCAACCCAACCTTTTTTTTTTAGAATAGACAATATCTTTTAGAAATTGAAAAATTGAAATAAAAATTTATTGCAGCAATTATTTCTCTGTGACTTGAACAATGATGGCACTTTCCAGAAAAATTCTGGCTTTTTCTATCCGATGAAGATTGTAAATTATATTGTAATTCAAATATATTGACTATTCTAGGTTTCCTATCTGCGACAAAACAAAAATTGATAATCGAATATTGAACCTAAATCATAGTTTTCTGAAAGATGGTATTCAGAGCTGGTTGTTTTGGTTTTGTAAATTTCAATCTGAGGGCTAAAAACGGACATGATGTCCAAAATCAGACATAGTATTTGGCACCCCTGAGTTCTGGTCTTATTCATTAGTGTGCAAAGTGCCCAGGAGGCAGCAGACATGGCACTTCTTCATGCCTTTAGTTTGACTCTTCTTTATTTACATATTTGGTGGAGGCAGTGTTTTACTAATTTGTTCCCTTTAAGACCCCCGGATTTATTGTTCTTTCTTACATTATCACTTACAATGGCTTCCAAAGAAAGATGCGGTACTGGTATTACCTAAAAAACGCGTGGTGTTATCAATAAATAAAATTAGTCTTATTTCCCTTTTTTATAATCATTTTATATTCCCTTACAATGTGATTTTTATAGATATTTATGTACTGTGTAATGTATGAATTTGTGCTATTTTCAGTTTCATTTTGGCTATTTCGGGTTTTTAGTACATAATTCGGTAGTACTGGACAATTGACTTAAACAGTGTACCAGTGTATGCTTGTCTTGTGCATCCAGTAAGTAGCAGATATATGCAGTCAAAGAAAGATGTCGATTGTTCTCGAAAATAAGAATAGTAAGCTCTAGTTTACCTCAAAGGACATTGGCATCAAAGTTGTACAAACATGTAACAAGTACCTCAAGTAGAAACATCGTAGTAGTAGCCTTTGCTCGAAGACCAAACATCATCTCCTAGTGAGGAATAAAAAAGGGAGTGCCTCACACACAGAGAATGAGAGAGATTATATTAGCATCGTGCCTGATTTACTTAACCATGTGTTCTTAGACCAGAAGGATAAGAGAGGTAGACATCTCAATTTAGCCTTTAGGTCTCCCTTTAACTCCATCCCCAGAGGGAAGTGAGATAATAAGTGTGCCCAACACACGCCTGATGACTTGGGAGTTGAGACTGTTTAAATAAAAATATTTTAAACGTCACTCCAACAAAAAACTAAGCTTTCATTGGCTACATCAGGTCACATTATCTCTTCCAACTTCTTCTTCTCCATGTGGGAACACACTGTCCACTTACTGACAAGTTATAACTAAATTCAACGAAACGAAAAAGTTACTGAGTCCTAATTGCCACTGATGTACCCCTCCTTGTCATTCTGACACACACCTACTCCCCCATTCTTTTAACTGAAGCTCTTTAAAGTTATGTGCAAGTGACAATTTTGGACTTAATTACGTACAAGTGACACATGCATATATAGAAAAGTGCAATTATTTCAGCCACTAGACCGAAGACCAAATTTTCAATTTCAGCCACCAGGCCGAAGACTGATTTTCCAATTTTTGCCTTTGCGCAAAATTTCGTTTTTTCTGAACAGTTAGGGCTGTACAAGTGGTTCAGATGAGGTATGTGGCAAAAAATTTTCAATCAAATTATTTTAGTGAAACTTGATATTCTCCGAAACAGTTTTTCAGTGGTACCAAAATCTTTGATCTGCTGTCATTAGTAAGAAAGTTATTGTGATTTTAAGCATGACTAATTTGGGTTATCAGGGAAAATATAAAATAAAGCAGCAACTGATAGTTGGTGATTTGAAACTATGCTTTGTAGTTGAGAAAAAGATGTTCGTCTGCTATGGTCTATGGTGGTTTTAACACTACTAGCTTTGATCGGTGATAATTGTAGAAGTTATAACTATCAAGTGCATAATGATATTTCCTTAAAAGTTACCTTATTGGTAGTAGATATATCATCGAAGAACTGGGGAAAATTTCAAAATAAAAGTTTTTATACTTTCCTGAATAAAGTGCAATTTACTTTGCAGTTGGGTGCACATTGGATTAACGCGGAGAATTCAACAATCTGCAGAGTTATTTTGAAAAACTATTTTTCTTTTTGGATCGGATGACCTTCCAACAATAATGACACCAGGGAATCGGTCTGCAATGCCAAGTTTGGCAAAATAGTGTGAGAATAAGGGGTCAGGTTTGGCCAACTTGAGTCTAGATAAAAAACAAATTGAGGCTGGGCTTAAAATAGCCCGCAGCCTTTAGCAGACGATGCATGATTATGCCTCATACCTACAGAGATAGAAGAGTGCAATTTTTCCAATCACTAGGTTGAATTCAGAAAATAAAAAAATATGAAAAAGGAAAATAGTTTTCGTCCAAGAGAAAAATCTCTAAATTTGGTCATGGAAGCGGACTTGATCAAATAGTATCTAGATATTTTTCTAGATTGATAACATGAAAATCTAGATAATTTTAGATATGATTTGAGGCGATTCTAGATATAAACTGAAAAAGATAAGGTGGCCTGTGAGGGAAGCTACGGGTGACCCTAATCCTTTTTAATAAATCTTCTAGTGGGCTTGAAATAAGGTTGCATGCCTAATTCTAATCTCCCCAGTTGCCTTAAAGGGTTTTAATTTTGGTGAGAGTTATTGTTGTTGTGATATCATTGTTTTACCAGGGGAAAATAAAGTCAACTCAAGCGTTTGATAAAGGATAATGGGTTGTTTCGATTTATTTTTCGCTGCCGTTGATTGCGCGGCCCAACCCATCGAAGTCATGTGAAAATTACTCAGTTACTTCAATCCTGAAGTTTCCATCTCAACCATAACAGATCGATTTCCAATGAATCGATTTTTCTTTCAATTCAGTTACATTACGTAAGTTTCAGACTTGAAATTGTCAAGGCAGGTTTTTAAAAATGTAAACAAAACATAGAACGAATTTTTCTTTTTAAAAGGACTCAGACACGAAAAGTTACTAAAAAAAAGTCGTAGAAATGGGTTTCAGTTAGGAAATGCGATTTTCTAATAGCGACGAAAATAAAAGAAAAATTGGACTTACAAATAAAGGCTGATTAAAATAGCCACTGTTACCAGTAGAAAGTTGGGAACATATAAAACTCCAAATAAATCCATAATAGTGTAAGAAAAGTTGTTTTTTTCTCTTTTTTTCCTTTTTTCCTGTCAAGGGAATGACTGGGGGAACTTGCAAGTGTTTCTCTGCCTGCTGCTGCTGCTGCTGCTACTACTGTGATTTGTTCGGGCGTATGGGCAGTATTTATCTACTGTCCCTCCACAGCAAAATTGGACACAAGGTCGGGCTTAACGTGGGGGAAAATAGATCAACCCTTCCAATTGTGGTTCCAGCCGACGCGACTTCGATTGTCAAGCGACCGTAGAAGCTTAAGCATCTATTTAATTACTGTCCCACCACAGCAAAATTTGACTCAAGGTCGGGCTTAAGGTGGGGAAAATAGGTCAACCCTTTCAAAAATAGCTCCAGCCGACGCGGCTACGGTTGCCAAGCAACCGAAGAAGCTACAGCAACCACCGCCACGAAAGCGTCCACCAGGGGACCTGCTCCTTCAAGTGCAATGGAGCAGTGCTGCTCTGGGGAATATATTTATCTACTTTTCCACCAAAACGGAATTTGACACAAGGTCAGGCTCAATGTGGGAAGAATAGGTCATCATCATCATCATCATCATCATCATCATCATCAGTCTTTCAATGTCTGTCGTTGGACATAGACCTTCCCCTGGATTTGCCACACTTCCCTATCATGGGCGTCACGGAGCCAGTACTTCCTGAACTTGTTTAGCTCGTCTCTCTATCTAACATTTTGCCGGCCTCGGTTGCGCATGTGATCTCGGGGGATCCATGTTGTGAGTCGCGATGTCCATCAATTGTCTGTCATTCTTGCAACATGGCCAGCCCACCGCCATTTGAGATTTTTAATGGATTCTATGATGTCCCTAATTCTTGTCTTTTCTCGGATGTACTGTGCTGTCTTGTGATTTCTCCATGTGAGGCCCAGCATTATTCTTTCATGTGCACGTTGCATGGTTCTCAATTTACGGGTCTGTCTCTTGGTTAGGTTCCATGTTTCAGCTCCATAAGTGACTATTGGGAGGATGCATTGGTTATACACCCTTCTCTTTAGGATCAATGGGATCTTATTATTTTTGAAGGTTGAGCTAGCTCTGCCAAAGGCTTGCCATCCTAGTGTGATTCTTCGCTTGATTTCTTCTTCTTTTGGGGGTCTCATGGAGATTTGTTGTCCTAGGTAGATGTAGTGGCCTACTTCTTCCAGTTGTGTGTCCTCAATTTTGATCTTAGTGTTTTTATCCCCAATGTGGTTGTTGCACATGATCTTTGTCTTGCTGAAGTTCATGTGTAGGCCGACTTTCTTGCTCTCTTCATTTAGTTCATCTATCATTACTTGGAGGTCGTGTAGGTTCTCTGCGAAAAGGGCTATGTCGTCTGCAAATCTAAGGTTGCTCAGATACTCGCCGTCTATCCTAATTCCTTTGCTCTCCCAGTCTAGCCTTCTGAAGATCATCTCGAGGCAGGCTGTGAAGAGTTTAGGTGAGCTGGTATCACCTTGTCTTACTCCTTTCTGGAGCTGGAAGGGGTCCGAGGACTTCATTTGGGGACTTCATTTTAGCAGTTGAAAAAGTTTGAATTTTCCACTTTTCTTTGCTAAATAGTTCATGTCCATCTCCCAGCGAATGCCTTTACACTTGAATATTTGGTCAAGGATAAGAAGTTACAGAGTAACCCACATCAGATCCCAAAAGGATGATAGGACCATCTTGGATAGATTTATTGACAAGATAAATATTTGGACAGCCCCCTCCCCAACTCCGATAGATAGCCTGTCACAGACACTTAATTAAAGAGACTTTAGGAGAAAGAAAGTGAAAAGGGGTTGATAGAAAAGGGCTGGTGTATAAGGAATCAGAAGTAAAAAAAGATAGATTATAAGTTCAGTTGTGTGAGAAATGAAAGAAAGCACGGGGAGGAAAATAGAAGAGAAAGGGTAGATGATATAGTTCCAGAATTAGATAAAGAAAGAGGACAAGTTAGTTCATTAAAAGATATCGATAGAGTCAAAGGTTGGTTACCGGAGCATCAGAGACTGTTTGAGTAGGCAGAGAGTATCAGGGTAGCCAAGGGTTAGTAGCCGGTCAGTCTACAGCCAGCCACTGGCCCCTGGCCACTGGCAGTAGAAAGACATTGAACTCTTACTCTCTCTCTGCTGATGGAGATTTTGTTTTGTTTCCTCCCATGCTGCAGCCACAGTGTACAAACATGCTAAGAACGCCATTATCCTTCATATGCAATAAAAATTCCTCTGGTCAGGTGAAGGAAGATCTAATTATGAATTCATAGTTTTATCCTAATATTATCTTGCAAATCAGTCCTGTATAATGCACCAATGATACAGAAATTTCCCTTGTTTAACAAATTTCATCTTTAAACACCAAGTCATTGTCTTTCTTGCATGTTTCATAGTTCAAAGATGAGTTGCTCACTTGAAGCACATTAAGTTTCATAAAATTCTAACGTTCCCAACAGATAAAATTGTCTTGATAGTGTCACAATTCTCCCTGTCCATAAGCAGGCTTAAGAGATTGAAAGAATGAACAGATGGAGAGCTATTTCTATTGATATTCCTCATCTTGGTTGTTTTTCATACAACGTTTGGGCCGTTGCACTCTACGGCCTTCGTCAGGTATCATCTGGTAGATGTGGGGAAGTAACGAACCGAACCCTTTATTTAACCGGTATATTGACCGTACTCCCCTCTTAGCATTAGTAGTATTGTTATACTGTCTCACACTAGGATCGAACCCAGAACCATCAGATTACTTTACAGTAATTTGTCTGATGCTGTAACCACTGCGCTATGTGTACATATGGTACAGTTTTGAAATCACATTTGAAATCCACTTAAAAATATTGTTCCAATCTTTTTTGAAAGTTTCTACTATTCTATCAAAGATTATTTACTTCTTTGATGATTTTGGACATTGCAACAAAACATTTCATTTCAAGCACAATATTTGACAAGACTGGTGCATTTCCTGAAGAAACTACATGCATATATTCCCCCTAAGCTTGATGAAAGCATGAAAAATTACAACCACAGAAAAATTCAGAGAAAGAAACAAATACTTCAAAACTGTACCTCAGTATGAATGGCGGAAAGTATGGATCCAGTTTAGCATTAGTTAGTTACAATATAAATAGATTCGCCCTCTAAAACCTTAAATAATCAACTTTTTCCAAAACTTTATATAAATGCAAGACACAGGATTAAGATGCACCAAATAGCATTGCAATGACGCTGATATTTTAAAAAGTATAGAAAGAGAAGCAGCACCAAAAATGAATGGAATAAGAATGGATATATATCTTCTTATAAAAGAGCCATACATGCAAATAAGTATGTTTGGTTGGTAATAAAATTGTCTGTCTGTTTGATAAAGCAATTTTCTTCCTATTCCCTTCTATTTATATCACAAAATATTGGTAGTGATTTTTCTTTTCAGCTGAATTTGTCTTAGGACTTTATGTCCAATCACCTGTAATTAAATACTTGTACACATGTTTGCACAGTCAACAAAGGAAAAGATTAGTTTTAGTGAGAATTAATTGTAGGATTGATTGGTCAATCACAGACTATCTTATGGAGAGATTTGGTTTGCCTGGTCAATCAGCATACAGCTTAAAGATAGTTCTACCTTCTCATTGGTTCAATTTTCAAACAAAGAAGCACTGGAGCTAAGCATAAGCAGAAAGGAGATTTTGATTGAAACAGCAGTTTGAGAGAGGTATGTGTAGTGTACAGACCCCTCTCCCGGCAACCTGCTCCTGAAGATGGAGGGGTGTAGAATAGGAACTAGCCATTGAGAATTCAACTGATTCAAATACATTGTGGAAAAAAACTCTGCTCAATGTTTCTTAATTTTTTCAAATTTGTACTCTCCGTTCCTATCCTCAAACCCTTGTCTGGATTTTTTGTATGTTGTTTTCATCTTTGTGCTTTTTAGAAGCTACTCTTGTGAGTTCAACAAAACTGTTCAAATCACAATGGTTTTCCCTCAAAGCCGGATGTGTGCCAATGCAAAACGTTTGCATGTAGAGCACAAAGGCTACAGTGACTTCTGGTATTTTTCGTCTTCTTTAAATTGTAAAAAACCAGGCTAGATGTCAGGTTTTGAACCAATGTCATAACATCTTTGATCTCCTTGTTGTTGTTCATTGCATCCTGTACTGATAAGTTCAGGTTATCTGCTGAGCAGTGAACATGAATAGCTCTCGCTTCAACTTTGGTCACTCTTGTATGAAGACCATTAACCTGACTGGACATATTCGCAGCACCATTGGAACATTGACCATGATATTTTTTTAGGGGAAACTGCATTCTCAGAATATCATTTAATACGTTGAATATCTGCTCACTTGACATATTGGTTGTCTAGTAAAATCAGAGAGCAATTCTTCAATGTTGAAGTTATCATCAACAAACAGAAACAGATTTGTTCCATACATGTTATATCTTCAGTTTCATCGAAAATAAAATCAAACCATCCAATTTTTTTCAACTTTCCTTTTCAACTCTCAATATATTTTTGCTAAACTCAAATAGGATTTCATTTATTATTTCACGTGAAAGCCATTTATAATTTTCTAAGTTGCTAGTTCTGGAACATCATCTCTTGTTTTCCAGCTGTTGAATTAGAATCTTTGTCAGATTTGTCTTGTACAGCCAACCCCTGACAACCAAGATACTGCAAACTTGTAAAAATTCTGGACATAGCAACAGTATTTTTCTTTTCATTTTGGCATCTTTCCCAGGGACCGTCCACACTGCAACCAATGTGCTAGCATCAGAGAGAATGACTGCCACTGAAGCTTTGTGAGGTTTGAATTGTTCATGTTGCTGAAATGTTGGCAGAGCTTTCTTCCATGTAAAAATGTCCATCATTGGCAAAAGATTTCTGTGAGTCGACAAGATTGAGATTTGCATTCTTTGACTTATTCCTGATTTTCATGAAATCCAAAATACACTTTTTTTTGCCCTATTGTATGCAAGTTATGCTTATTTCAAAATCCATGATGGCTGGAACTCTTTTGCCTCTTCTTTTCAATATTTACTTGTTGGATAATTCTGTTTTTTTGTCTATTCCTTGAAGCAGCATCTTGCTTTGAGGGATCTTCCAGGTTAGTACAGTTGAGACTAAAGAAGCAAGCAGTCAGTTTGGATCACTTGCTATGTGCTCCTGGTGTGCTTTTTTCCGCAGAATGTATAGAAAAGAGTCAGCAACTTGAAATGCTGTCAAAAATGATTAAGCTACACCTGCAGTTGTAAGCTGTGCCTCCTGGACAACTTCTATTAAGCTACTGCCTTCCGACAGATGACCTAGCAATTTATCAGAACTAAGCTTGCTGCAATTAGGAGAGAAATTGAACTTTCAATCAAAAGTTCAACTCTAAGTTAGAAAAAAAGAAACATAACTCATTTGGCAATTTGAACATAATGGACTTCATAAAAAACATTCTTTAGGTAATCATAATCATGAAATAAGAAGATGTTGATTCTGTTAATATTTCAACTATTATTCTCATGTCATCAGAAGTAAATGTTTGGTATTTATATAAAAATACTACATAGAAACATATCAAATAGAACACTGAAATAGAAAAATAGCACCGGATAGCCAAATCTTCCTGGAATGAAAAGACGGCTTATCGTTGATTCGTACTGCTGTCTAGTGATTAGGAAGGAGGAAGAATATGGAATTCTCTCAGATATAGTTGGAAGATCTTTTGTTTTGAAGAAAGGTAGGGTTAGAGAGAAATTGTCTATCCAGGTGTGAAAATGAGTGTCAATCATTGTGGGTCACAGAACAATTTTTTCTCTTGCAGCAACTGAAAACATTTTTAGGTGACTCCAGTTTCAGCATGATGCTAGTAATAATCCATTCAAAATTATGATAATCAGTAACTAAACAAACATTCATAAGAATAAACTTTATTTAAAAAAAGTCCATAATCTCGTTCAAGAAAGACATTTGTAAATTATGGTTACAAAAAGAGTGTTATATAATGCTTTATGCATTGAAATAAGAGAAGAAAATAAGGTCAGAAATCTTTTAGATGTATGAACATATTTAAGATATTTTATCAATTGAGATTGACCCTTGTTTTTATGCACCATAAAAATATATCAAATCTGTAGCAAACAAAAACTCTTTGAAAGGCAACTCTTAATCTGGCAAAAACAGCATCAAAAAGAAACAATAGATCTATTTATGTAAAACTGACAAAACGAGTTTTAGGTTTCAGTGGGGATAGATAAAAAAAATCAAATTTGTTTCATATTTATGATATGTCTTTATTTTTTGCATCATTGGTAAAACAACATGAGATGAATAGTGTCTTCTAAGATTAGATTGTCAATTTTCTCATTTTGATTAAGCCTAGTACAAGACAAAAGCAAACAAAATGGCAGGTAAGGAGATTGCATTTCAATCTTCTTACAACTTGAGAGAGCCAGCCTTGAAAATCAACATTCAAAATCCTGACTTGGGCTCTAACTATAGAAATTACATTCTAAATTTTGGCCTTATATATATATATATATATATATATATATATATATATATATATATATAGTGTGTGTGTGTGTGTATTTCATATAAAGGTATACATTGCACATATCTAAAAATATTATTTTGCTCCTAACGATGTTCAATTTTGATCCAGATTCCATTCTTCGCCTTAAGGAGCCCTGCTTTGGAAAATTCAATCTTCTCCTACAATGATGAAAGATAAAAAAAAAGTTTATTGAAAAATAAAAAGTAATGTTATGGCTCTTAGTATATTTTGTGAACTTTTTGCAATGATTAACTTCCATTTTGCAATGATAAGAAATAATCAAGATGTCATGAAATAAGAGTTTCCATATTTTTCATCATCATTTCATCATTTCATCCAAACATCATCTTTAAATTTTTTCTCTTGGAAAGTAATAAATATACTGATACAAAAAAGTATTTTTTGTTCATATTACATTGATAAAAATTGCCCAAATTACTTATGTTACAGTATCTAGTTGAAAGAATGAATTCTTTTTGCAGATATTATTCAAGCAAATAATTCTACAATGTTGTGAGAATAAAATAAAATTGACTAAAGAAAGTTAAACTACCCAAAGTATTTCAGATTGAGTAATGTCAATTAATCTTAACAGAATGTTGTCATAAGAAAAAGAATTAGAATGTTACAAAAAAACTTTTGAAACTTGACTGCACAGTCATACATGAAGATAATCAGTGAGGAATACTTACTTCAGTCTTGTCACAAGTAACAAGACGAAATTTCCTCAGCAAATGTACGACAGCCATCTTGAATTCAAGTTCAGCCAATCGCATCCCAGCACAGATTCGTGGACCACCACCAAAAGGAAGATATGTGAATGGAGTCTGTTTGGCCTTGTTTTCTTCACTGAAGCTGCAATGGCAAAAGTGTAGATTGTACAGTGGAACGTTGATTATCCAAACCAGATGAATCTTGTTCTGATAATTATTAAAAGCAAGTCATGCTGGATACAAGTATGCAAAAAAACATGTCTATAAGGTCTGATTTCTTTCAATTGAAAAAATGTGTATGAACATAGGATATTGCTTGAAAATTTGTGATATTTTATTTTACAAATAAAATCACGTTATGTGTTGTTTAAAAGATGAAAATATGGAGTTAAAAATTCAAGGAAATGAGATGTTATTACAAAAAGTACATGCACATATTTGATTAGAATTTAGATTAAAATATCCGACAAGATGATATTCACAGTGACAATGTCGAAAAACACAAATTGTTTGTAAAATTAACGATTTATTTATATGTTTTGCTGGTTTCAGGTCTATCAGAATAAAATGAAATAAAATGTTAAGAAATTGTTAATTCTATTAACAATTTGTATTTTTCACATTGTCACAGTTGACATCATTTACGTAAGTGCACAGGAAGTTCAGAAAGACGCTAAGTTCATATAAATGCTTTTAAATCCTTATTAAGATTATTTCAACACTGTTTAAGATATTTGACTGAGATCAAGCAGACCATCAATTCTCTCCCATCATGGACATGGGAACAGCAATAAACTTGTAACAGATATATACTTGAGATAAAGTCACCTAATTAATTACTAAAGGAACCTTGAAATCTTGTTCAACCAACTGACACTCCAGTGAATTTATATAAATATATATATATTGCGTGTGGATTTCTTTATCGGAGTAAATGTTTTGGCACTTTTGAAAAAGTGGTTGGCTCAATTAGAGAAAAAGTTGTCTCATTCAAAATTGTCTTCACCAAACTATGATCTATGATGATTTTTTATTAGATGTTATATTTGAAATTGAATTAAAGGCTTTAACTTGGAATTCACTGATTGAGACTAGCACCAAAGAGGTAAGTATACAAACTATAAAACTATAAGGATAATTTCTTGATTTTTAGTGAAAGTAAAGTGAATTTAGATTTAAAGTTTGTATTTAGCATTGAGATAATAGATCTCTCTAGATCTGCAGACATTTTAATTTTATACAACTGAGGGAATATGGTGTAAGAACTAAATGATAAAACAATGAAAGAAATACCTGTACCTCATATAAATAAATCACCGTAGCCTACTCATGTATCAAAACTAATTATCTAAAAAATAATCTAACATAGTCTAAAAATACCAGCTGAAGATAGATGGTTCAAAAATGACTATTGAGTTAAAAAAAACAAAAAACAAAAAAATAAAACATTACACTTCTAAGAGAAAAACAACAACAATTAAAAACATTTTAAAATGGATCTTAGTGGTGTACTCTTAAATTTATAGGTTGTAGCACCAAAAATGTTGCTAGGAGTACCTGGAGACACATACTTACACATACATACATAGGTATGGGCACTCAAAAAGAGAAGAATCTGTATCCCACTCGGCAGGTTATTTGGCCTTTTGTGGGGTTACAGTGATTTGATAGCCTTATGAAAGAACATAAGTATAAGGAAACAAATTCACTTTTGGGAGAAGAAGGAAAGCCTCAGTTTTATCTCCTATCCACTGAATAAGAGAAATGAATATCCATCCCCTTCTAAGAGAATAGTGCAAATATTTGTATCAAATGCTTGAGCGTGTCAATTGATATAGAAATAAGTATTTGGGTATTAAGAGAATCAGCTTAAAAATGTCACATTTCATTTGAGTTCATCAGCTACCCACTGGTTCGATGGTTTTCCCATAGGGATGATTTGAAACAAAAATTTTCATTTCTCCAGGCCACTTGTCTCACCACTTAGCTGTTTGATACTCACTGTTCAGGATCAAACTTTTCAGGTTCAGTCCAGTATCTGGGATCATAATGTAAACACATGACTGGAAACAAAACTCCTGTATTCTTGGGAATTTTTATCCCCTTTATGATGCAGTCTTCCTTAGTTTCCCTAGTCAGCCTGACAAAGGAAGATAGAGAAACAATATGATAACAGTGAAGTATGGTGTTTGATACTATGGATGCTCAACAATGCAAACACATTTTAGTTTCTCTAAAAAGCAATAGACAAAATGTTGGGAAGTTGGTACCAATTGTAATTTGATTTTACAAATGGTGAACAAATAAAAAGAATTAAGAGAATTAATTAAAGAAAAACAAAACTTGGATTGGACATTATTATCTTCTGATAATAGTGTCTAATCCAAATTCTAATTTCCATTGATTCTCTAATTTCTTCAATAGGGACAACCATGGGTATGTGCTGCCACCGTTCCAGGGGGAGGGGGACAAAAGAATATATTTCCAGGGGGCACAAAATGATATATTACTCTCTATTTCCAATTGCACTAAAGTAAGGGTGATCAGATCAAAATCTCCCATGGGTTGTTGGCCCCCAAATAATGTATTTTCTGAAAGAATACAGACTAAAGATCTGGGAACTAACAAATTTTTTCTCGATAATCTGAAAGAATAAGAAATAATGAAAAAAATTTTGAAATTGGGAAGTAATTTTAGAATTTTAATTCTGCTGTTTGTACATGGAGAAGGGGTGTAAAAATAGTGGATGAAGCTGCTGTCTATAAAAGTCAATGCAGTGCAAATGCAATATGCAGAGGTGTAATAACAAACTCTAAACAAAAATGTAAAGATTATACAGAAATGAAAGGTTTGAATCACTTTTGCTACTTCTTCCACAAATGAATTGCCCATGTTCTTGAAAAAATATGAAAATTGGATAAAAGATGTTGACTTTTATCTTCTTAGAAAAATCCAACTAGTTTCTTCTGTAAATCCAACTTTGAGCAAAAATTGAAAGCATTGTATGATGATACCGGCTATTCAAGGTTTTCTTCTGGATAAGAAATCTTAGAACTGTATGAAACGGTTTATACAATTCTCCAGAACTGCCATATCCTGTCTGAATTTTCATATTGCATCTTCTTATTCTCATAAATAATTCTAAGGCAATTTATAATTTCTTGGGACATCAGGATGTTTTCCAATTTTAAATAAGGCTGTAACTTCTGGCATGGAAAAAAACTTTTGAATTACTTCCATCTGTTGTATGACCAGTTTCTGATAAGTATGTTATGTCTAAAAGTTTATCTCAGAAGGGTCCGCACACAGTGTCATGAGAAGCAGATAAGGCAACTTGCTGAAAGTTGTCCAAGGCGCCAATTGCGTATTTATCAGTCTTGAAATGACTTGGAATCGGAACTTCACTTGGTGACTGCTTAACAGCATACTGGGCAACCTCAGGGTGGTGATGAATAACTTCAGGTAGCTGACACTTGATGCTACATGATTGAAAGTTGTTATCGATGTTTTGCTCTTATACCTCTCATGTATTGATTCCCTATCATCAAATGTTTCTAGCTCCTCAATACGTGTTGTGCTACTATAATTGTCAAAATCAAGGGGGTAATTTTTTCTGTCTCTTCTGGGGATCAAAATTGAGGAGGAAATTTTTCTCACTTTCAGGGGATGAAATAGGGGTGAAGGAACTTTTTTTTAGGTCAAATTCAAAATATAATTTCTTTTTTACTTTTAGGGATAAAAATCTAGTGGAACTTCTTATTCAGTTCTAGGGGTCAAAATTGAGGTGGAGTCATTTTTTTTCTTCTCTTTTATGTGTCAAGATCGCAGTAACTTTTTTTGACTTTCAGGGGTCAGATTCCAGTGGGCTTTTTTTCACTTCTAGATATCAAAAGTAAAGAGGAATTTTTTCTCCTTTTCTGTGGTCAAAAGCAATGGGGAACTTTTTTTCATTTATTTCTTTTCCTGGGATCTAAATCAAGGGGAAACAATGTTGATACATTTCTAGTTGTTCTTCTCCATGCAGCACTGGGTATTATAACAAATTAACAAGTCAACAGGGCTACTATAAGAGAGTCTAGTACCAAACCATACAAACACATGCAATTAGTAGTACACACACAAAAAATTTGTTCTGATTCTAGCTACTGCATGCTGGTGTTTTGTATGGCACAGAATCTGTGCTACAATTAGCAAGACAGAATCTTAACTTCTTAATTCACTCTGTGAATATGCAACACTGTTTGTCAATTGGGAGTTTTTGTTTGGTGATGTAGGTTCAAATGACAGAGAGGAAAAAGTAGAAAAAGTATCAAGATATTTGATAGCAGCAGAGGATGTTAAGGAAATAGCTTTTGAAACAGAAGACAATGACAAATGATACAAAGCATCCAAGGTCAACAATAACAGCTTATTCTATGTCAATATTCTTTGGTTCCTGTTTACATCACTTGAGTTTATGTAAATGTTTTTTAACAGCAAAATGAAGTTTTCATTTGCTTGTGTGTTTAATTCACCCGAAAATTTGAAGGTTTTGCCAACATCAAAATAAAATGATTTTAGGCATTATTAAATTTCATCTTATTGAAATTTAATAACACCAAAAATTATTTCAGTTAACCATGAAAAAATTGGCATTTCAGTATTCTACTGAATGTCAGTAAGAAAATGTGCCAGGTTTCTACAGGCATCTTCGTTAATGCACACTCTTTAACTGAAACAAATATTGTATGCGGTACTCAACTTTCCTGTATTCAGACCCAGCATCTCTTATAGTTCTTAAATGATCTGAATCTCTGCAGGTTAAATTTGTAGTAAATGTTACTGAACTTACACTACACCAATTGGATACATCCTCAATGTCTCATCCATACACATATCAAGATAAGTCAGTTTCTGGACATTGTCATAATTTGGAGATTCCTATAAAGAGAAAAATACAAATTGTAACGAAAGTTGCATTTGATTTGCTTCAAAAGTTGGTCATTTTGTTCCAGGCAGTAGTTGGTCACCTTGCCAACATGAACAAATATATTCACTTGATGGGACCACTGATTCCTCATCAGCAGCAATGCAGAATATTTTGGGAATTCAAATAATTCTTTGACACAGGAACTTCCAATTCAGATCAAAAGTATTGAAAAAGCTCTTAGTGCTTCTTTAGAAGTTTGCTAAATTCATTGAGAAACAAGTGAAAAAAGTAAATTCAATACAAAACAAAACTTTTTATCATATAGAAAACATCTGTGAAAATAAAGAAAGACAAAAGTATATATACAAATATAGACATTTTTAAGAGTAGAGATTTGAATAATTAGAAAGTTTGACCTGTCCTAGTTGTTCTTCTATTTCTTGGCAAAGTTTCTCCTGGATATCAGGGTTCATTGCTATAGAATGAGCAAAGAAGGATAGTGTGTTTGCTGTTGTCTCAAAACCAGCCAAGAAAAAAACCATACACTGAGCAATGATTTCCACATCTGTAAGACCTGCAAAATTCAAGGAAACCCATCAAATGGCATCAGCAAAAATATAAACAAAGTAAAAATATTAAAAGGTCACCTGGTAAAGGCATGAGTTTTACCAAATTCTTTGGGTTAAAAGTTGGAAGCAAACATCTGACCTATCACATTTCAGTGGTCAGTTTAGTACTTGTAAATCTCCCAGAGGACACAGGTTGTATTGATATAGATTTGCTTAGGATTAAATATAATTATGAAAATGAATTTATGACACATTGATATCAACATGGGTCATAGTTATTATTAGAAGAGAAAGCTTTTCACACTGATTTGAAGATGTTCTCCTGAAGAAGAGTTTAATATCTAATTGGTTTATTTTGGGCAAACTGCATTATAATTACCTCCCTGTCTGTCGTGCTAATCTCCCCATAAGCAATGGATTTATGATTATAAAAATTAATTCAGTTTATTGCATGTACAGGGAACTGACAAGTTATACATACATATTTCAAACATGTAAAAATAGCATAAAATTGAGAACATTAACACTAGGTAAATAAATAAAGGTGCAAGTTGTATAATGTGGTCCCAAAGAAGAAGTGAAGCCCCTCCTGCAGAGCTAGCAGAATTGCTTTCTTTTCATAACCTATACTGTAATCACCGCAGACCCAAATTACAAACAGTAGTTTTATCAATTTATTCAACACAATTGGAAGTGTTATAATGAAAAAGGTTCCTAAATGAATTCCAAGCGTTAATTATTAATTATTAATTCATTCTTTATTAAAGAAATTTTGAATCATTAAATTTTTTATTAGAGGGGGCCAGGGCCAGTTGCCTTTTTACCCCAACCCCCACTGCCCATATAAATTTTGTGTCTTTTCATTCTTGCATGATCTTTTCTCATTTCCTAATGTTTTCTTTCTCTCCTCAACTTTGCTTTTAATGACAAGTGACAATTTATTAATTCTAATCTACTACCTCATTCTGCACATATTCTCAAATTAGTGTTCTATTTTTGTTGTTATACTTTTTATTGGTCTGTTTATCAGAATAGATTGGAAGCTTTGTTTACTGATGATAATTCCTGTCATTCTAGGTTCATTTCAATGGGAAACAGGTTTTGTCAATACACAGCGTTTCACTTGGAACACTTTCCTGGAAATCATACTTGAATATATCTATCAATAACCAGATTCATAGCCGCAACCCTCTTCTTAAATGCATAATCTACAAACTGAAAGGACAAACATGTTCACATTACATTAGGTCCTCCTTTTAGTTGTTAAACACTGCTACCTATAACAGACTGGTTTAAACACTTCTGCTGGGCTTTGGTTATTTATGAGTTCTGACATTTATATTTATATATCTATGTATCTTGACGTTGCCAAACCCTACCTGTTCATAGAAACTTGAAATTTTGCACACACTCTCCACTGAATATATAGGGAAAACATATTATATGTTCTTTGGAAATTTCCCTCCAAGATAAGTTTTCAGTTGAGCGTTCAATTTACAATGTAAGTTTATGTCAATTTGTGTCTGACAGCATTCACGCTTGTTTTTTGAAAATTCTGACAATCCAACAAGAGGCAAGAGAAGTAACTTATTCATTGATTTCCCAATTTTCTAATTGATGATGCCAAATTTTTTAATTGATCATCCCCAACATGACATGCTGACTATAAATGATGAATCTATGGTGTGAACCATGCTGTAGTATTTTTATTAAGGTAACTTAATTTTACCAATACCACTGCTTAAATCATGAAGTAGTGGTAGGTGGTGGTGACTCATAATTTCCCTTGGAATGTTAGTATTTCATTGTCTCTAATAGTTAACCAAACTGAAAAAAGGAAAGTTAGAAGTTCTAATCAGATGAAAAAATATTTTTTCCTTATAAGAATTGAAAGCAAAGGTTTCATAGAAATAGTTCAATAGGAATTATTTGTGACTTGAATGAGAAGAAGAGCAGAGGGGTAAATTGGGTTTTCATTCATACAAACAAGTTTCCGCACTAGTTCTTCATTATTTCATTTTCTATATTTAGTCAGACAACACAACAATAAGTCAGAAATGAAAACCTGACAACTCTTTTTAGCCCCAGATAATGATGGGTAACCTTGCCAGTGAATTAATGTTGACCAAACTGCCTTTACCTCTTTTTGTTCTCCAGTCTGTTACATTTTCAAGTTTGAGTTCTTGTTCAGTTTTCTTGTCCAACTTTTCATGGCCTTCAAGTTGAGCATCCAACATCAGTTGCAGCAGATCTTTACGTGTCTGCAATTTTAAATAGAATAAATGCAAGGAAGACACACATTTCCTGAACTTCTATAACATTACCTCCCACATTTTAAGATGTCTCAATGAAGACATTGTTTTTATATCAAAAGTCAATGTCACTTATCTTTAGGGACAAAAGGGACCATTAATTAAGCCAAGAATCTTTAATAAATATTCATTTGTCACAAAATGAACAGTGTATATAATAGCCAGAAAAAACATTTGAGCGTTCTTTACAATATGAAATGAGAGAAATAATGATCAACTCTTCATATAAAATCTCAAAGTATTCACATAAAGTCAGATAGTTATAGTTATCAGCTGAAATTGATCTGAAATTTTCACTGTATACTGTTCGATCCATGTGGTTAATATTTACAATTGAGTGCATTGAACAAAGAAGGAGATTATGTTTAGAAATAATATTTATTGTAAAAATGAATGCTTTTTTCATCATTAACCTATGGACATTGATGAAGCTACATGTATTTGGTAAGCAGTGAAAAAAACTTACACTTGTATTTTTCTCTTTCTTTCTTTCTTCAACCAGTTCCTTACAAAAATCAATAAAATAAACCCTGCCACCAAGTAGCAAAGCAGGTTTAATCCTGCTGATTATTGTTCCAATGGAAGGAAAGATGACTGGAATTCAAGCAAATGTATAAAAGATTAAGTTTTTTTTTTTTTATAGGACTAGCTGAAGAATCGCCCTACACTGAAAACCTGCCCACCTAATTCTAGTCTAAATGGGGTCTTTGGCCCTAATAAAAAATCAAAACTGTTTTTTTAGAGATAGCTTTATTCTATATTTATAGCTGCAATGCACAATTCTGGTTAGTAAGAGGTCAAATACAGATAAACAAAATCAGACTTCCAGAATTATATTGATAGATGGACACATGTAAATCATATATCATTATCGGGTAGATTGCAAATAAAGACTCCACATTATTATTGATTTTTAATTTTCAAAGATCTATAGGTGAAAAACATGCTCTGTGGGTCTGTTTATCAACTACAGAAAATTTGGTGGCCATAGCTCTACCCAACTCCAAGTTTTGCTAACACATTTAGTGAATCAAAGTGAATTTTAGGTAAGTGTGAATGCAGTCTGAAACTAAATAAGGGACCATTTTAGCATAACATTTACATTGTAAATCAAAACCATCACTGAAAACTTATTTTGAGGTAGCATTTTTTTGAAAAATGAACTTACTCTAAGGTCCTATTAGTAAGCATAGAAAATTTGACAAGACAAATTTGATGAATTATAGCAAAGAAAGATAGTAAATATTCTGATCAGCATGCATGCTGCTGGATATTAACTAAAGGACCAGTTGAGCATTATTTTACATTGTAAATCTAATCCCCCACTAAAAACTTATTCAGAGGGTAAATTTTCAAAAAGTAACTTTCTGAAAACCTGCTCTGAAAACCTGCTCTGAAAACCTGCTCTGAAAACCTGCTCATCAGTAAGCCAAAAAGAAATTGTATTTTTTTTTCATCAATGATTTTCTCTAAGGCTATTACGAATAGATACACGATATCACACTTTATGTATATCTTTAATAACCATAATCAGGATGTGGTTTTTCATAATATATTTGAACCTAATCACATTTAAAGGGGTTCAATGCTCTTTTAAAAATGACTTCTTGAGCAGGGATTCTTGGTTCCAAATTCATGGCTGTCTAATAGCTGAGTGGTTAGAGCCCGAGGAAATAAACTTGCTGGGCCAAGTTCAAAACCTGATCTAGAAAGTTTTTTTTCTTTTCAATTTTACATGTTTATAAACTATTTATCCATTAAATTTTGTCCTAATTTCATGCCCTTCTAATGTATTAGACCTTCAAATCTTCTGGAAATTTGCCAGGCTTGAGAAAGGAAATATTTTATGGTTTTATAAGAGCAGGTTGTATTTATAATAATTATATAAGGTTAGATTGCAGCTTGATTTCCATTCACAGATGAATTGGATGTGAATTTTTTCCTGCTCAATGCTACGTACCTCAGCTAGTATGGCATAAAGACGATAATGTATGTACAGATTCTGAAGCATAAAAAAACATATAATGTTCTATATAAACAGATTTCCGATTTGATAATAGGTAACGAACAGGATTTTTTAAAATGATGTTCAGATATTCATCATAAAAAACAGTCCTTGAACAATTTTGAGTTCAAAACAATTTGGATTAATCTCCACTTGGTTCTAAAGCACCAAATGATGAGAAAATGCCCTCATCCCCAACGGTCAATGAAAGCTCAAGGTCACTGGGATAAAACAGAATAAAAAGACAGAATATTGTTAACAATATACCAAGTAGATTTGCCATTTAAGGCTTGCATGTCTCCTTACATAATTATAATACAAATAAGTCAGATGCATACATTCTATCGCCAATCTATTTGTAAGAGAGAATTCAGAGATGTGCTTATTGTTAATTGTATACTTCACAGCAAACAGATCTTTTTTAAAAAAATTACTTACGAGCTACTGACCGTAATGATTTAAGAAAGTTGACAGCAAAGATTTTTTGAGCATTTTTGACAACAGGGCTGTCAGGATTTTCCTGTGAATCTACTTTGATTCCAAATCCAGTAGAAGCAATAATATCCATTGTAAAACCTGAAAACAAACTGAAATAAAAAGAAAAACCCAAATCAGTCTACAAAGAAAGTAACAATTTTCATGTGGTTGGGCCATAAAAACTAATTGTGTATTTTAAAAGTTGACTATCCTCAAATTATTAATCAAATTGTTTATTGTAGATAAAATCATCGACTTTCACATTGTTTCTTGATTTGCAGCTTATGTGTGGGCTCTGATGTGCCTCTGTTCCAAAAAGGATGAAAACCTCATTGGAAAAAAGACGCAAATTTGCTTGCCAATAATAAAAAAAACAAAAAGTTAATCAGCAGTAGCTGAGCAAAGCATTGTCATTGTAGGGAATGATCATGTGACAATTTATCCCCAATATTTAAGACCAATTGAGGCGCACTGAAACTTGTTTTGCAGTCCTTGTTTGGACGAATAAAGTTTTTGCTAAAATTCTTTGGCTCATTCAACAATCCTGTCTCTGTCTGTAGTTAGGTTTCCATTTTCCTTGAGTATGCTGGTTATTAGCTTTTGTCCTGAGTTGAGGCTTTTGTTTATAGCCTTCAACTTGTGTCTAAAACAGAGTAAAGTCCCAGATGACTGGAACACTGTAATCATAATGCTTTTAAATAAAAAAAAAAAACCTGAAAGACTTCAACAATTACATGCCTATAAGCTTACTCAACTGCGTATACAAGCTTTTTGCAAAAATCATCACCATTGAATCACAAAAACACTTGATGATAATCAACCACCTGAGCAAACTGGCTCGAGTAGAAGCTACTTGACCATGGACCACCTACATTCGAAAAATCAGCAGAAAGAAAAAGAAGCAGAATATAAGCTACTACTTGCCGTACCATTTATTGACTTCAAAAAGGTGTTCAACTCAGTAGAAATCCCTAAGGTCATGGAGGCCATCACTCGACAAGGTGTAGATATAGTATATGTTGAAGTGCTGAAACATATATACAATCTCAGCAACTTCTTTATCAGGCTACATAAAGACTCGGACCCCTTTCAGCTCCAGGAGTTATATATCCATACCACACAATATTGCCAAACTTTCATTTTTTTTCCCCACACAAATGTTCTCAATCAACTACAACGATATTTTGTGGAAGGGTAGACAATAAGCTGTGGGGCGGATCCATGCAGAATTACTCCCCCTGGCATGAACAGCTTTTCAGAATTGCTTTCATTCTTTGGACATGATCATTCAAATGGGTCAGTTGAAGCAAAATTAGCTTCATGTCATCATGAAAGTTATAACCCTCTGCTTATATTCAATACTTTAGCGTACATTTTGATTGAAAGCCATTTGATGATACATATAGTCACACACAATAACTCACGTGTTGACATCAGTTGCTTCCTTACTATCTGCAATCTTATTTAGGTTCTTTTCAAAAGTTTTCAAAACATCTTCAATCAGTGGAACCATCTGGAATTGAAATAAAACCCATGAGAAAAAAGGCAGCAAAAAGTTATAAAACATTCTAATCAGGTCCATTGCAGGTCATTTAAAAATCATTAGAGACACAAAAATTTCATTTATTTCATCATTTATCTGGATAAATTGACTTTACTCAAGTATTTGATGATAAATTTATTGTTTGATAATGTCATCTTTTATGCTGAAATTATCATCTTGGAATTGGACTTTACTCAATTAATGATGACTAATTAATTCCACAAATTAATTGTTATATTACACTTTCTCAGTTCCTAAATGAAATGACAAAGAGAATATGTTTAAAAGAAATGTTTCATTATATACAGACCTCTCGCATTCTTTTAGAGCTGTAAGATGGTGCCAAGACAGTACGAAGGTATTTCCAGTGGTCATCTTTGGCAGTAGATAACATATTTGCTGTGTACTCTTCTACTGAAATGGTTAACTGTGGAAGAGGAAGAGAATACATGATCTACAATCTACATAATAAGTGGTGCTTTTTTCTCTGTTTGTCTATCCATAACAATGGACTCTTCCACTAAAACAAGTTCAGTAGTTTCTTTCCTCTAAAGAATATCATATATATGTATATATTATATATGGATGCTCATCAATTCTCTGATTACGTCATCTTTCATACTAGAAGTATCATCTGGGAAATAAAGTTTTCGCAATTAATTATGAGTCATTAGCTCAGCTTATTATATATATATGATGAGTATGTAGATATGATATCTAGCAACATTTTCAAGTCATTGAAGAAAATTGTGATAAAAAATAACTTAAACCAACTGTGTCAAAAAAAAAATTGATTGTTTGATAAACTCATTGGTGCAGGATTTTGCATTTTGGCTTTAAAGGTAAGGAGACCCTTTCCACCGTCAAGATAGGTGCAGCACAATCTTCCTTTTTTTTGTTCACCCCCAACTAAACTAAGCTTAGTGAATATTAATGTCTTCTTACTATAATTAAAATTTAAAAAAAAATCTACTCACAGTTCTGTTTGTAAAATTGGAGAAACTTTTTACCATGATTTCTCCAATAATTTCAGGGTCGCTGATAATTAAATGAGGGAAAGGTCCAAAAAAGAAGCTACAAAAAAAGAAATATATTGAATTATAACTACATCTCATTAAAGAGAAAAATGCAAACAAAAAATTCATTGGTATCGATTGATTATGAAAATAAATTTTGTTCCAAATGAACTCTTGACAGAAAAATTTAAATCAATTACTTTATCCAAATTATTTTATCAAGAAGAAAAAAAAAAGTTCAGGTTCAAATCATGTTCGTAACACGTCAAGCTTTTCACCCCATTTGCAAGCCAATAAAAATTGTAAACCAATCTCTGAACAGCATATTAAAAATTCTTTTTTAAAATTCATTTTTCTGGTAATGTGTAATCTTATAGTGTCTTATTGCTTGTATGTAAATCAGCCAGCCTCTGAACTGAATGAAATGCTCTCACACTTCATCTCAGCCACTGTATTAAAACACATTACCGAATGGCTTTCCTTTTAGTGTGTACCTTTTTTCATCCTAGAATTCTTTTGATAAAATATTCATGTTATCAGTTAACACCACTAAAATATTGTATGGGGAAAAATTCCTCACCCATAAATGTCACCGAATTCTTCCTTCCAATCAAAAAATACTTGATGAAACCCCTGAAATCAAAAATAAGAAATTTAATTTACTTAAAGATACAAATCATCTATGAAATAGATTTAAAAGAGAACATGATCATCTTGTACGAATATGATACAAATAGATGTTTCAAATCAAAGCGTACAAAAAATTAGAATCAACCAAAACTAGCTGAAAACCTATGGGCTGGTTTCCATTCGGAGACCTATATAGGGCCTTTGGCTCCAATAAGAAATCAAGACAATTTTTTTTATGGGTACCTCCATCCAATATCCCTAGCTAAAGTGCACTGTTCAGGCTACTAAGAGTCACATACAGATAAACGGAATCTGACTTTTTGTTTTATGTATATAGATTGACAGAAATCAGATCATAATCATCAGGTTGAACAGAAACCCCACACTATTATCGTTCAGTATCTAATTATAAAGATTTTTTTTTTACATTCTTCAAGTTATTACTTCTTAGGGGTACCTCAATTCAATTCTCCTCAGATGGTGTAATGGCGAGCACATCTGCCTCACACGCAGAATGCTCTGGTTTCGATAATGGTCTTGACCAGACTTGAGACTTGCAAGGTTCACTAAGCTGATGCATGCAACAGAGACTGGGATTTTGTCATCCTCCATCATATTCCATTGGAAGTTGTCACTTAAGAGACATGAAGCTTTACCTTACCTCAATTTAATACCTCTGACTACAATACACCATTTTGGCCACTCAAATGTAGATAAATAGAATCAGACTTTAAGTATTGTATGAAAAGATAGAAATCAGATCAATATTATGAATTTTGACCCCCCTCCCTATTATTTTCTTGGGGGATTTTCAACAACCAACTTGCTAAACCATGCCTGGGATCCCATTAGTACATACAGAAAATTGTATGTACAGACAGACATTCGCTGAATTATGATAGGTTTACTGAAAGTATGGCATCAATACATTTTGTTCACAATAAAATGATTATTGTTTATTTTGACAGATTTTATGCAAAACTGGCTCATTCAGTACTCAAAGAATATTGAAAATCCAATGAAAAAGGCTTTCAAATTCTGAATACTCACTACTTTGCCCATTTCTTTAAGATTTCCAATATAAGTTGTTGGTTTTGGACCTTTGATTCCATATTCAGTAAAATGAGCGAAATTTCTTCTCCCATAGCTGTAAAGGAAAAGATTGTTTCACTAAAATATGGTTTCTAAATAAATTGTTATGTAAGGTTAGGTCTAAGATATAAACATATTGAGAGAAGAATGCTTTTAAGTGTGTTAGAAATTAAGTTCTATTTATAGAACCTATTTATTAAAACTATAGTACCAAAGTGGAATCTCACATTTTGTCCATATACATATTTTATGTTCTTATTTCATATGTTTAATTCTTTAATGGATGTAAAGTGAAGGGAGACTTTTTCCTCATTTTAAGGGGTCAGTATTAATGGGTAACCCCCCCCCCTGTCAAGAAGCCAGAAGTGATAGTAGACATTTTTCCCTACATTTAAGGGGATAGAAGTGAAGAGAAACTTTCTTCCCCAATAAAAGGTAAAAAAGGAAGGCAATGAGTAGTGGGAAGGGTGGGGGCTATTTTAAAAGCATACAACTCCTACTTGGAAGGGTCCCCTATTAGCTTTATAAAAAGTTTACCTACTGTATTTCGTCTGAAATTATGCAACAAATCTCTAGCCACGCCCCTGAGTGAAAATAAAAAACTATTTTTTACATGTCTGGAAGCATTACTCAAAAGAGAGGGGAAACTTTTTGCTCTTTTAGGGGTAGAAGTGAAGGGAAACTTTTTCCCCTCTAAGAGCTTAAAAGTGGAATTCTTTTCTCATTTAAGGAGTCAATGTGAAAGGAAAAATTTCTCCATTCTAAGAGGTCAAAAGTGAAAGGAAACTTTTTCTCTCCATTTAAAGGTTAAAAAATTGACCACTAAAAAAGAAAATAAAGTTCTTCCACAAATTTGACCCTCTAAAAGAAGAAGTTCCCTTTGATCTCGACCTCTGAAAGTTGAAAAAAAGTTCACCATGATTTCAACACCTAAAAAGATTCCCCTCTGAATTTGAACTGTTGCAAGTTGGTTCCTGTCAATTTAGACCCATTAAAAGGAACCCCCATCAATTTTGACCCCTAAAGTTGTGAAAAAACTTTCCTCGTTTATTTTGACCCCTTCAAGTAAAAAAAAAGTTCCCTCTTTGATTTTAGCTCTTGAAAGAAAAAAAAATCCCCTAAACTTTTAACTGCCAAAACAGAAGATAGTCCACCCAAAATTTCGATCTCTAAAAAGTTTCCCTCACTTTTAATCTTTTGCGTGATTACATTTATTATCTCCCTCTCTCTCTTTCTCTCTCTCTCTTACACATGATAACTTAATCTTTCTCTTGTACAGAAAAATGTTCTAAATCTTTCATGATGATAAACATTCTTTCTTTCCATTTCTCTCATATAACCTTTTCCAAAAACGTATTACAGTTATCTCTTTTTTCTATTCGCTAGTCTTCAATAATTTGGTGTTTTTTTTTGGGGGGGGGGGTGCAGCGTACCACGCAAAACTGCACGATAGAAAATATAGTAGCGACTCTTTAATTCTTTAGTTGAAATCAAAAATGAAAATTAATAGGTATTATCTTTAGATACGAAACCTTATATCTAATCACAAATGTAATACGCGGCTTCATTTATCTACTGCTCACAAAACACCTGAACGCACGTATACCAGGGCTCATTTGAGGCATTGACTTTCTCCGCCGATTACCTCTATCCATCTCTCTTCTTTACCTTCTCTCCACCAGTCATTCGCTCGGCTTCCCAGCTGACTCGAAGTTCATGGTTTTTCCACCGTGACCTATCACTGTTCTAAACGTTGCCACCTTCATTTCACTGATGTTGATATCTCTCTCATACGCTCAGATTTTAAATCGCATGCCCTCCTCTCTGGCCTAACCACGTATATACAATTCCATTTCCTGTGAGTGAAATGACAATGCATTCACTACATAAGAGTAACCATTATCTTATATCATTCAATTCTCCTTACTTTAGAAAGAGCGCATGCGTTTTGTGTGACTTTAATATTCTTTCTGTCATGTGTTTTTCAGCATTCGAGAATGGACCCTAAGATGCTCTCGGCGATCATGAATTCGGGTGTAGCTCATGGCCCCTTACTTGGCAGTTACGTCTCCGTGATTATTCCTTGGTCTTCGAAATATCAAGTCTTATGGATTCAAAGCACTTCAGTTAACTCCGCTTAATTAACTCACGGCTACTGCGACTATTGTACAAAGCTCCTATCTATCCGTTCGAGCGCCAACTTCTATCTTTCTCTTTTACCTAGTTACTAGCTGACATTATATTCCCTTTCTACCAGGGACCCAACTTCTTCTTTCGTCACTTAGCAAATAAGTCTATTCCATCAATGGCCGTATAAAAGTTCATAACGCTCACATGTCATTTCTTTTCAGCTATGAATGTACTTTTGTCAACTCATTAAATGTATATTCTAGTTGTTTGTCTAAACATTTGTACTTGTCTTTATGGCGATTATGAACTACGTTTAATCTCTGCATACATATTCATATATGGCGTGCACAGATTCTCCTTCCTAACAAAAAACTGTCGCGACTCCTATCAACGTCAGCATGTGGCGGTAAACTCAAACAAATCGCGTAGGTTCTTTGGTTCTCAGCCACGACTTCCATCTTGCTACACCGCAAAACTATTATTATTACTCTTCCTTACATAATGTAGGACTCACATCAACTCACAGTCCTATGATATGGTATACAGTATAAACAAAATGTAAAAAGTTTAGGGAATCATAAATCATAGATTATCGTAGATGATGAAAGCCGGTTTATATGCAGATTAAACAATCGTGAATCGCACGGTTTGTTAAATGGTATTTTAGACATCAATTTTCAGTCAATCCACTATGCTGCGAACAAATTTCGGATAAGGATAAAAAAATAAAACTTGATAATCACTGCATTGTAGTTTTATGAAATTTATGGTTTCCGTTAATTAACCGTCTATATTTTTTACTTGCATCTACTTTTTAAAGATCTTGTAGAACGCATTGCAATAATTAAATATCTTCTTTAAAACTCTAATTTTGGTTACAACTGCAAGAAAATGTCATAAAGTTAATCGTAAGAAAGGAAAATACTTTTGCGCAATCACAGAGGATTTCTGAGTAGATTAAGGCTGTTTTTACGTTTTTGACAAAAATATCGATTCTGCCACAATTGACAGATCTTTCATTAGAAAAAAAGTGAAGTCTAGAAATTTAAAGTTTCAGCAAATATTATTCGCTAATTTTCGTAATCGCGCCGCCCGAGTGCCTCAATTCTCTCGAATATTAAGGGGTAACAGCATTTCGGAACACTTACAAATGTTTTCTACCGTGACGACAACACAATAGCTACTGTCTACAAATTAAATGTACTACAGTTTGGCATATTATTTACATTGTAAATTCAAAAGGAACCTGAAATTTGGTATGCAATCTTATTTCAACCCCATTATAAAATTTATAAAGAAAAGCCGGGGTCACCTGCCCTCTTCCTCCACAGGCCACCTTATTTTTTTCAGTTTATCTAGGATTATCTAAATGTTCATGCCATCAGTCTAGAAGAATATTTAGACTCTATTCCATTAAGTCGCCTTCCATGGCCAAATTTACAGGTGTCGAATGATGAATTAATTATTCGACGAGCTATTATCATTAAAAATTGTGTAAATAACGTTGCAAGTCTGTTCTTTTGCTTGTTGTTAAGGTAAACTTATTATCAGTGATTTTAAATTTATCAATGAAAACTGACTGTTTGAAAGACAATTAATTGGTTCATTTAAAAAGAACAAACTTATTTTACTTTCATGAAGAGGGAGAAATACACATTTTCCGATTTAAAAGGACATGAAAAGGAAAAGTTTCTGTAAAAAATTACAGGAAAAGTGATTAACTTGGGAAATGTGATTTTCTTGACACGCTGAAAATTTAAAAAATGGTCTTACAAATAAAGGCCGATTAAAATAGTCACTGTGAACAGCAGAAAGTTGGGAGTATAAAAAACAGCAAATAAATCCATAACTGCGTTAAACGTGTTTTTTTTTTCTGGTTCCTGACAAGATAACATGTGTGGTACGCGCTTCTCTGTTTGCTGCAACGACAGTGATGTTTATCATTGTTTGTGGGTTGAGTGGGTCTCTCTCTCTCTCTCTTACACACACACACACACACACACACACACACACACACACACACACACACACACACACACACACACACACACACAGAATTACCAACAGAGGGGTATAAAAGAAGATATCAGTTACGGGATATCATACTCAATCAGAATTAGATTAGAGGGGAAAACATACCGGGCATTGATAGACACGGGAGCTGAGATTTCGGCATTAGATATAAGAGAATACAGATTACTGGAATATAGACCCCAACTAAATACAAAAGAAAATTAAATCAACAAGTGTCTAATGTATGCTCGTTCTAAATGGAATGATAAGTGTCACGGAGCATCAGGCTACCTGAAAAAAATTGCTGAGTCAAGAGCACTCGTCTATTCGGAATCAAATAAGGAGAATAAAACTATTTTCTGACGCCTCCGACTTTGCAATATGCTCATACCTAACGCAATCGGCATTTGACGAGACAGAAAATAAGGAATTAGGAAGACCCATGGACTTCCGATAGCACGAAGTAGGCGACACCCAGAGGCGATGGTCAACAAGAGAAAAAGAAGCTTATGTCATCGATTACGTGTTACAAAAGCTCAATCAATACGTCCATAGTACAACATTCGCGATCTTCACCGACCGTAAATCTGTAGAATACCGATTGAATCTCCCCACGCAAAATATGAAGATCTAGTTGTGGGCTTTAAGCATAGTGGGCTATCACCGTAGAATAGAATACCTTCAAGGAAAAAATAACGTATCTTCAGATTTACTATCACGTTATATCGACATATCGGCGGCGAAGAACAAATTGAGATAGATGACAGGACATGAACTTGGTGTAATTAACTCCAATTGCCTCGAACCCCGAGAGTATGCCGTCTGAGAAAGAGCAGGTATCTCCATGAACAACATATGAAGGACCCTCATTACCTAAAACAGACACGAGAAACAAGAAGCCGATCATCGTAGAACTCAAGTATAGGGTCCAGAAAGATAAAGCCTCTAAGTAGAAAAGGAACATTCTGATGGATGATGTTGTGTATTATTTCTTGCAACCAGATGACGAGCCAATATTCAGGCTTTATGTTCTGTCACATCTTGAGGTGAGCGTTGTCACACAGTACCATGATAACAATGGTCACATTGGCATTGAAAAAAAACGTTTCAGTCTTTAAAACAAAAATCTTCCTGGCCGTGTTGATGAATCGTAGACTTCGTAGGTAAATGTATACAATGTCAGAAGAGAAACTTTGACCACAAATGCAGGAGTTCGATATGCTGTCCTTCCTAGATTAGCTTTAGATATCTCTGGTCTTTATTCAGAAACTCGGTCAGGGGATAAGTACATTGTAAAGTTCATAGACCTTTATTCTGGTTGATAAAAAACATTTGCAGTCCCGAATAAAAAGGCAAAGACGGTTATACAGTTGTTACTGGACGAAATATTCTTTAGGTTTGGGGCCTGTAAGAAACGCTAGAAAAGTTTAATGGTGGATATGACAAAATAATCTTACCGTTCCCAGAGTAACGGAAAAATAGAAAAGTTACATGTGTCAATGCACGACATCTTATCCAAGAAATTTAAGGACGACAGTGGATCTCGGGACTTGTACAATGATCTAATGGTCACGGCCATAAGATTTAACATTAGTGAAACAACCAAATTTTCTGCGTATTACCTGCTATTCAATAGAGACGTCATTCTGTCAATAGATAACATCTTAAGACACTTGAACTATGGGGACGAATATCAACATAGCATTTCAAAAACAACATGAGTAGTAACGATCAGTAAACAAGACAACGGCAAATAAAAAGGGCAAATGCCTAAGTGAAGAATGTAAACTTTGAAATAGCTGATACCGTCTATTATAAAAATCAAAATAGGCGTGGCAAATTAGATGAAAAGTGGAAACTATACTCCGTTCTGATTGAGAAAACGAGCCCAGTATCGTACAAGACTAGGGAGCAGCTGACTAATTCACTAGTAGAAGTCCATGTAAGAGGTTTGCATGCGGCAAATATCTAAAAAATGGGATATTCCAAGAGAAGATAGGCCAATACGCAAAGTAGCTTTGGCCGCACTCGTAGACTCCGAGGAATTCGGGAGTGATTCCGATGAAGAGCAGAATAACAATCCAGTGAAAAAAAAAAGGCGGCGTCGGGGCCAGAGATCTGATAGTAAATCAGAACCTCCTACGATGGAACGAGCCGTCGTAATGTGCCGACAAGAGGTAGAAGCCCACGAAGGCGAAAATGGGCAAATGGTGGTCTAACTGACAACCACTCTGATCTCCAGAATAGGGGAAATAGTGATAGTTTTACTGATTCCGATAGCGTGGAAGAAATAGAAGTATATTTTGATACAGAGAAACAGACAGCAAGTGATATTCGGTAAACACAAGCATCAGTCCAACCTTGCGAACTTTTAAAGCTAGCATGCAAAATCCTGCACTTGGAAACTGATGTCAATGGATATATGCTACTGTTTTAGTCATGAAAATATTTATTAAACGATTAAGCTATATTTTTTTTATTGGCATAGTTTGTTTAACTTGTTCCTCATCATGGTATTTTGTTTGTCAAACGTATATAAGAACTCTGAAAAATAACAGACAGGATAATATAAACATGTGAACTGGAAAACAGATACTAACGAAACAAATAAAATTAATTTTTGTCAATTTGTTAAATATATATTTTTTTTCTGATAACAAATTATGTTATTTTTGTGATTTTGGAATTAAGCACGGTTGAAGATGTGTTGGAGGGAGTAGTGAAGTGAAAAGAAATTAATATCTCCTGTAAAAGTTATGAATCTATTTTTGAAGACTTGTTGAGGAGCGGACACTCTGGCCATAATGCCCCAAGTCACTTCCCTCAGTCAAAGAACAATAACTAGGATCAGTAGGTCATTGACCGACGACGCCAATATAATTCTTTGTGTTAATAAAGTGGATCAATGTTTGTTATGGTTTGTGAAATGTGAAAATATCACCGTTTAAATGATTCTTCGGTCACCTCAACTACAAGCAGCAAGAATTCCTCTATGGGATTGTTGAAGATGTTCTGTCTTCTATCAAAGTTTATGTCCGGTCTATCCCTAGCTGGGTTGAGGCGCGGGTGGGGGGAGAATGTGTCTTTCCTTCCTGTCCTTTTTATTTATTTATTTATCTATTTATTTTTCATTTATTTTTCTTTCTTTGTTTCCAGATCTATCTATTTTGGGGTTTAGTGGAATACTCTAATCTAATCTATGTTCATTCAGAAATTTTAAAGCCTTACTCTTGCTTACGATTTCAAAGATGTTAGATGGTATATATTGTAATGGTTAAAACAAAACAAAACAACAAATCTGATTGAATGAACAGGGAAAAAAATACATAAAGATATACATCAAAAGATGTTAGATGGTATACATTGTAATGGTCTAAAAACAAAACAAAACACCAAATCTGAACGAATGAACAGGGTGAAAAATACATAATGAAAAACCTTTTTCAACTTGTTTTTAGACCATTACAATGCATTCTCCCGATAGTCACTTATGGAGCTGAAACATGGAACCTAACCAAGAGACAGACCTGCAAACTAAGAAGTATGCAATGTGCGCTTGAGAGAATCATGCTCAACCTTACACGGAGATCACAAGACAGCACAGTATATAAGGAAGAAAACAGGTGTTCGTGACATCATAGAAACTATTGAAAAACTCAAATGGCAATGGGCAGGCCATGTTGCAAAAATGGCAGACAACCGATGGACATCACGCCTCACAACATGGATCCCCAGAGATCACATAAGAAACCAAGGCTGATAGAACACAAGATGAAGAGATGAACTTGACTGATTCAGGAAATACTGGCTCTGCGATGCCCATGATAGGGAATTGTGGCAAATCCTGGGGAAGGTCTATGTCCAATAACGGACGTTAAAAGACTGATGATGATGATGATGATGATGATGATGATTCCTGACGAGGAGTGTTATTTTTAACGTGATTGTATGTATACATGTGAACATACAACGGCTGGAAACTCATGAAAGAATATTAGAAAAACAATTTATCTTTGTACAACTCTGTGAGGTGTTTTTCTTTTTGCATGCACAAGACCCGTATATGAGAGAGAACTATTCCAGGTACTCTATCAACAATTCCGGAAAGTATTGATTTCACGCTAACTGACCTCGTTCGAAACAACGTGAGGTCCTTAACTAAATCCATGAGACAACCCAGGACTTGACAGACAGAAGGAGGGGTAGGACTTTGGACGGACCCATGTGCAGTTACTTATCTGCACATGGGTCCGCCCCGAATCCAATCACTCCTTCTGTAGCCCATTGCTTCTGACAGTGACCCTGGGAGAATTATGCACACGCTGAGTGCCTTCTAATTCTATTGTGCATTTCATTTTTAAGGTACTTAATAAAAACATTCTCCTATTACTCATACTTATATTCTTTTTATTATTTCACCAAGTCAGAACTGAAAAATCGAAATTAACGATGAATAGAATTGTTCATAAAAGTAGGCTTATGTCATCACATTGAATAATATGGGAGAATTCAGATGGAAAATTATAAGTGTAAAAAGATCATTAGAATTCAAGATATCCTGGTTATTGAAGAGGAAGTGCCACCATAAGTTACTGCCCTGGATGATACCAATCATAGGCCCACCATTGCTTCAGATACTGTAGTTAGAAGAGAGGTGGCAATAGAAAACAACTATCAACGTATTATTATTGTATGCAGCTGACATGTCAAATATTTTTTTAGTTGCAGTTGTCAACAATGTTGTTGGGACGCTGGGTATGCACGTTCTCAACATGTTTGAGAAGGTCTGTCTAAGTCTGGGACAGGTGGTTACCAACCTTTTCATAAACAAAGACCACTTCTATTCAAATGAATTTTCATACGGGGCCCCAGGTTTTTGAAAGGTCAGCCTATTTAAGAAGTTCATGGATCCCTAGTATACCTTTACGGCTCTCTCCCAGGGGTTAGGAGGTCCGCTGGTCTTGATGCCCTCCCTTCTAGAAATGTGGAAATGGTCAATGTTATTTAAACCAATCAGCAACTTTTGTTATGGAAGATTGTACATGCAATTTTTTTTCCCATAAATAGTTTTATCACTATTCTTTCAGTGTCATTTATCATCATCATCAGCCTTTTAGCATCTGTCATTGGACATAGACCTTCCCCAGGATTTGTCAGACCTCTCTATCATGGGCTATATAAAATATCATGGGTGGAACCAATACTTTCTGAACTTTTGCATGTGATCTCTGGAATCCACATCATGAGTTGTGATGTCCAGTGGTTGTCTGACATACTTACAACATAACCAGCCCATTGCCACTTGAGTTTTCTGATGGATTTTATGAACTCCTGTTTTTCCTTAATATATTGTGCTGTCCTGTGATCTTTCCTTTTACACCTTCTTTCAACAAAATTTACTTTGAAAAAATTTCTTTCCCTCCAGAAGCCAATCTTGTAAGATGTTTCCTATCTTACTCCTAAGCATGGCTCTTGGAACAATATGCGGTTTTACTTTTTGGAGACAGTTAAATATAGGTGTCCTGGATAGAGAGAATTTGTTATTATCCAGAATACATGAGTATATTCCCAATATTAAATGCTCACCATTTGATGGTCAATATTCTCATTTTTTGATATTACAGAGTCTTTTTACTCAAAGCAACAACTTCAATTTTGTAATAATTTTTGGAGAACTTTGATTCTGAATAACTAATACCAAGTCAGAATAATTACTCTGGAAGACAATGAATACAAAATCTTTGCAAACTTCAAAAAATTCTTCTTATTTCTGCTTGCACTAAATATTTCCAGAAATTAACTGAATCAGCCAAAGTTGAGCTGGTTTCTTAAATTAGCATCTGGTCAATTTTGTTGACTGATATTTTTTTCCTTTTAATTTCATGTTTCAGTAGAGAGATCACTTTGTTTACATACATGTTTCATCATTATTTGGGAACAATAAAAAAATGAAATGTTTAATCCAAACGAGTATTTCTATGCTCAAAGCTTCACATAAAGCAACTGAATATGGAAAATTAAAGGACCAATAAAAGTGCATATTGACTGTGCTGTTAAATGTAACCTGACTTATATGACCAGAAGTAATTAGGTTTGACAGATTCACTGTAAGAGATTAGTCTTGATCAATCTACCATAATGAATGTTTAACAGTTTTATTTAATCTATTTTTGTTTTTTATTGCAATGCCTTTTCAATGGATCCATTCTTATACAACTAAAGAAAATCCTGCCTTGACACCTTTGGTAGCCAAATTAGTTGAGGGATCATTCACAAAAGATAGGCTCTCGAGGTATGGGATATGAGTTCTTTTCTCATCCAAAATTGTTCTTCTTTTTGTTTCCCACAATTTAATTTAATTGGATGAAAAGCAATGAGAATAGATGATACAAAAACAAATCAACTTCCCAAACTGGATTGTCTGTGCCTCATGAAGTCAAATAGAATAGATTGGATGAAAAGCAATGAGAATAGATGATACAAAAACAAATCAACTTCCCAAACTGGATTGTCTGTGCCTCATGAAGTCAAATAGAATAGATTGGATGAAAAGCAATGAGGATAGATGATACAAAAACAAATCAACTTCCCAAACTGGATTGTCTGTGCCTCATGAAGTCAAATAGAATAGATTGGATGAAAAGCAATGAGGATAGATGATACAAAAACAAATCAACTTCCCAAACTGGATTGTCTGTGCCTCATGAAGTCAAATAGAATAGATTGGATGAAAAGCAATGAGAATAGATGATACAAAAACAAATCAACTTCCCAAACTGGATTGTCTCTGCCTCATGAAGTCAAATAGAATAGATTGGGTGAAAAGCAATGAGAATAGATGATACAAAAACAAATCAACTTCCCAAACTGGATTGTCTGTGCCTCATGAAGTCAAATATATCGTTTTACAAATTTTAGCAATTCAATAGCCAATACTTTGGTTTTGATTTAATTAATTAAACAAACAAACATAAATAGTTTGAAAAGGCTAAAGAAAAATATATACAATTTTTAACATCTTTGATGATACCAGTACACAAAGTAATTATCTGCTATTTTAGGGACAGTGATATACGGAAATTACTTTATCCATAAGATATCATATATTGATAAGATATTAAATGTAACATTTTAATCTGACATTTTTTCTCCTCATAATCAATTGTTTATTAGACTACAAAGTTCTGTGAGACAGGACTTCTTTTATCTGATATAAATGACCGTATGAGTAAGCAATGAATATTTTCTTGATCTGGTGAAAGGAGATCTAGTTATATATTCATAGTTTTATCCTAGGATTATGGACTCACGTATTCAAACTTTTATTTAGTAGTTAATGGTTAAAGATCAATTGACCCCTGTAAGTGAAAAAAAAGTTCCCACCTTATACTGAGACCTAAAATTGAAAATAAATTTTCCCTCTCAATTTTTATTCTAATAAATAAAAAAAAAGTTATCCCTTTCAATTTTCACCCTTGTAAGTGAAAAAATTTCCCCTCTGATTTTCACACTTGAAAGTGAAATAAATATTAAAGTGCTCAATTGATTTTGTCCCCTAAAATTGAAAAAAGATTTTCCTTTCAATTTTGCTTCCTAAAAGTGAAAAGAAAATATGTACCATCAATTTAACCTGTGAAATTGAAGAGAAGAAATTTCATCTCGATTTTGATCTATAAAAGTTACAAAAATCTCCCCCCCAATTTTGACCCCTAAAGGTGAAAGAAAATTCCCCCTTGATTTGACCCCACCCAAATTTCCCCTAGATATTGATCAACTGAAATGAAAGAATTACTACTTGATTTTTACCCCTAAATAGAAAAGAAACTTTCTTCCTTGAATTTGAACACTGAACAAAAAAAAAAACTTCTCTGTTCTTGACACTTAAAATTGGAAAAAAGAATTCTAGCTTGATTTTCAAAACTCCCCAAAATGAAAGAAACATTCCCGTTGATTATGACACCTAGAAGTGGAAAATGAAAGTTCCCCTTTAATTTCTACCCCTAAAATAGAAAAAATCTTCCCCTCAATTCTGATACCTAAAAGTGGAAAGAAAAACATTCCCCTCAGTTTGACCCAAAAAGTAAAACAAGTTTCATCCCTAGAGTTTAAAAAAAGATTACCTTCGATGTAGACCTCTTAAAGTGAAAACAAAAATTTCCACCTGATTTTGACCCATAAAATTGGAATGAATGTTCCATCTAAATTTTGACCCCTAAAAGAGAAAGAAATATCCATTTTTGATTTTGACTTTTGAATATGAAAAAAAGTTTCCCTCTGAATTTGTCCTCCAAAATTGAAAAAAAAACTATTGCTCAATTCTGACCCCTAAAAGTGAAAAAAAAAATCCCCTTGATTTTGCCCTCTAAAAATGGAAAAAAATCCTTCTTTGATTTAGTCCCCTGATACAGGAAAAAAAAATTGACCCCTAGCAGTGAAAAAATAATTTCCACAAGATTTTAGAACCCTTGAATTGAAAAAAGATGATTACCCATATTTTGACTCCTAAAAGTGAAAAATAAAAGTTCCCTGATCTACATAGCCTCCAATCCAATGATGTGTATAGAAAAAATGTACCTAAACCATACTACATGAAAAATGATTAATTTGCTACAAACATTACCCGGGGGGTGGGGTGTAAATCCATACCCACAGAAAACTTCATGGGTTTCTTCAGAGTAGTCTTGGTGATGGGTGAGTACATAAAGATAGACGGATGGACAGACTTGATAATAATGTAAAAGACAAGAAACTTTCTTGGGAATAAATTAAGATAGTATGCATTCATAATAATGCAAGAAAGTTTTTTGTGTATTGAAAAACACTCTAGGTGGGCTTCATTGAGAAGTAGTAATAATGATAAATTTAAACTTATAGATAAAGGCTGATTAAAATAGCCAATGTAATCAGCCAAAAAATGTATAAAACTCCAAATAAATCCATAACTAAGTCAACAACAAGTATTAATTTTTTTTTCTTCTCAAGACCTGTTTGACCAAATAGAAAGCGGAAACTTTAAATACCAAAGTCTATTCAGCATATGTACTTAATATAATCGAGGGTTAGGAATAAGGATAGATGCATATTTTATCATGTGATTTCTTAAAAAGAGGAATTCACTGATATAAATGGTGTAATTATCAAATCATCACAAACTATTATAGTCAGTAGATTTTATGCAACACAAATTTTATTGGCTTGTGCAGTATTTCCCTCTTAAATGCCATATTTATTCTTGAATGTTTCTGACTTCTACGTCATCTGCTAAGAGTTTAGTCATGTATGTTTTATCAGTCTATCTAGGTACACTAATATTTTGAGTCTGTACTCAAACCATTTCTCTTCAATCTTATTCCAAGTATCAAATCACAATGGCCCCACAAATTGCCTGACTAACCAGCCAACTGGGCTACAGATTCTTTGCTCATTGCTTGTATGTGAGTGTGTGTGTCATATTTTGGGAGCCACGACCTTGAAAATTTGCATGAGTACACCACTAAGCACCATCTAAAAACAGTTTTTTTTCGAAAAAGTGATCTCCACGGTCATTTTAGATCAACAATGTTCAAAGCTTGTGTGGGTATTTTTTTTGATAACTTTAGATTATTAGTTCTGGGCTACGGTGATTCAATCATACAAGGTAATTTCTTTTATTTCTGAATGTTACTCAGCTTTTCTTTCAAAACATTGTCTCAATCATCTTGAAGAAGGCAACAAAATGAAGGATTATTTACTTATATCAGGCAGAATATTCAACTAGACTCTCACCCAAGCCTTAATGAAAGCACAAAAAATCATCAATGAAAAAATTTACAAATTTCAAAAGAGAAGTATACAAATACTTTGAAACTATACTTCTGTATGAATGGCTGAAAGTTAAGGTGTGATTTAGCATTATAATTACAATGTAAATAGATCCACAATCTGAAAATCTTAAAAATAGACTTTTTCCAAAATCGTATGTAAGTGCAATATACAGCATTAAGACGCACTGATAATTGTTGGAATGGTGTTGATACATAAAAAACTGTGGGAGGAGAAAAATGAACAGGAAAAGAATAAATAAAAAAATAAAAATGCATAGAAGAATAATTGTGTGTCTGCACAATGCATAATCACACTAAGAAGACCTTTTGTTTCAAGTTGTTATGAAATAGAAATTTTAGGATAATTTTGATTCAATTCCTTTGTTTTAATACAATTATAAACCATAAAGCAAATGTACAAATAACACTTTGTCCAGTTCCTTGAGCAATTTATGTTTGAGATTACATCATAACAATTAATCATGAATGATTTTCAAGGCAAGAGAAAAAGTATACCCAGTTTTTAAGATCTTGGCCAACACCAGCACAGAAAGTAGGGACAGTGGTCATCAGAAATGACTTTATCTATAAAATATTGCATGTAATATTGTATTCTACCATTTTTCTATTTGCTATCATCATGATTGTTAATCAGACTACAAAGTTCTGAGAGATAGGATTTCTTTTAACTGGTGTAAACAGCATGAGTAAGCATTCCTCTGACCTGATCTAGATATGAATTCATAAATGTGTCCTATCTACGATTATGGACTCACATATTCTAACTTTTCTTAGGAGCTAAAGACTAAAGGTGAATTTAATGCTAAGTGACCACCAATATACAGATTCTGCTTAATGCTTATAGATAGAATTTTTCTTGGGAGTAAATCATCATAACATGCATATATGATCTTGCTTGTTTATATAGAGTGGGTTACTGATTGAAAATCACAAAATTATACATTATTTGCCAATCAAAATAATGTATATAATAATGTAAGAAACAAGATTTCAAGTAAAATGTTATTGAATTACAAATAGATATTTTGATCCCTACAAAGGGTAAAGAAACTCCTCCCAATTTTGACCCCTAAAAGGAGATCCACCCCCAATTTTGTCTCTTATAAGGAAAAGTTTCTATGATTTTGAACCCTAAAAAGAAAAAAAAAAGGTTTCTGATTTTGACCATCAGAAAGAAAATAAGTCACTTTCTCCAGTTTTTACCCTTAAAACTAAAAAAAATTCAGTCACCTGATTTCGACTCCTGAAAGAGGAAAACAAAGTTCCAACCTGATTTTGACTCCTAAAAGGAGACCCCCCCCACCACAAAGAGGAAAAAAGGTCCCCTCTATTTCGACCCCAAAAAGGGGAAATATTCTCCCTCACTTTTGACTCCTAAATAAGAGAGAAAGTTTCTTTCAATTAGAATCTTAGTGAGATCACCTTTTTCACCATCATATTTATACACATTGCTTCTCTCTTGTACACATGAATGTTGTTTCTCTCTTGTACATATTAACGTTCTTTCTCTCTGTCATTCACGCAAAAATTCTTTCTCTCTCATACATAGAAACATTCTTTGTCTGTCTCATGCAACTTTTTAAAAAAATACTTGCTTTTGAACACCAAAGTTTCTTTCACTTCTGACTTTTAGTGAGATTACATTTTTCTCTCCTTCACTTATAAAGATGATTGTAGTTAGATACTTGTAGTGCAAATTGAAATCCCTACCTCTCCTAAGAACTCAATAGTGTTGGTTCTTTCAAATAAAAATAACCCATGTTTGATCCTGAGGTTAAATCAATATTCATGCTTGTAAACTGTTTTAGTTTTATGGCATGAATGGAGACAGAGCCTCAGAGTTTTGTAAGATTATGTGATAAACACCTTCTGATCATCTTTCATTGAGTGAACCTCTTTAAAATTAATCACATGTTGAGTGACATTTTTTACTTTGTTTCTTTACACTAACGAAATGTTACATCTTTGAATAAAATTACACAAAAAGTTAACGAAATAATCAAAGCTTTTTTGATTCATTAAAACTTAAGTAAAAAAAAAGGATTCTTTTCGTGTAGAATCTATCCAGGTTGAAGGGTCAACAGTGTGTAAAATAATGGATCTAGGTGGTTCTTGTAATTCTTTTTGAAGGTTGGCGCCTGCTGGAATTATCGGGCCTATGTGGACGTCAGTGGAAAAGTTGATGGGGGAAGGGAGATGTATAGAGAACATGTGCACTGTGTTATGTATGGCAGAGACCGCTGGAGAATAAATTCCTTGAATTAGAAGCTGCCTTCCAATAGGCTTGGCCCTTAGAAATAGTGCATAAACAGTTGGATCCATACACTAGATTTAACAATTCTTTGAACACTGTAGAATCCTTAACAATTTTGCCAAAGCCAACGAACAACCACAAGAGTCAAACTCTGGTCAAGGCAGCACAACAACCTTATGGTTGGAATGTTTTTTTTCATGGTCTCACAAAACACTCCAGAAAAAAATGTCTCTGTCAAGAAGCTAGATGTAATTGATGTATCAAAGTGGGATATCATGTTTGAGTCTGTAAACTCCTAAAGAAAGTCAAAATGGCTACTCTTTTTGCTACTACATTGACTGCTTCCCCTCAAACTCATCTTGAATTGTTTTCTCAGCCAAATTAAATGGAACGGTAGTCAATGCTCTAGTGGACACGGGTAGTTCACAGAATTCCCTGAACCACTCATCGGTGAAGAAAAACATAGGGAAAATTTTTCCATCCAATGATGTTATCCCGATAGCAACTGCTAGTTTACAATCCCCATTTATTGAATATTGTACAGTAAATATTGTGTTGTGTTTACATGAATATCTAAATATGCAGTAAACTATATTAAAGGATTCATGTGCCAATGTCCTGATTAAGCACAACATTCTGAACCAGAATTCTGACGTAAATATTTTGTTAGAAACAAATGGTTATCAACAATTCACAAATGATAAACCTCTTTACCATGATGGATGTGTATCCGTTGTATAACATCAATGACTTGGCGAAACAAATATCTAAATCAATGGACTAACATAGTGCTTACCATCAAATTCAAATAAGGAAAGATAAGCCCTATATGGCCTTTGAGGCTAGCAGCACACTGTATCAATTTTGTTGTGTTCCCTTCAATGTTACAAATGCCAAAGCAGCAATCAAAAAGGGTTATTGATCAAATCATTAAAGACAAAGACATAAAAGACACTTTTGCATACATTGACAATACATGATATGTAGACAACATGATCAGAATTTGCAAAAATTCATGAAAATTGCTAAGCTTTTCAATTTGACCCAAAACGACGATAAATGTATCTATTGATAAACGTCTATCAATCTTCTTGGCCGTACCATTGCTGAGCACTTACAGTCACTTCTTGATCTACCAATTTCAACATTGTTCAATTTTGATCAACCAGTTTCAACGGTGTTCAATTTTGAGCCATATTCCATTTCTCGCTTTAAGGAGCCCTGAATCGTTTACTTTAATCCTCTTCTGCAATGACAAAAAATAAAAGAAAGATAATTGAGAAATAGAAAGTAATGCTTTGGCTCTTAATTTGTTTTGGGAATTTTCTTGCATTGAATAACTTTTATTTGTCAAATGAAGGACTACAAACCAAGAGACACATCAACGGTCAGACTTTTAGTTTCCATTGCTTTTTACAGACACTAAAATATTTTTACATTTTTGTGCATCCATAACACAGAACCCCCACCAAAAAAAAAAAGAAGTCACTGAAATATTATTTGTTCATATTGCATTGATAAAGAATGACCTAAATTACTTATGTTACTCATATTATTTTGTTTAGTCAAAAAGTAAATAACATTTTATTGCTGCCATTGCTTAAGCAAGTTAGTGGGTTAAATGAAATAAAATTGACCAATATAAGTTGAACTTTCAAAAATATTTTAAATTGCCTTTCAACCTTTGCAGAATATTGCCATGAGAGAGAGAGGATTCAAATGATCCAAAAGCAAGTCTATCTCTCAGTAGAGACAGTCATGTGAGCAATATCTTTTGGCAGCATGCTGTGTTGGGGGTAATCGTTCAAGAGATTGGAAAAAAGAGTGATCAATGAATCAGTTCACTTTTACCTTTTGTTGGATGGTGATAACTAAAAAAGTCTGAATTTTCAAAAAAAATGATTGTGAATGCTGACGGACACTATCTAAGGGACTAATTTAGCATTCATTGGTGCAACCTGTACATAGGCATATGAGCTACAGAGGCTGGAAGCAAAAATATTCAGGTTAAATAGTGTGAAATTTCAGACAAATCCATGTAATTCAGGTAAAACTGTAAATTTTCAGGCAAATCAACCCCTTTGCCCCCACCAAAGAGTTCCCATATGCCTATGGATACAAAAATAGTCAGCCAGACTGAATTAAAAACTGAAGAAACCTATGTTTTGATTGACTGTTTATAAAAACAGATCTTTCAAAACTTGGCTTGTTATTTTTGCACAACCCTGCATTTCACATGAATATGATCAGTGAGAAGTACTTACTTCAGTCTTGTCACAAGTAACAAGTCGAAATTCCCTCAGCATTTGTACAACAGCCATCTTGAATTCAAGTTTAGCCAATCGCATTCCAGCACAGATTCGTGGACCACCACCGAAAGGAAGATATGTGAACGGAGTTTGTTTGGCCTTGTTTTTCTTGCTGAAGCTGTTATGTCAAAAATGGTGGACAATTCAAAACATCATTTATGTAAACATTTATTGAAAGTAGACTTCTTCATTGAAGTAACTAGTTTAACTTTTTTCAAAAAGTGGTTGGTTAACTAGGAAGCATGCAACTAAGAATCATTGGATATTTTTAAAAGAAACAATTCTTGATGTTTTGATTGGAATTGTCCTTACAAAATCTTCATTGCTACAAAGATTTCTGTCAGATGCCAAGTATAATGACAAATTTAAAGACAATTTTTTTCCCATTTAGAATTCACCAATTGTAATCAGTACCACAGAATCTAAGGTAAACATAGAAATCCCCAAATTATAAATATTCAAAGCGTAAATAAGCGAGGGTAGGTGAAGTAAGATTCAAAGTTGGTATTTAGCCTAAGTTGATGCAAGTGATGCCAATTCAAGAGGCTTGAAGTGGCATCACTCACATCAACTTATAGCTTCTAAGTCTATTCTCTAGTATTTTTTCACATATTCTATCCATATCAAAACCTCTCATTCAAACTAGCTGAGAATGACTTCAAGGGGCTCAGATTACTAGCTGGAGATAGGGAGGCACGGGGGAGGAACAATGGTGAATAAAATATATGAGGCCTTAACAGTTACAGTTTTGCCCTACCTAGTGGAGAGGCGTTGAATGATAATAAATAAAATAATTCAGCATGAAGGCAATAATTCTTTTCAGATCTGGAGACACATTCTTTACATGACTGAATGAATTTAGTGAAAGAACTAAATGATAAGATAATGGAAATGATAGCCTTATAAAAGAATATAAATATAAAGGAGTCAATTCACTTTGGGGAGAGGCAAGGGAGTGTCTTTTCTCTCTCCTCTCCACTGAATAAGAGAAATGAAATTTCATCTCCTGCAAAAGAATAGTGTATGTTATAGAAGTTAATTGTGCATTTTATAAAGTTATCAAATGATTATATCTGAAACATTTATCAAGTTCTTCAATGATGATTAAATTGTTTTCTTTCAAATTGTTGATTGATGTACAGCTTACATGTGGTTTTGATGGAACCTTTGTAATTTGCACGAAAAGATACTCCAAATGTGTATGGAAAAAATGTACAATTTTTCATGTAAGATAAATCAGCCGCAAGGGGAGAAAATGCAGACATTGTAGTAAGCAGTCATGGAATAAAAAATCCCCCTTTTTTGCCAATCCAGGACCTATTGAACCAAATGTTCTCTGGAGCCTACTTGGGAAAGGGGTAATGTCCACACAATCATATTCCTAACCTAAATTCTTGAGTCAGACATATGCAATCTTGCTCACACTTGCCTCTCAGCTTTTACCATTCCAGATAGTCAGTCTGGTCAGGCCAACACAAGAGTCACTGACCTACCTTTTGATGAGTGGAATTTTACTCCCCTTGCAATAGCTGTCTCTATCGGCTCACACTAAAGAAAGCTTTTTTACGCACACTCAAAACTTAAAAAAAATGCACCACAATCTTTCAGAGAATAGATCAACAATCAAGATACAGAACTTGTAAGAAATCGTTTCATCTATACACAAATATTCTAGAAGAATTTAAAAGAACTGTTGACTACAATCAGTTTGGCTGCCCAGAAAAACACCAAACCCTCTTTAACTCCCTTACTTCTCTGTTCTTTATTTCTCAAAGATCGGGAGTTATTACAAAACTAAAGTCTTTGCATCTTTTGTTTCATTCATTCCCTTGTTTCAAGCCACAATGTTTTTTTTATACATGGGTACCTACAGGTATTAATCAAAATCGTACCCAAACCTTGCAGAAATTATCATAAATTTCCAACGACATATATATATATCAAATGCTCATCTGTAAGGATTGACAATTAAATAAGTATTTGAGTGTCAAGAGAATTAGCTTTTCATTGTCACATTATTTGTTGGCTACCCGCTTGATCTTTGTTCACTAATCAATGAACTAAAATATGAAATAGCCTTTTCAAAACAGGGTTGCGCAAAAGTTGCAAAGGGGTTTAAAACATTCGCATTATTTTTAGTTTTAATGATTTTTTGAGTTTTTTTTATGACTGAAAAATATAAACTTGGGAAATGTAAATAACAGATGTATAGAAAATTTAATTTAATCAATTAATGTATGGAAAATTGTTTCTTTCAAATGTCTGTCACTTTCAACTTCACAAATTCTTGCTCTTTCAATCACATTTTGTATAAAATTTTATGGGATATCTGGTCCTAACCCACTTATTTCTTCTCAGATATCATTCTTTAGCTCTTGGACAGACCTTGGTTCATTAACTTTGACTTTGTCTTTCGAATACTCCAAAGGAAAAAGTTGTAACAATCAAATGATGAACGTGTGGATATCATTTGGTCAGCAAAATTGTATTTTATTTTATTTTAGTTTGTTGCTCAGTTGTGTACTTTCCCATGATCAATTAGGAAGGACCCCTTCATGTATTTGAAAAGAGGAAAAGCAAAAAATAATAAAATACAAAGAGATATGATCATTCTAAATCTGTCATGACTTTTGCTCCACCCTGTGGTAGTTGAGTTTCAGTGATTTTTCCAAAGAAATGTCTCACCAGTTTGCTGTTTGATACTCACCGTCTAGGATTAAATTTCAATGGTTCAGTCCAGTATCTGGGATCATAATGTAAACACATGATTGGAAACAAAACTCCTGTATTCTTGGGAATTTTTATTCCTTTTATGATGCAGTCTTCCTTATTTTCCCTAGTCAGCCTGACAAAGGAAGATGAAGGAACAAGATAATAATAATTGTTATAAAAAAATATACTTTATTTGAAGGCTTATAAGACCTCTTTAATTTACCCCCCAAAATGGCTCAGAAGACCACAGTAACAATAATTGTCCAGTCTCATTTTTACCTGAACTTGAAAAGGAATAAGAAAGAAAGGAACAAGAAAATGATATTTGTTATCAGAAATTCTAATATCTCCCTGTGATTGCAGATTACAAATAAGATATGCACTATTCAAGCACACATATATAAATGCTCTCCAATTACTTTTGGTGAAATAGCTGAATTTCTACATTACTCCCAACACACGTTTCAGTGGCTGCTACCATAGGAATTTAGAAATTATTCATGTGACTCTGTAGTCTATAACCACTTATTTTACAGTTCTCAAAGCCATTCACTCCAGCTTTCCCAGAAACCAGCAGATCAAATGCATGTTCGCTTATCTCTGTCAGCACTAATTACAAGACGGGTCAGCAAGCCAGAGAAGAACTGAACCATTGGAACTAGACTTTGAAAAGGAAACAGTTGTAAATGTCACTCATTAAGTAATCTTTAACCTTTTATAAATCCTCTCTTCAAAATATAATTAAGAAATTATAAATATTTTTATCAGCCATAAAATATTAAACCCTCCAAAACCTTCAAGAAACATTTATCTGACTGCTTATCAAGTATTTTCTTACCAAAACTTACAAATTTAGCTTTTGAATGTACCATTTCTTTGAAAACAAATAATAATGACCTCATGGCAAGTTTGGTTGTAACTTTTGAATGACTTCCATCAGAGAATATTCACTTTTGTTAAGTATGATTATTAAGATTTTAAAAAGAAAATAGATCAGCATTTACCTCATCAAGACAATGAATTGATTTCAAATGATTTGAAATGTTGTCCCCTTAGTATTAATTGAAAGACATAAAAAATGTTTCTTTACAATCTGATTATTAATCATTTTATAAGTTTTTTGTAGTTGTTCTGAATCTCTGAAAGTTGAATTTGAAGTAAATTTTATAAAACTTACATTACAGCAACTGGATACATCCTCAATGTCTCATCCATACACATATCAAGATAAGTCAGTTTCTGGACATTGTCATAATTTGGAGATTCCTATGAAGAGAAAAATACAAATTGTAATGAAAGTTGCATTTGATTTGCTACAAAAGTTGGTCATTTTGTTTTAGGCAATAGTGAGTTACCTTACCAACATGCATTAACAATTATTTACTTGAATAGTTAATGAGATTATCCCATTGCTCATCTGCAGTCATGAAGATAATTTGGAGATGTGAATGATTTTTTAATTCAGAAACACCCAATTTAGTCCATAAGTATTGATGAGATTTTAGTGCCGGGATATTCATTGAGAATCATGTGAGTTCATTGAAATCAGTAAATTCAATATGAATCATAACTTTTTTCCATTTAAAAAACATCTGTGAAAATAAAGAAAGACAATAGTACATATACAAATATAGACATTTTTAAGAGTAGAGATTTGAATAATTAGAAAGTTTTACTTGTCCAAGTTGTTTTTCTATTTCTCGGCAAAGTTTCTCCTGGATATCAGGGTTCATTGCTATAGAATGAGCAAAGAAGGATAGTGTGTTTGCTGTTGTCTCAAAACCAGCCAAGAAAAAAACCATACACTGAGCAATGATTTCCACATCTGTAAGACCTGCAAAATTCAAGGAAACTCATCAAATGGCATTAACAAAAATATAAACGAAGTAAAAATATTAAAAGTTAAAAAGGTCACCTGGTAAAGGCATGGGTTTTACCAAATTCTTAGGGCTAAAAGTTGGAAGCGAACATCTATGAGATTTTAGTGGTCAGTTTTGTACTAATAAATCCCCCAGAGGATAGATTGTATAAACGTGGCTAGAATTTGATATGATTATAAAAATGAATTGGTGGCATATTGGTATCAATATGGGTCACGTATAGTTTATATGATTAAAAGAAAAAGGGTCATATATTAGGGTAAGTGGGGGAGACTGATGATAGATTTTTAAAAAATTAGTTAATTTTTAAAACTTTTAGTTTATTTTATTTTACAATAGTGCTTAATGCCTTGGATGTGAATCTGTTTGCCTAACCAAGGTATGGTAACCATTGTCTGTTGATAAGTAGTTCCATTTCATGGCCTCTGACTTCACTGACATATAAAAATTCAATGTGTGACATTCAAAGACTTGACGTGACATATGGCGATGTACTCGTGAAAGAAGGTGTAGCTAAGGTCACTACCTGATGAGAAACATTGCAAAATTTCTCTCTCTAGATCTTCAGTTTTAAAATTTGCTTCAGGCAAGACAGGTGTAAACACAACTTTCTATCCCCCAGCCACGTATGAGCCTGAGTTATACAGGTCAGAACTCCTAAGAAGAAAAGCCATCAGGCCAATACACTAATTGAATTGTTAAATCTTGCTGCATATTTGCCATTTAGGAAATTGACTTAAGACTTGGCTAAGGATATTAGCCCTCTATTGTCTATTTAGACAATAGGCATTCTTTTCTCCCTCTGGTTCAAGTGGAGTTTCTATTGCTTGACCAAACTGCTTGATCCAACTGTTGCAGACCAAAACATAAACTTTTTATCTACTCCAAACACGAGTCATTCGGTTGTATTTGCATGAATTAAGTGCAACAAAAGTCTTCCACCCCGATTTGAAGATTATCTTTCACTAAAGATATAAGCTTTTAATTCTGGATATAAATATCTTTAATGTCTTTATTTTGGACTGGCAGCATTATAATTGCCTTGCTATTTTAACCATAGTTGAAGGGAGAAGAGATGGATTCATACACTTCTCATGGACATTGATACAAAGGGCTTGAATTCGAACTAGGCTTGCTGATTCCATTGTCTGGGCTTCTAACCACAACACCACTTACACCTCAGGATTTGATACGATTATGAAAATGAATTTGTGGCACACTGGTATTGACATGGGTCGGGTCATGTGTGAAAGAAGCATTTTTTGGATAACTATTACAAATCACTAATTAATTACTATGATAACACATTTTGGAATTCCCTCATAAGGATGCATAGTGAAATTTTATAACTGATTAAGGAAGGGTAATACGCAGCAGTAAATGCTCAACATAACAATATAGAAATCATCAATTATAGTGAGAGGAATTTTTCAGTGAAGGAATTATCTTGTATATCTTTTAATTCTTTCACCATCTTTTCTCATTTTCTTTCTCCCACAAACTGAAGACAAATCACAATTTATTCCTTTCAGTCCATTTTTTCATTCTGCTCATTTCTCAAGTAAAGACATTATTTCTGTAATTATACTGTCTGTGGACCTGTTTATTAGAAAGGAATGGAGTGCTTGTCATATCTACAGGGTGACACAACATTTCCTGGTTGCATGTTAATGACAGAAATATCCTGCCCTTCATATTCCTGGTTAAGCAGGTTACCCATGATAACATATCACAGTCATGCAGGTTATCTATTGACAATGTTTCCAAGATGCATTTTCCCCCCAAAAGGGTTATTCGATGACAACATTTCCCAGTTGCATCTTCTCAATGAAGAAGGTTACTTCATGACAATATTTCCCTGACACACGCACACATATATGCATACACTAGCACACAAAAGCACTCAGGGAGAGGCATTGAGTGCCACTTCTAAAGTCTTTGATTTGACCCAAAACTTACTGAACCACAAGTGAACACTCCAACACTTGGCCACATTGATTGTTGTATTGACACACAAATATACCCATTCACATACATGTACACTAATATTTATACACATATACATGCATGCTCATACACACAAACATACTAATCCACTCAGCTGCAAACACACACCCTATTACATGCACTCTGATGCACATACATGCAGACTAAAACACATATGCATACTTGAATATGTTCACAAACACATATGCATACATATGCATTTTCACTGACACATGCAAACATGTGAACAAAAACTAACACATATATAAATTCACACTAACACATGATAGCAGACACATGCATGCACTTACATGTGCATTAACACATGCAAACACACACCAATGCATGCTCATGTATATATATACACATATCCATGCACACTGACACATCTATATATGCGTGTGCATACACTAATATATGCACAGACATACATGCAAGCATATTCATACATAAACATAGACACAAGCATACACTCGTGCATACACACGTTCATGGATACATGCATACACATGCATGTGCATAAACAAGCACCAACACATATACACACTTTATATATTGCTTTAATCTAGTCTCTATATAGTTAGGAAAGGGAAATATGTGATGGATTAGTTTCTTGTTTGGGAAAATGCTCTTTCAATAAAATGAAGGGTGGGATATTACAGGCAGTAAAATGGGATCAGAAAAATTTAATTAGATGTTGTCTGTGGATAACCTGCTGGATCAGGGAAATGTGATCAGGAAATATCGGCAATGGGTAACCTGCTTGACCGAGAAATGTTGTTAGCAAGTAAAAATGCGACTGGAAAAGATTAGAAGGTAAAATATTACTGACCATTAAGTGCAACTGAGAAAATGCTACTAGGAAATGTCAGAACTGTATACTGGCATCAACTCTGAAATCTTTCTCTGTGTATTTTTTATGGAAAACAGGTTTTTGTCAATGAACTCTGTTCCACTTGGAAAAGTTATCTAGAAATCATCTCTGAATATGTCAAATTCATCAACAACCTGACTCACAGCCACAATCCTCAACTTTAACCATTGATTTATATTCAAAATTAAAAGTAGATATACGTTCACACTATAAATAAGGTTGTCCTTTAGTTGTAGTTCATTGTTTCTGGTTGGAAACCAAACTTACAATATTGAATGTTCCAATTAAATGAACAATTTCTGTCACAATTTTTTAGATGAGGAATCATCATTATGTGTAGATTTTTTCAGATTATTCTCCTCACCTCAGTTCATCTTTTGAATTTTTCGACTGCTGTATCCTACAGCTTTCTTCAGGTGGGGGTTGTAGTGTTGAAAAGATGAAACAAGATGAAGATAACTGTTTGAAAATATCTATACATAATAGATAAACAGCTTCTGTTCCTTTTTTGATAGAAAATTGATTCATACAAACAAGACTCCACACTAATTCTCCATTATTTTATTTCTCATATTTAGTCAGACAACACAACAATAAGTCAGAAATGAAAACCTGAGAACTCTTTTTAGCCCCAGATAATGATGGGTAACCTTGCCAGTGAATTAATGTTGACCAAACTGCCTTTACCTCTTTTTGTTCTCCAGTCTGTTACATTTTCCAGTTTGAGTTTTTGTTCAGTTTTCTTGTCCAACTTTTCATGGCCTTCAAGTTGAGCATCCAACATCAGTTGCAGCAGATCTTTACGTGCCTGCAATTTTAAATAAAATAAATACAAGGAAGACACACATTTCCTGAACTTCTGTGACGTCACCTCCCACATTTTAAGATGTCTCAATGGAGACATTGTTTTTGTATTAAAAGATATCATTTGTCTTTTGGGATAATAGTGTAGGCATGTTGTAGGATTTTCAAGTGACGTGTGTATTCTTTATTACTAGCATCATACCTGGTTTTCTTGACTCTACTATATGTAAGATAGAAAAAGCCAATTTTTCACCCATCTCCCAAGTAGAAACGGGGCAAAATATCTCCACAATGATCTTTTCCCCTTGATTGTAAAAAAGCTCAGTATTTTTGCATAAAAATCAGCCAGTAAACGTGATTTATGATTTGTAATGACATAACACTGTGAGAAACTGTGGGAAAAAAATACCCCCCACCCACTGAAATATTTTGCTTATAACTGGAAAACTTGTCATTATTTCTAGCTGAAAATTTGTTTGTTAGTGTGATCTATGAATTGAAATGTCCTTACACCAATTGTTATGGCAGGAAAAATCTCATATAGAATTTGGGGGCCTACAAGAAGGAAAAAAATGCCCAAATGAGCTTCTTTTGTGCCCAAATATGTCACTATTAAGGGATTAAAAGTTACCTACAGAGGGGAGGTAATTATATATGGATTGGTCCAAAAATGAAATTTCCATGGATTTTATTGAAATTCATTGAGAACTTTTAGAGATATCTCATGGATGGACATGAAATGTTGTTGATGTTATGTGCTGTGGGCATGAGGAGGTAATTATACACGGACCCACTCTTAGATTTGATAACTGTAGTACACCATTCCTCATTGGAATTTTTGGAGGACTTTTTAAGATATCAGGTGCACAGATATAGTTTTTTCACAAAATTATATGGTGTGGACATATAACTATGATGGAGGGAAAGTATTTTTGCATGAATCCATCCAAAAATTAATCACTTCTTCTATAGTCTATAATCTACTATTCCATGAGATTTAATTGAAATTTACTAAGAATTTATTGATATTTGTGTGTAAAGCCATGAAATATTGGGATATTATCCGGTGTTTACTTATAACTATGATGGAGGAGGGTGTAATTAGGCATGGATCCACCCAAAATTTTAATCATTTCTTCTGTAGTCTATCGTCCAAAAGGTTTAATTGAAATACATTAAGAACCTTTGTTGAGGATAAGCATTAGTGTGTACATGATTGTATGAAAACAAGAACCAAAAGTTCAATGTGACATCCACTATAGAGTTTTAGCTCTATTTCTGCCAGATCAAGGGCCCTGTGTAGAAGATAATTCTAGGTAAGAAGCATCTTATCAAGGAAAACCTTTCTATCAAGTTTCAAATAAATCTGACATAAAAGAGCTGAGATAATCTATTTTAAAACATGAATTTTAAACGCCATTATTGACAGATCATGTGACTCGAAATTGAAGATTTTTTTAGGTAAGAACCATCTCATGAAAAACGACCTTTCTATCTAGTTTCGATTAAATCTGACACAAAACAACTGAGAAAACTGACTTTAAAACATAAAATTTTAGCACAATCATTGCCAGATTATGTGACTCTGAGTAGGAGATTTCTATAAGTAGGAGGTATCTCATCAAGGGTCACCGAGTTCCGAGTAAATCTGACTTAAAACAGTTGAGAAAGAATATGGGGATAAACTTTCTAACAGATGGACAGAGCCTCTTATATGCTCTGAAAATGGAAAATATCTCTCAATCGAAAAAGTTTTCAATGAATTTCTATGAAATTTTGTGGAAGTATAGACAATAAACTGTGAAAAAATCTGTACACAATGTCTCAGTTTTTGAACAGAGTCTGCTTTTTTTCTTATTACAATATAAAAGGGATCTTTTACGAATATTCATTCAGTAGAAAATGAACAATGTGTATGTAATAGCCGGAAAGAATACTTGACCACTCCCTACCATATGAAATGAGAAAAACAATGATTAATTCTTCATATGAAACCCTCAACCATTCACCATAGTTAGAGAAGAGAGTCAGTAGCATAACTTATAATTATTGAATGAAATTGATGTGAAATTTTCATTGTATATTGTTCAATCCATGTGATTAATATTTACTGCTGAATTAAGGGGATCATGTTGGGAAATGAATATTTGTTACGTGAATTAATGTTTTTTTCATCATAAGGCTATTGACTTATTGATGCACTTACATATAATTGATAAGATATTGAAAAGACTTACGCTTATATTTTTCTCTTTCTTCCTTTCTTTAACTAATTCCTTGCAAAAAGCAACAAAGTAAGTCAAATTCCCAAGCAGCATGGCAGGTTTGATCATCTTGATAATTGTTCCAATAAAAGGATGGACGACTGAAATTCAAGCAATTATATAAAAGATTGAGAAAAGGAACTATCACTGCAATTAGAGAAAAAAGTGTGAGATTAAATTTGGTTATTTTACAGAATGTTATGCAACAAAAAGATGTTGAATGGAAACAGTTGATGAAATCAAAAACTGTCTTATCCTTCAAATAAACGAAGCTGTCCATTATGATTTCGGTTCGAGAAATATAATGATAACAAAGAGGATTTTTCTTAAAATTCAAGTATTCATATTAAAAAAAAACAGTCTTTGATTTCTGAACAATTGCGAGTTCAAAATGATTTGAATTAATATCTATCACCTTTGGTTGTCTGCAATAAAACACTTAAACATGGTGGGTCAATAGGGGTATTCAGGGCAGATCTGCAAATCTGTTTGTAAAAGAGAATTCAAAGGTTTGTTTGTTACCAATTTGACAATAATTGTATCAAGAAAATACAAGTAAGGCAATCGTTTTGTGTTCTATACAGTTTAATTTATGTCATCAAAATTATTTTGAACCATTTTTTCCCTGGGGGTCCGGAACAAAGATTGATTATTGTAATCTGGTAATTCTGATATGGGATTGCAATCTTATTAAAGTCAAATGACTTCATTAAAGTATGATCTTCATCAATGCTTTGTTTACACCTTTTCCCCTACAGAATAGTATGCATTACTATAAAGTCAGCAATTGTTTGCTCATATGCATCTTATAGCCAGCTAAATGGCTAAACCCTGGGGTTGAAGATTAGCCTTGAAGGATGAGGGCCTCTGAGGTCAATAGATATTTCCACAAGTCAATCAAGTGTCAAAATTGCTATCCTAGCCAAACTGCAAATTAAGATATCTCTTTACATGATACTGAATAAACTAGAAGCACCTTTATTGTAGGCATCTATTTAAACATTTATCTATTTCTAAAAATTATTAGTGTTATGTGAGTGGCCAAGTGGTTAACAACATGAAAAATGGAATTGATGAGCCAAGCTCAAACTTCAACTGAGATCATCAGCATTCCCTTGGCACTAATGCCCTTAGGAAAGGCATGAATTGGAATACATGATGCAACAGAAATCGAAAAAAGGTCTTGATTAGAAAGAACTCATATCCAGTGAATATATAAGATTTGTTAAATATTTTGAAAGTGGAATTTTTCCCGGAAAATAAAAATGATTCTAAGAAAAGAATTCCATTCTACGTCCTATATTTGTTTATTCATGTTCATGTTTATGTTCTTGGTAATTTTTTTAAAAGATAAGCTAGAACCATTTTCTTAATTGTTTGGAAGCAAAAATTCTGGTAGAATCAGCATTTCTGGACTAACTGAAGACTGTAAACATCTTTTTTGAGCAAATGATATGAAATATAATGAGCATGTGACAGTATTCATAGCCAGGCATAGCCAGGTACTTCTGACGGTTGTCTTTATAAATGTACTACCTGTATATTTTACAGTGAACTTGACTTTTTTCAAATTTCTTACATGCAATAGCCTTTAATGCATTAGAAAAGTCAGGATCAAAGACTTTTTTAGCATTTTTGACAACAGGGCTGTCAGGATTTTCCTGTGAATCAACTTTGATTCCAAATCCAGTCGAAGCAATAACATCCATTGTATAACCTGAAAACAAACTGGAGAAAAAGAAAAAAAAACAAAATCAGATTGCATTCTAAAAGCAAAGTAACAATTTTCATATGCTGCAGTCATTATATGAGAATAGTTTTTATGTTTTAGCCTGTATATCATCATTCATTTATAATAGACTAGTTGATAAATGAAATGTTCGTGTACTTTTCTGAACAAGCATAAAATTTGACATGCATATACATATGAACATTCCAAGTCTCTTGTGACAGGTGGCAGGGGACACCTCATATACATGCGACACTAAGGTACCACGCTAAAGAATCATATCTTTTGTTCTTATCCAATTTATATGCTTTTATACTGTTAGCAAACACAGACTCCTGAGAACATTCTCTAAATATAGTTTAATGACGTTGAATTGATATGACTAATAATTCTTATAAATTGTTTTATTCTCTCTACTACACTAGTCAACAAAGTATATCAGTATCATACTTTCCTGCTCTTCGGTGAGATTTTTAGTTTCTCTGCAACACTTAAAAATGCAAAACAATTCACATTCATGTCTGTATACATTCAATATTATTATGATGAATTGAAAACACATATGATCTTACTCACCTTCTGTACCATTCAGATAAAACTTCTGTTTTTTAATAGTGATTTTGTTGCATATACACACAAACACAAGCTGGTGTTCATGACTTCTTGAAAATTGATCAACTGAAGTGACTTTTACGGCCCTTCTGACACTGACACTGACACTGAACTAGTTCCCAGCAACCTCTAGATGCTTCTAGAAGAGATGTCCAGAATGGTATCCAGATGTCATCGTCTTTTGTCCATCCTCAGTCTGATGGGGAAGGTTAGTCAGGGTCTAGTGCCATAGCACATGGCCTGTCTGGTTGCATACATGTTTCATATGCTCAACCTTGGCCGCCTTAGTATGTGGCTGTGATTTCACAATGATTCTTCTCTTTCTTGTAAATAGATTTTTTTCTACAATATTGATGCTAGATACAGCACTTGTTCTCTCATATCTGAAGATAACAAACCTTTCCAACTGGACATGTGTCTCAGAAGAAAGGCCTGTACATATTGATATTTCTTTGAATACTGCTGATTCCACAGGGAAAACTTTTCATACATCTCAAACTGATTCTTTGCCCTTCCATTGAATGATGGATCACAGCCAGTAAATGTATGAAACCTTGAAAGTGGCTCTGCTCTAACAGCAACTAGCATTACAACAACATCATGAACAGGACTGTAGAGCCAAGAGCAATCCATACATAATTAATCCCAAGACAATTGAAATATCCCAATGAGGTGTTGATATATAGATACAACATAGGGGAGGTTATTGTGCATAGATCTACCCTAAGATTTAATCTCTTCTTTTGTAACCTATTGCCTGCTCTTCTACAAATTGTCTTTGGAACTCATTGAGAACTTTTGTAGATATCATATGGACAGTCATATACGTTTGGACATATAATTACATGTAAGGAAATAATTGTGCATAGATCTGCTCCAAAATTTAATCAGTTCTTTTGTAGCCCATTGTCCACCCTTCCGTGTAATGTCTCAGAAGTTCATTGAGAGCTTTTGGAGATATTGAGTGGAGAGACGTGAAATTATTACAATATTATAGGGTTTGGACACATAACTACAATGTAGGGGAGAGAATTGAGTGTGGATCAGCTCCAAAATTCAAGAGTTTCTTTTATAGTTTATTGCCCACCCCTCCATAGAATTTCATGAAAATTCACTGAGAATTTCTGGAGATATCATGTATTCAGTCATGAGCACATATATAAATGTAATTGAAAAAAAAAAGAAAAATATCTCTCAATCAAAATAGAATTCCTGGATCCACCCTCAAATTTTACCACCCTTCTACAAAACTTACAGAAATTCGTTCATTACTTTCAGAAATATTGTGCGGAAAGATGAACAGATGAACAAACAAATATAATCAAATACATATACCTATTTTCAACTTTATTGACAGAGATAAATAATTTCCGATTTAGTACACTAAAATCCTCATATGTAAGGTCTTAATCGATACATCATACTCTCTTGAATATAAAAAAAAAAGATGTGTCTATCTATCTGAGATACTTGAATTGATTTCCATATATGAAAAAAAATCTTTTTATAAAGGTTTTTTATAGTCATATCTTATTCTACAATATCAGCTCTAATATCTGTCTTTTGCCTTTCAACTGGACTTTCTACTAATATATACAAATTTTTAAGAGATCAATTTATTCCTAAGTGAGAATCAAGGAATGGTCACCCACTTTGTAGCCAACATTATATATTCCCAAATTCCAGTTCCAAGTCATCAGTTGTGTTTGATCTCATCTGTCTTTTTCTCGTTTGCTCAACTTTTATGTTTTGTGCTCTCAGTATAATTTCCCCAAATCAAACTGAGTTGATACGTATCTAAATGTACTTTTGAAAAGACCAGTTATGTTCACAATATCTTTTATTTGCTCCCCTTAGCCACAGTAATTATCAAAAGGTGAATTACAGTGTGTGATAATATCCATTTTCCATCTAGAAAGTGTCATGTAGATTTTTTGAAAAATAAAAACAAAAAATAAAACAAAGTTGAATATCTATATATCACTAGAATTGTTGATTTTGTCCGTTTGATGTGATATTCATAAACTTATAGAATAAAAATCAATATTCAAAAAAGAGGTTTTTGTTTTTGGAATTGAATTGAAAAAAGTACTCCTCATAATATGTAAGGCCTAGCTGTAGAGAATTTACGATGAGTTATTGCCTTTAAATAAGCATTTACTCAATACTCGACTGATAGGACAGAGATCACACAAATCAGAAATCATAAGTCACTTCTATTCATAACATTCTGAGTGTGATTTAAAGATACATCAAAATATTAACAAAATCAATCACAACCCTTATTTATCAGTTGAGCATAGATTATTTATGAACATGTTTTTCAAAATTGCCTCTATTCTTTGCTCATGATCATTCAGATGGGTCAAGTTGAGACGAGTTTGATGCAAAATTAGCTGCATGTCATCGAGCAAGTTACAACTAACTACTTATATTGAATATTTTAGCATATATTTTGATTGAAAGCCATCTGATAATATATATATTATATATATACACACACAGTAACTCACGTGTTGACATCAGTTGCTTCCTTACTATCTGCAATCTTATTTAAGTTCTTTTCAAAAGTTTTCAAAACATCTTCAATCAGTGGAACCATCTGGAATTAAAATAAAACCCATGAGAAAAAAGGCAGCAAAAAGTTTTAAAACATTCTAATCAGGTCCATTGCAGATCATTTTAAAAATCATTTGAGACACGAAAATTTCATTTATTTCATCATTTTTTCTCTCATCTTATTTCATGTGGATGCTAATTAATTCTCTGATTATATCTTTTATACGAAAATGATCATCTGGGAAATTGACTTTGCACAATTAATGATGACAAATTAATTCTCTGATAATATCATCTTTGATACTAAAATTATCATCTGGGGAATTGACTTTACAAAGCCAGTACTTTCTGAACTTGTCCAGTTAATCGCACCATCTTATATTCTGCCGGCCAAGGTTTCACATGTGATGTCCATCATTCTTACAGCACAACTAGATCATTGCCATATGAGTTTTCTGAAGTATTCTATAATATCTCAGATTCCTTTTTTTTCCTAATACATTGTGCTGCCTTGTGATCTTTTCATGTGAGGTTGAGCATGATTCTTTCATGTGCATATTGCATGGTTTTCAGTTTGAGGGTCAGTCTCTTGGTTAGGTTCCATGTTTTGGTTCCATAAGTGACTATCAGGAGGATGCATTAGTTGTATACCCTTCTTTTTAGGACTAATGTGATTTTGTCGCTTTACTAAAGGCTTGCCATCCTAGAGTAATTCTTGGCTTAATTTCTTCTTAAGGATTTCATAGGGATTTATTGTCTTAGATAGAAGTAGAGGTCTACTTTTTTCAGCTCTACATTTTTAATTTTGATCATGAAGATTCTCTTCAAAAAGGACAATGTTGTTAGCAAATCTTTGGTATTGCATTCTGATTTCTTTTTTTTCCCAGTTTAGGTTTTGGAAGATCATCTTGAGGCAGGCTGTAAAGACTCTGGGTGAGCTGGTATCATCTTGTCTTACTCCTTTTGGGAGCTGAAAGGGCTCCAAGTCTTTATATAGCCTGATAAAGGAGCTGCTATAGAGATATATATATATACTGCATTACTCTGATATATACGGGATCTATACATTATAGAATAATCAATGACTTTGGGAATTTTCACTGAATTGAAGGCCATCTTGGTCGATGAATAGATCCTAAAGCCTGCTTCTTCCCCTAGATGGTTTTCATCTTGAGTTTTGGTGATGATTTTGGTGAAAAGTTTTTAGATGCACTTGAGTAGAGTTATTGGTCCGTAGTTGTTAAAGTCTTTTGTGTTTCCTCTTTTATAAAATAGTATTATGATTATAGTGTTCCAATCATCTAAGACTTGACTTTATTTGACACGTAAGTTGAAAAGAATGGCTAGTTTCCTAGTGATGACTTTACCAGGTTTTTTGAGTAGGTCAATAAATGGAAAAATTATGAAAATACAAGATTTTTATTGTATGCATATATTTATTAATAAAAATGAAATGAGCCTTTGCGTATTTGCTAGATAAATTTTCTTAGTTGTATCAGCCTTGTCAATTTGGCTCAGTCGATAATAATGCCAGCTACCAATCATTTGGTTGTGATTTCAAATCATGGTTTTGAAATGTTATTTATCTATTAGAATGAAATAAGGCCTTGTATTTTTCTAACATAAATTTTCATGGATATTGAAGACTCGTCAATCTAGTTCAGTTGGTTAGAAAGCCACCTATCCATCAGTTGGTAGGGGATTGTTAATTTTACATATTGGTTTGGGTTAGCATGACAGGATAGACTTAAAAAAATAGGAGGATTGTTATTGTTGTTAGGGTACAAAAACAAAATTAACTCCAGACTTGAAGTTTGGCAATTACACTTAGTCAGTTCCTACTGCAAATGACCAATAGAAAATGTTTAAAAGAAACATTGCATCCAATACTGACCTCACGCATTCTTTCAGAGCTGTAAGAGGGTGCCAGAACAGTACGAAGATATTTCCAATGGTCATCTCTGGCAATATTAACCATGCTTGCCATGTATTCCTCTACCTCGATGAATGACTTTTTGAGAGAAAGAAGATACATAATATAATTATTTAATGAATTGTGTCATTTTTTTTATTTCTCTCTCTATAACAATAGATTTTTCCACTTAGAAGTAACAATTTTGCCAATAAAAATATCTCCTAAACATCCTTTGGAACAATGGACTCTTCCACTGGGTTTAAAACTCATAAGAGCTAAATCTTATCTTAATGAGGATAATGTGATATTTCAAGGAATATTTGCCCAAAGAATAATGATTAGATTTTGTAATTTGAATTCATTGCTAAAATGAATTTGAGAAAGTTGGTCAAGTTAATCAATAATTTATTATTATTGAAATAAAGATGATAAGCAGAATACCAATGCAGTGGGAAAATATTTTCAAGGTTTTCAACAAGAACAATTTTTTTTGGTATGACACATTTGCTTGATTGTTTAACCAGTGAAATGTTAATCTGATGTGATGACAATGTTGTTGCAGTCACTGCTGAATAAATGTGATAAGAAACAAGTTAAACCAATTATGTCAATAAGAATAAATATCATAACTTAATCTTTTGATAAACTTCTTGGTGACTGAAATAGTTGCATATATCCATTGATATCAGTTTTTGAGAACAGGATTTTGCATGTTGGCTTTATAGGTAAGCAGACCCTTCCCACTTTCAAGATAGGCGTAACACAATCTTCCTTTTCTTGTTCATCCCAATTAAACGCAGCTGAGTAATTATCGAAGTTCTCTTACAATAATTGAAATTAGAAACTACTTACAGCTCTGTTTTTGAAATTGGAGAAACTTTTTACCATGATTTCTCTAATAATTTCAGGGTCGCTGATAATCAAATTAGGGAAAGGTCCAATAAAGATGCTGCAAGAAAATAAATTTATTGGATTATAATTATATCTAATCAAAAAGAAAAATGCAAATGAAAAATTCACTAGATTTTGAAGAAAAATTGTGTCCCAAATAAACTCTTGACCAAAAAGTTGACATAATTATTTGATCCAAATTGTTTTATTGGGGAGAAAAAAAGTTTAGGTTCAAAGCTGGCTTTTTTATTTTCACACAAGTAAAGAATATAAGCCAACCTCTAAACAGCATTTAAAAGAATCTTTTTCTCTTCTGTTTATTTTTTCTCAACAAATGATGAACTAGATCAAATGCACTGAGACTTCATCAGTGTTAACAATTTCGATGTTTTTCAAAAATTCAACTTATTGAATTCGCAAGTTCAGTGTTGACAATTTAGGTGTTTTTATTCTTATTTTTTGAAAATATTAAGTCCTGTATTTGCAATTCAGGTGTCTTTGAAAATATTTTTGAATTCAGGAATGGCTTCCAAATTTGAATAATTAAAAAAAAAAACAACTTCTCAATTGGCAACACTGCACAAAAACTCATCATGGATTCAGAGCTTTGTTTTTTTCTCCATTTGCTTATCCTTTTTTTGGATTTTAAAACTTGACTCTTTCTCATTCAAAATAGATGAAAATATTAAAACTCCTCTGAAGTATTTCTATGGAAAAAATTTCTTACCCATACACATCACCATATTCTCTCTTCCAATCAAAATATGTGTTAATAAGACCCTAGAATAAAAAAAAAGGAAATTCGAATAGTTGAAATAAGATATGAAAGTTAATAAGTATTAGCCTTAGATATGAAACCTTAAATCTAGTTACATATGCAAAATAAAACTTCCTTTATCTACTGTCCATAAAAGACTTGAACCCATGTGGCCCCAACTTTATTATGCAAAACAAAACTTCCTTTATCTACTGTCTATAAAAGACTTGAACCCATGTGTACAAGTACTCAGTTGCTCCAACTCTATTAGCCGATTACATCCTCTCTTTCTCTTCCTTTCCTTCTCCCTAAATTCTTCGACAGCATAGTTTCTATTCTTTGACCGTAACTATAACAAACCGTTTTTTGTCATTAATCTTCCTTGATGTGAGAATCCATGAAAGCTTTATGGCAAATCAATGCAAACACTCCTTTCAGCTCCTTGTGCCTAAAACTGAACCAACCGCCTAATGACCAACTTTGTCCTCCTCTATAAAGATGTTACATAGCAATCTAATCTAAACAGGCCTCTTCTATCACAATCAATCTTACTAATGTTTTTTTTAAATATTTTTTACTTTGCATTTGTCTTTATTTCAATTATGAACAATGTTTTTATCTCTGCACCCATATTCATACATGGTGCATGTACATCCTCCATTCTAACAAAGAAGTCATGACAGTGTATCCCTCATTCTCCAACATTTACTATGACATCAGCATATGGAAGTAAACTCAAAACACATGGGACAAATCCTTTTATCCTCAGCAACTACAACCAGCTTTCTCACTACATAGAAACAATAACCATTACTATTTTCCCTCATACAATATTGGAACTATATCATATTGTAGCTTGACTTTTAAAAGATATTTTTGTATCTATGAGGCTATAGCTGTTCCTGCTTCATATTTCTTTAGCAAAAATTTGCATACGTGATTGTCTTCACTGGTAAAACATGATGAAGGAATAGAAATCAATGGAAAAACACAGCAGATGAAATATAGGACAAAAAAAATGATACACTGGTGTAGCTTCTGGGATGATTGAAAATTCATTTTTGTTGAAAGTACAAGATTAAAGGTAAAGCCCTTTCTTTTTATATGCCCTTTACCTCTCACTTGAAGGTCTGGTTTATGAAATATTAGCTCATTCAGTTCACAAAGAATTATAGAAATCCAATTGAAAAGTTTTTCAGATTTCAAATACTCACTTTCTCTGCGAAATCACCAAGATTTCCAAAATAAGTTGTTGGTTTTGGGCCTCTCATTCCATTTTTAGTAAAATAGGCAAAAGTTCTTCTTCCATAGCTGTAAAAGGAGAAGATTGTTCCTCTTGAAATATGGTTTCTTGAAAAATTGTTAATGTAAACAAGGTTAGGTTTCAGATATTGGCAGAAAATTTTTTTCTTCAAATCAGTATTGGATGTATTCTTAGTCTTAGTGAGAGCTGATTTAAATATCATACCTAGAAGAGCATATTGAAATATGATTTATATTTTCTTACCTTTGATTTATGGATAACTACCAGAAAAGTTGTAACCAAAAATTTAATTACATATTGACACTTCCTGTCATCCATAGATAGCCAATGCATTGAGAAAAAACATGTGGTTATCAAACAAGGAAGGTAGAATCTGGGTTATTTGATCTTCAAACTGTATTTATCTGTTAATTTACCCCGTAAATTTTCAGTGAAAAGTAAGAAATCTTTCATAATGTATTTTAATACAAATAATCATTAAATCAACTAATCTTCTTTGAATGAAATTTCTTTGAGGTCAATTCCACAAATGTCAGAATTTGAAAGAAAAATTCACTCCAAATTATTCTGACACATTATTATAGTGGAATTAGCATTTTTGTAGTAATACATTTAAGTGGTCCCAAATCCACAGTGAGTACGCTAGGATATTTTTTTTTAAACAAGTAATTTTGAAAGATTGAATTCTGTGCTTGTCTGACTTAAATTTAATCGACACATTGATACATTCAATCGACATGTTGATATGGGCTGCTTCCTTGATTTTCCTCAGTTTCCAACAGTGTTCCCTGTCTATTATACAAATTTCTTCTCAGAGCGGGAATATCCATTCTCCAACTATGGTCAGCCATCCCAGATCTTTCTTGCCTTAGATGAAGTCAAACTTGTCAATCTGTTGTCACTTCCACTACTCAACAGGGACAAGGTTTGAAAATTCAAGCCTAGTAAGGAAAGAGGAAGAAATTGACATTACCTTAATTATACATCATGACATGACTACCTTTGGAATGTTCTGTTTACCACCATCATTGGAAAATTCTGTTATCACATCTGAAGATGGTTATAGAATGAATTGACCAAAACATTGTGTTAACAGCACAAACAACAAGAAGGAGTTCATTCACCTGAAAAACTCTTTGAATGAATATTAACAAATTCTACATTTGAAGTAAAAACTATTGAATGAAATTTTTAAAAAACTGTCTAAATCATCTTCACAGTCACAAAATTTGAAAAAAACTTTATATCTAATGATAAAATTTGAGAAAAAAACTCAACAATTAAACAATCAACATTTGAAAAGTCTTTATTTACTTTTTTCATGGATAGATAAATAAATATAAGATAAACCCAAATCTATTTTCCCTTAAGGATTTAATAACCTAAAGGAAGTTAATAAGGAACAAAGAGGACGATATCTTTCTACTAACGGGCTCTCCAAAGATGAGTGATGGACTGCTTGATGTCTGCTAGAGTGGATTCCAGCTAAGGCAGAAATATCTATATAGCTACTGGAGATGATAGACGATTCTGCAAGTGAAAATGTCTACTTTCTCGCAGTAACTGCAGAGGGTCAAAATGGGTACAGTGTGCATTTAGGTATAACAGAGGCCTATGCAAAACTAAAAATAGGAAACAAAAAGATTGAAATAAATGCAAAGATTGATACTAGGGCTATTAGCAATGTGATTCCAATGAGTGAGTTCAAGCAATTGAAAAATGTAATGCTTGAGAGAATACTAATATGGTTCCTTCATGACACTGTATCTTCTCAGGCCCCACACAGTGTAATGTTAATTCTGATGAAGTTCTCTGGTGCTGATTATGAAGCATCTGGCAATGGAACACAGATTGCTTATGAAGATGAAAAGAAATGAAGAATTTTTACACCTGTGGTGACGTTCATAATAATTGGATGGTTATCAAAAATAAGGAAAGATCATCTGGAAATGACAGAATTCTGTACAGAAGATTATGGCTAGCTGAGTTGATAAGCCCATATCAAATTCTAGTAATGTTTGTTCTTTGGCTTAAACTTTCTCGGGATTCTAAGTATGGTAGGACTGTCCAGATATCTCCTGGGTGTAGGGGAAAACATTCCTAACTGAACCCACTACAACTTACTGCAACAACTGCAGTTTGTGACCAGGGCTTAGATTAACAGAAAAGACTGACTTTAAGCAAACAAATGTTCAAATATTTTTACACCTTGCCTGGAGGTGGGGAAAGAAACTCACAGATATTCAAAGGAAGAGGGGTACAAGAACTGTGCCAGGGGATGTTATCAAGGGATTTTATCGTTAGTCCCATGTGACATCACCAACTAATCAAAATGATCCATGTCCGCCTACGGATCTGCAATTGAGAGGTGGTTAATTTGCATCTCCAATGAACAAGGCACACTTATGCCTTTTCATATTTTTCCCAGATTAGATCTTTTTCCAGACACCAATTTCCACTTCTATCTTGGCTAACCTGGTAATTGAAACTCTCATAAGTCACAGTGGCTGGGTAACAACCCGATTTCAATTTCCCAGGCCTTGGGACCCTGCTGTGTGCAACTACTGAGACCTGTTATGACTAGATACTGACCCTCAAGATCAGCCTCCTGTAATAACTATAGCAATTTTCAATTTTAATCAAATTTTAGAAACCTTGTGAGTTTTCCTTACCTATTGTATGAATTATGATTTTGGTGTCTGTGAAAAAATCCAATTCTATGCTTCTGAGCAGAATTTTACTTGAATCTCTGTAATCACCAGTAACAATCACAAAAACAATTCCATGCTTGTAAAATCCACACCAACTGTACTGTCACATCTTGCATTCAGAGGCTCTGCAATAGAGCTAGCTGGAATATGCCTTCTGAGGGTCAGATATAAGAACATGTTTACTAGAGCAATCTTTCATGCTGTTATGACCAAGGGATCGATCCTGATAGCGCTGCAAGCCTCCAAGAAGCTGGGCTTAGTGACTCTCAGCCTTACAGCCATCCAGTGAAGAGTCACTGTGACATCAGGTCAAGAAGCCCAGTTATGACCTGAAACCAGGTGTGATTTTCAAAAGAAAAGCCCATTCCAGCACCAAGAGTAAGGCCAAAGGGAGACACCAATGCACAAAAGCATATTCTTCATAAATTTCTTGGTGTGTTTTATGGCATCAACTGTTTTCTAAGGGAGTATATGATAAATGTAAATCTGATGGCCACATTCACCCCAGCGGGTCCCCATAGCCTTAAAAGAAAAGTTCAAGACTGAGCCAGACTCCCTTGTGAGTCAGGGGCATCATAACCAATCCAACATCATAGATCAACTCATTTGTTTATCACCAAGGCCAATGGATTATTTCAGCTATTCCTAGGCCCCAAAAACCTGAATAGAACCATATTGCTACCTCATTTCATAACTCAGAAGTTAGAGGATGTCGTCTGAAAACTACACGGTACAAAATGGTTCAGCATTGTAGATGTTATTTCTGGATATTGGTTAATGAAGCTGAGCAAAGAAATGAGAGAATCAATAACATTCATAATCCCATTCTGAAGGTAACTGTTTAACAGGTTCAAAAATGCTTTCTCCATCCAGCTTCAAAGAGGATGGTAGTGACCTTGACCAAACACTCGGTGGGCACTTCCAGAGTGTCCGAGAGAGAAACTGCAAACCTGACTCTGAAAAACTTGTGATATAAGCATCAGAGATAACTCCACACCCTCTTAGTCTTCATACTACCCCCTTCATTTTGTCCCATGTCTGCAGATCATCCATCAACCTCTTTGAATCATGTGCCAATGCCTGCTGCATGATCCCTGGTCCACTCCTGCTGAACCTCATTCAGGCAAGACCTCTCTTGTTGCTCATAAAGGTTGGACCTGTGATGCTGAGTACAGTTATTGACTGTCTGAGTGTTATTTGTCATGATTATTATTAATTGCATGATCACTATTCATTATTCCTACTTAAGCTTGTAAATATGTTTACATGATTAGTCGTGGTTTAAGTAACTTTATATATCATACAAGAAACCCATTTGTATTTGCATCTTTCTTACCATAATAAAAGTATGATTATATATTTCATAGATACTAACTAAAACAGTATTTTTCTCTGAATTTCAACTTTTACAATAAAAATAAGATACTTAAGATTTATAGTGATTTTGTGAGCTAGTTGTTTTCAGCATAATTTAAGGTAGGGAGATGTTATGTTAGTGCATTGGTTCATTATACGTGTAATCGTACGCTCCCTTTGTATGTCCGCTGTCCATTGTATGCTTCCTAACCCACTTCCTATTTTATGGTCAACTGGGTTCATCATCATCATCATCATCATCAGTCAATTATCGTCCGTCATTGGACAAAGACTTTTCTCATGATTTGCCACATTTCTCTATCATGGGCGTCACAGAGCCAATATTTTCTGAATTTTTCTAGTTCACCTCTCCATCTTGTATTCTGCCAGCCTCTGTTTTGCATGTGATCTCTGGGAATTCATGTTGTGAGTTGCAATGTCCATCGGTTGTCTGCCATTCTTGCAACATGACCAGCCCATTGCATGTAGTGCATGAATCATATTTTGTTATCAATCCAAAATCATTAGCAGTTTGAATCATTATAACATCAACTATTCGAATCACAGAGGATTGAATGAAAATTTTTGAAAAATAAAAAAAGATAGGAGGGATATTTTGGGAGGGTTTTACTTTTACTTTCATGGAGAGGCAAAATAAAGATTTTCTGATTTGAAAAGATATGAAAACAGAAAGTTTTTAGAAAAAAAATTTGCAGGAAAATTTGCTGTTAATTTAGTAGGAAATATAATCTTTTTTATTCTGCTGAAAAGTAAAAGAAAAAGTGGCTTTACAAATAAACGCTGATTGAAACACACTATGTGACAAGCAAAAAGTTGGGAATGTATAAAACTCCGAATACGTCTATTACCATGTATAGGATAAGGGAAGTTTTTTTGTCTCTGTTATTATAACAAGTGACTAGTTCCTTCCTGCTGCTAATTCAAATAAAACTGGTTTGACCAGATGAAAATAGGAAACTTTAAATATCGACACCTAAACTTTATATCACTGAAAGTTTGAAGTAAAGGGAGAAGCATAATTTGTTATGTAATTTTTTGAAGATCAGAGCAATTCACTGATATGATTGCTATAATTATATAATTGTCATAATCTTGTATAATCAGTAGACTTTATGTTACACTTGGATCGTATAGTTATGTACTTTCCTCTTTATCGCCTTCAGTAATCACGCTGTGAAGAGAAGTAGTAATAATGATAAATTGTAAACTTACAAATAAAGGCTGATCAAAATAGCCAATGCGACCATCAAAATGTTGAGAAAAATGTACAAAACTCCAAATAAATCCATAACTGTGTCAGCAGTAAGTTAATCTCTTTTTAGTCCTGATAACAAATGATAAGTACTTCTGTCTGTTGCTATGAATGTGATTTGTGTGACCCTGTGGACTGTGTAGGTGTAACATTCCCACCCCATCCATTTTCTGTGATAAATATTTCCAAGTGATTATTCATATAACTCAAGCCGTACTTCGGTGTGTCATCGGTAAATCAAAACAAAGTCGTTGAGAAAACAGAAAGTAATTTACAGCCGGGAACTTCTGGCAAAAAGTTATCATTATTAACAATGGCTTCTAGACAGACAGGATATTCTTAGAGAATGGCAAGCTGATTCAAAAATACTTACAGGAGACGAATATAAGAAAATCATTGTTTTTCATTCAAATTCTATTAAGGCACTTGTTGAGCAACTGGATATTTGGTGGCTGGTTATAGCCACGCCCATGGCAACAGTTTATTTCGAAAGATTCTAAGTAAGAAATCCATTAAAATGCATTGAAGCCTGGCTGAAAAGTTGAAGAGTTTGGTATCATATGTAACAATAAATTAAAGTCAAAATGTTGTGAAGATCAAAGTGTAGAGAATGTTCAATGTTGTTAATGCCTAAGTTTGGTGTGGAAACATTCATTGGTCATGTCTGTATGAATTGAAGTCACATGTTGCATATGACCTGTTTAGGTTTGTTTGAATGATACACTTTTTGTCTAAAAAGTTGAGCGTAGGATTTCCATTGCACTATAGAAAGGGTAGAGCTTCTCAATTTCTATTTATTATCCAATCACTCTAATTTTTTTTATCATTAGTCATGGTCAGTCACATGGTTAACTAAATATATGTCGCAATTTTTTTGGTTCGGCATTCAATAACAGATTTCACAAAATTCACTGATGATTTGTATACAATGAAATTCAGAAAACATTTTGTTGGTAATTGGTATTGAATAAAACAAGAAGATATAGTTGATTTTCCTTATATTTTAAAGTTTATTGTCATTGTCTACAGAAGTAAATATCTGGTAGCAAGTTGTGTTTTATGTATAAGGAAAATAACTATATTAAGATATGTGAAATAAAGCACAATCAGAAGAAATTTCATCAATGATCAAAAATTGACATCCCAAGATGCAGGGAAGAGAAATTGCAAGAGAAAGTCATATCCTTCTGGAAGACACACCAGGCAGATTATTGATTCATACTGTTGTCTAGTGATTAGGAAGGAGGAAGAATAGGGGATTTTCTTAGACATAGATGAAACATCTTTTGTTTCAGGAAAAAGCAGCAGGAGTTCTTCACACAGAGAAAAAAATAGTTCAAATGGAAACTTCGGTACCCGAATATAAGTATACATATCCAAAGAAAAGTTGTTAATTTCAAAAATTGGGGATGAAGATGACAATTTTGTGTTTAACGGTGTTCAACTTTGATCCAGATTCCATTTTTTGGATGAAGAAGCTTTGCTTTGGCAAATTCAATCTTCTTCTGCAATGTCAAAGTAAAAAAGATTCAGAAATAAAAAAAGGAATGTTTTGCTTACAATATCTTTTGCAATTTATCATTCTTGCAATGATTAACTTTTATTTTGCAAACCAAGAAAGATAACAAAAATTAAGGCCTGAAGAAACATACTCAAATAAGAATCAAGGATAAATATGAATAAAGTTTTGGACCAGATCTTTCATTGCTCAAGTATGAAATACTCAAATATTTTCAAGTTACTCATTTTAAAATGTTTGTTAAATATAATAGAATTTTAAGCTAGGTAATGCCAACTAATTGTTATAACTATTAATGAAATGAAAAAGAACTGTTTATATTTGCATCACTCTACATTGAGGGTATTTAACATGAAGATGATCAGTAAAGAATACTTACTTCAGTCTTGTCACAAGCAACAAGTCGAAATTTCCTCAGTATTTGCACCACAACCATCTTGAATTCAAGTTCAGCCAATCGCATCCCAGCACAGATTCGTGGACCACCACCGAAAGGAAGATATGTGAACGGAGTTTGTTTGGCCTTGTTTTCTTCACTGAAGCTGCAATGACAAAAAATTGATAAGCATTTATGTACACATTTCTTGAAAGTGGGCTTCTTCATTTGAGAAACTTTTTTTGTCTTTTCGAAAAGTAGTTGGCCCTTTAACTAATTAGCATGCTTATTAAGATCTTTGGATCTGTCAAAGTGGAGCAATTGTTTATTTTTGTTTTTTATAAGATTGCCTTCATCAAGCTATTACCAAAAGACATTTTTCAGAAGTCAATGTAGATATGTAAACCACATAAGTATGAATATTCACAATGATGGTTTGTAAAATTGGATTTGGTGTTTGTATCCTGTGAGAAGACAACATGTTTTTAGACAATTTAACAAATTAACTTTTAATTTCATGAATCTTTCAATACTGTGTCTAACTGATGGTAGAATTCGTCTGTGAAAAGAATTTTTTGAAAATTAAAAATATAGCCAAAGCTAAAAGAGAGATAAATTTGATCAGTTATCATTCCCCTTGATTATAACTTTCAAATTTGTTTAATATGAATTTTAAAACTAAATATTTGAGAAATGAAAAAAGAGCACAATGGGAGAGCATAAGTGAGAGGGAGTCAATTTCTTTTGAGGAGAGGATCAGAAACATCTATTCTATCTCCAATCCACTGAATTAGAGAAGTGAAAATCCATCTCTCTTTTTAAAGAATAGAGCACATATTTATATCATATGCTTGAGTGTATAGATTGATATAGAAATAAGTTTTTGGATATTAAGAGCATTCAGTATTTTACATTGAGTTTATTAGCCATCAACTTGACCTTTGCACAGTAATCAACTAACCAAAATCTGAAGCAGTCTTTTTTATAGTATTTCTGTTCCAGTGGGTATCCTACAGAGTTAATAAGAATGAAGATCATAACAATGATTTGAAACAGGTACGGATACCAGAAACAAACAAGATACACAAGGTACAAGTAATCAGTTTGAAGAATTCCAAGATGTTACTCCGTGGGAGGTGAAACAAGCCATCAAACAAAAAGAAAAAAAAAATAGGAACAGCCCCTGGACCAAATAAAATCACCATCGACCTACTCAAAAAAGCTGGTAAAGTCATCACCAGGGAAGTAGCTATCCTATTCAACTCTAGGAAAAGTTTAAAACAGAGTGAAGTCCCAGAAGATTGGTGCACTGCAATCATAATGTTGTTACATAAGAAAGGGAACCTGAAAGATCTAAACAACTATAGGCCAATAAGCCTACACAACTGCACCTTCAAACTTTTAACCAAAGTGATCACCAGCTGAATCATCAAAAACACTTGATGAAAACCAACAGGCTTAATTCAGAAAAAGCTACTCAACCATTGACCATCTCCATTCAGTAAATCAGCAAAAAGAGAAAGCAGCAATATATAAAATGCCTCTCACTGAAGCATTTGTTGACTTTGGGAAGGCCTCCGACTCAATGGAAATCCCAAAGGTCGTCAATGCTTATCATACAACAAGGCATAGACACTGTATATATCAGAGTCTTGCAACATATATACAGTCACAGCAGTTCATTTACTAGGCTACATAAAGACTCTGAGCCATTTCAGCTCAAGAAGGGAATAAGACAATGTGATACCAGCTCATCCAAGACTTTACAATCTGCCTTGAGATGATCTTTCGAAACCTTAGCTGGGAGATTTGATGAATCAGAAAAGATAGCAAATATTTACGTAACCTTCAATTTGTTGACAATATTGTCTCTTCTACAAAAAACATTTATGATATTGAAGTAACGCTAGATGAACTGAATGAGGAGAGCAAGAAAGTTGGACTTTAAATGAACTTCAGTAAAATAAATGTCATGTAAAAAAATATGTTGAGGACAAAGACATAAAAATACAAATTGGAAACAGAGACCTGGAAAAAGTACACCACATCTGCCTAGTATAACGAATCTCTGTGAAACCCTCAAAAGGAGAAGAAATCAAGTGAACAATCACTCTATGATGACAAGCTTTTGGTAGAACAAGAAAATCGCATTAGTTGTAAAAAGAAGGGTCTACAACCTAATAATAACCTATGAAGCTGAAACATGGAACCTAACAAAAAGATCGACCTTCAAACTGAGAACCGTGCAATGTGCATATTAGAGAATCATGCTAAACTTCAAATGGAGAGATCATCTTATTAGAGAAAAATCAGGAGTCAGGGATATCATAGAATCCATTAGAAAACTCAAATGGCAATGGGCTGATCATGTTGAAAAATAACCGCTGGACATTACAACTCACAACGTGGATCCCCAGTGATCATATGCAAAACTGTTGCCACCAAAATATAAGATGACCTAATGAACTAGACAAGTTCAGAAAGTATTGGCTCCGCAACCCTGGCAAATCCAGGGGAAGGTCTATGTCCAACGACGGCTGTTAAAAGGCCAATGATGATCAGTCATTTAATAGAAATTGTCACTTGACCAATGTCTTCTGGCAACATGCAATGTTGGAAATAATCAATTAAAAAATTGGAAAAGGGTTATTAATGGATGAGTTACTTCCCTGGCCTTTTGTTGGGGCAGTGATCACTAAAAAAATCTGAATTTCTAAAAAGCAAGCATGAATGTTGACATACACAAACTAAGGGACAAAATTTTTTATAAAATCATACTACAAATAGAACTCCTTCCCATACTGCAAGACCTATTTAGGAGGCGAATTTTCAATGAAAACATGATATTGTTTTTTTCTAGATATGATAAAGAGTAAATGTCTTAATTTTTTAGTCCTCTAGCTTAATTAGTGTGGCCTGTATGCAATGTGTCGATAGCCAGCCAGCCAGCCAACCAGCCAGACCAACTTGAAAATTTAAGAAATCTATGTTTGCTTTCCCCCGATTAATTGTCTTACCACGCAGCCATTTGATACTCACCGTTCAGGATCAAACTTTTCAGGTTCAGTATCTGGAATCATGATGTAAACACATGATTGGAAACAAAATTCCTGTATTCTTGGGTATTTTTATCCCCTTTATGATGCAGTCTTCCTTAGTTTCCCTTGATAGTCTGACAAAGAAAAATAATGAAATAATATTTGTTATTTTAAAATCCAATCTCTCTCACTGATAGCACATTACAAATACAAGATTTAAGATTTGTAAATATGTGCAATTCAAGCACATGTTATATAAATGCTGTTGTACAGAATGTAGTAAATCGTCATTCTGCATAAAGAGATAGTATTAATACACAGACAGGTGCATTATTTAATACAAACGCACAATATTTACACAGCAATCACATTCATAAGTACTGAAATAGCTAAGATGTCATATTTTTTTTGTTAAACCTAATTCACAAGCTGCTACTTGGAAAATTTAGAAGTTATTGCCTATGACTTCCAAGTCTGTAGCCATTTCACCATTTATATTTAATAGACTTGTTTTGGACATTTATATTGGCTCATTATTATGTATCAGGAAAAACTTTCATAATAAAGCATAAATGTTTCATAATAAAGTGTATTGTCAATTTGCAAAATAAGTTTGATATTTTTGAGTCATATTCTGAGAGCCATTCACTTCAGCTTTGCCAGAGATTGTCAGAACCAGTGCATGTTTGCTTATCTCTGTCTGTACTAAAGATGAGACTAAGATCAGAAAGCTAAAGCAAAACTGTACCACAAGAATCTGATTTTGAAAGAGAAATTTTCATGTCTCTCTAAATAAGTTATGAGGCAAATTCTATGACAAATGACAATAATTATTGAAACAAGACTTGCCAAAAAGATTTTGAGATGGAAAGGAAGCAAGTTCCTCTTAAATAAAGAAATTTTTTTTCTAAGAGGATTTGCAGAAGAAGAAATAATTCTATCTCAGATATAAAAAGTGCTTCTGCCATTTAAACATCCTTTCAGACAAGCTCAATGGACGGAAAATTGAAAAGTCTACTTATGCTAAAAGATGTAATTCTGAATCAATTAATTTACAGTCTAAGTAAATTTCCCAGAAATGTAGACCCTAAAGACAAATCATGTAAATTTATAGCAGTGTTTTTAGGGATATTAAGGGTTGGTAAATCCAAATCTGCCCAGTTAAAAAATATCCGACAATGCATGAATATTGAGAAATCTGAAATAGTCACTGTCACAGAGCTATATGTATTTATGTAGATATTTTTTTTGACTGAACAAGGTAAAAACTTGACTGAAATGTTCTTTTGTAGATTTTCATTTATGGGGTATCCTTTGCCATAATCTGTTTTTAGATTGAATGAGTAGAAATTTTAAATGTATTGCAAAAGTTATTGCGTGTTATTCTCAGAATAGGTAGCAATGAGACAGGAAACAGGGATAGGTGGGTAAATGCCTTTAACAAGTGTATTAGAGTGATTTGAAATGTTGTCCTGCTAGTATTGATGAAAAGACATTTAAAAAAAATAATTTCAAAATGGTCTGACTGTCTGAAGTTTAAACGCGAATTATTTTCCACAGAACCTACGCCATAGCAATTGGATACATCCTCAATGTCTCATCCATACACATATCAAGATAAGTCAGTTTCTGGACATTGTCATAATTTGGAGATTCCTATAAAGAGAAAAAGAGATGGAAGTTACATTTGATTTGGTTAAGAAGTAGATCAGTATTCAAGGGTCATTTTGATCCAGGCAATAGTGGGTTACCTTATCAACATAAACTAATATTTACTAAATGAGATCACAATGATTCTTCATCTGCAGTCATGCAGGATTTTTGGGTGATTTCAATAATCTTTTGATTCAGAAACTTCCAATTTAGTCCATAAATATTGATGAAATTTTAGTGCAAAGATATACATTGAGAATCAAGTGAATTTACTGAAATCAGTAGATTTAAATTAAAACCCAACATTTACATATGAAAAGCTTCTCAAAAGATTAATATAGACAAAGGCACATGTACATATTTGGAACAAAACAGAGATTTGAATGATTAGAAAGTTTGACCTGTCCTAGTTGTTCTTCTATTTCTTGGCAAAGTTTCTCCTGGATATCAGGGTTCATTGCTATAGAATGAGCAAAGAAGGATAGTGTGCTTGCTGTTGTCTCAAAACCAGCCAAGAAAAAAACCATACACTGAGCAATGATTTCCACATCTGTAAGACCTGCAAAAAAAAAAAAAAAGTTCAAGGAAACCTATTAAATGGCTGTTGTTCTGTAATTTGATTTTCTGTGGATCATCATGGTGTGACTGTCCTCTGACAAGCTCTGATGAATCATTGAGTTAGATACTGCTTCTTTACTGTATACAGGAAATATTGGCTCATCCCAGATAGTTCGTAGGAATCTCTATGACAGTGATTTAATCTTTGACATGAAATATAAACAAAGCAAATATATTTGAAGTAAAATAACATAGATGCTCTTATTAAACTTATTAGGTGGGTGCAAAAGTCCCCAGCATTCTTTTGAAAACTAGAGACTGAATACACAGTTAAGAAACGTTTTTTTGCTTGCAACTTTTGCATACAACTAGTTAATAATTTTTGTGGTTCTGCTTATCAGAAAAACTAGCTGAGCTTGATATGTCTACTGATAACATCTCTAGTCTTTTTATCATTCTTATGGGAAATAGGATTTTTTTCAAATACAGTTTCACTTGGAGCAGTTTTCTGGAAGTCATCTTTGAATATGACAAACTTATCTGCACAGCTACAATCACCTGCTCCAACACCTAAACTGCCTTAGAAAAATGGATGTAACCCTTCAACCCTTGAGATACTTTCAAAACTGATTGGTCATACATGGTCAAATTGGACTGGGTTGTCCTTAATTGCTTCTGGCAGGAAAACAACCTGGCAAAGGAATATTAGAAGTACCAATGTTTTTTTTTTTATTAGTGAAAGCAATGGTTTTATTGGAATATTTTTGCTGACTGTTACAAGAAAAAGAATTAGTGCAGAAGCTTAAATTGGGTTTCATTCACAGGAAAACTTTCTCACCATTATTTCTTCATTATTATTGTTATTATTATTTTACTTAGTTGAATGCAAATAAGATGACATAACACTAACCTACAAATAGAAATATGAGAATTTCTTTCATCTTCAGGTAATGCTAGGTAACCTTGCCAGTTAATTGAATTTAATGGTGACTAAACTGCCTTTACCTCTTTTTGTTCTCCAGTCTGTTACATTTTCCAGTTTGAGTTTTTGTTCAGTTTTCTTGTCCAACTTTTCATGGCCTTCAAGTTGAGCATCCAACATCAGTTGCAGCAGATCTTTACGTGCCTGCAATTTTAAATAGAATAAATACAAGGAAGGCCCACATTTCCTGAACTTCTGTGACATCACCTCCCTCATTTTAAGATGTCTCAATGGAGACATTGTTTTTGCATTAAGAGTCAATGTCACTTATCTTTTGGGACAAAAGGGACCATTAATTAAGCCAAGAATCTTTGATAAATATTCATTTGTCACAAAATAAACAATGTGTATTCAATGATCAGAAAAGAAAACACTTGACAGATCCTTTTAATAATGGAACATTTGCTTGAGTGGTTGGATCCAAATTTCTCCCAGAAAATTACCCAAAGAAAATGGTTCCATGGGAAAGATATTATACTTAGGCAAGTTTTAAGACATAAATGTAATACAAAATGTTTTTATTTGTTGGTGAAAATGTTTGTATCCTCACAAAGTTAACAATAGATTAAAAATTGTAGCCATTCTTGTCTGGATTTTTTTAGATGTTATGTATGGTATGGTTGGACTATTTTTCTTGTCTATATGTTCATAGATTCCACTTTTTAGAATCAATAACACCTGATGAAGGCCAGAGGATACATGGCCGAAATGTTGTGAAAAAATGAACATATACATGAGGAAAATAGTCTGATCATTTCCTATTTTTAATTAAAATTATAGTCTTTATACAAAATTAATAAAATAACGTTTTTGGTATAATGTTATAAGGGAGGTGATTTATTATTTTACTTGAGGTGTTAGGGACATAGGCCTCATCTAGTTGGGAATACCTGCCCAGAGGCTGAGTATTTTCAGCTTGGCTTTACAATATGAAAGAAAACAATTATCAATTATTTACATAATGTGCCCAACTATTATTATTGTTATGATGATGATGATGATGATGATGATGATGATGATGATGATGATGATGATGATGTTGATGATGAAGATGAAGATGATGAAGGAGAATCACCAAGTCATTGGATCTGAAATATTTCGACTCTCTCTCTGCAGTTCAAATTCAAAGTGGCTGACCAGTCCTATCCATGAATGGCACCGACACTGGCAGTCGGGGCAGATGAAATCAGCAGCTGTCTGAATGTGGTGTAACAGGCTTTTTGGTGCTCTACAAGCTGGGCAAAGTGGTGTCATAGAAAAGACCTTACATCAGTGTGGCAGATCTTTCCCTACTCAGAACGATTTAGTGCTAGCCTCTCACAGGTGTCAGTGGGAATGTTGCACACTTTGAGGTTTGATTTCAAGATGTCCAGAAGAGATGGTCCTTGATAAGAACTTCAATTCCATATCTCTCAAGAATACCTGTGTTAGGTATCAATTCATGAAGTGCTGCAAATATTTCTAGAGACATTTAGAGTGGAAGTTGAGTTTCTTTGCATGCTTAGGGCATAAAGTTTAAATACTGTACAGGAGAGTAGTAAGAATGACTGTCTAGTTGACTGCAATCTTTGTGCTGAGATGGATTCCCTGGTCTGACTACAATCTCCCATAGGCAATACTTGCTTTCCCTATCCATTCTATAATCTCATCATCTATTAGGACGTTCTGCATGAGGAAATTGTCTAGATAGTGGAACTTTTGCACAACTCTCAGTTGCTCATCTTTATGACCCTTTTTTTGTCTGGAGCATCGCAAACAGATATTATGCTGTGATCCTACCTGAAAGTAAGCTATCAACATTCAGTTATCAGCAAAGAGAAGTTCCTGCAAGAGCTGGAGCAAGGACATCAACCATGCCTCTGGGTGCATTGGATTTAAAATGCTCTTCTCATTTCAGAATTTCATCATGAAAGACTTTCTGCTGTTTTTGAAAGCATCATGATGTAAGGCTGAGAAGAAGGATGAAACTATGACTCATTTTGTGTTTGGTTCTGTTTGTGACTGGAAATGCATCTGATATGATTCCACCGTCTGAAATGTGTGCTATCATGCTGTAGTAGAATACCCTGAGATTAACCATAGCTAAAGTATATTTTGTAAGGCAGTAGAAATACTTACACTAGTGTTTTTCTCTTTCTTTCGTTGTTCGACCAGTTCCCTGCAAAAATCAACAAAATAACCCATCTTCCCAAGCATCATGCCTGGTTTAATCATGTTGATTAGTTCAGCAAAAGAAGGAAATATCACTGCAATTAAAGAAAATATATGAGAGAATAAATCTGGTTATTTTATAGAACAGCACACAGCAAAAAGATGATTATCATTTCAAGGGAAATTATGAATCACCACCACCCATGCATGTTGTATAGGGGATGATCAATTGAAAAGTTAGAAAAAAGGGTCATCAATGAATAACTCACTGCTTTCAGCTTTTTGAGGTTGTGATCACTGAAAAAATTCAGATTTTTCAAAAAACAAGCAGACATGAACTAGTGAACAATTCAGCAAAAAGTACATTGCATATTGACCCCCCCCCCCAAAAAAAACCCTATTTGGTGGGGGGAGGTCAAAAAACAAAAAAATAAAAACAATTTCCATACTCATTCAGAGAGGTGTGTGTGTGTAAAATTACAAAAAAAAACAAAAAACTAACAGTAAGGACTGGGCAAAGAGAGATAGATAGATGTATGTAAATGTTAGAACACGTGAACAACCTAAACTCAGCAACAGTAATCAAACTGGTCTGTTGTGGGTAGCGGTGATTAATGATGAATGAAAAAAGATACTATGACATAAAAACCATTGAATCCTTCAAATAGATAATTTGATAATGATATCAAGAACAAATAAGAGAAGGACAATTGTTCTGCTGCCTTATTCAGGCCAGTGAATGTCACCAAAATTGTTTAGAACCTTTTGTTTTCAAGCTGGAGGTCCTGGAACAGAACTTAATTATTATAATACTACTAGAGATACCTGGTTTTGCCCAGAGAAAAAATAACTCAAAATATAACCAAACAGGAAAAATATGTTCTTTAATATATACCTTCTCTTAACTACACAGCTAATGAAAAAAAATGATCATTTATTTGTACACATAAAAAGTAGCTGTAACAAAAGAAACATTCTGATGAACAAATAATAAAATAACTGATGTCATTGCTTAGTTTGACAGAGCTTCTGGATACACTATATAATTGTTTCTTCCATTGGGTGTCAGAATGAAAAAGTTGATTGGGGATCCAGAACAAACAATATAGAGCTGTTCAATGAAAAAGTATGGAGAAGTCAGATGAAGGTCAATGGTTTTGAGTGATTGTTCTCATGTCTTGTTACAGAAATTACCTCAAGTGACCTCCAGCCTTGCTGTGTTAAGATGTAAATCTCCTGCATTATTGTGGCCAACAACCAAAAAAATTTGCAAGAAATGACCAGAAATGACTTATGGTATTCTCAAATGACCCCAATGTCAAAATCACATTTTCAGATATTTGGCTATGAAAGAATCTCTTTCTTATTCATAGGTGCAAAATTGTGGCTTACAACTTGGACATTTGGCTAGAAATGACACCAGGTAGCCTCCTAAGTACTCATAGATGAGAAAAACTTGACAAAAACTTTAAAAAATTGAGTAGAAATAATCAAAGTTGACCTCTGATGTCCTTAAATGACTTCCAATGTCAACCTCATTTAGCCTGTTACCTTTAATGTGAGAAGATATATCAATATACCCAATTATCAACCAATTTCAGTTTCATAGGTGCTAAATAATGGCCCCAAACTTGGACAAATTGTTTTAAAATGACCAGAAATCACCTCTGGTGACCTTCAATGACCTTCAGCATCATATAGATTGCGATCTTTACCGCGAAGAAATGTACTCATATCCTTCAGCATCTACAATGCAAAATTGTGGCTACAGTTAAGAGAATTGGCTAGAAATGACCCCACATAGTCTATGTAGTAAGTTGATCTCTCCTCAGCCTACACGAGGGATATTAAGTTGATAAGTCTTGTGGTTTTAGCAGAGAAGAGGCTCAACTAAACAAACAAAGAAAAAAACTCAAATATTAGTATAGATGATAATTCTGATATAGAAGCCAAATAACATAGAATTGCTTAATATCAGACTGAAAAATTTCATCAATATTGTTTTGTTTGCACTTTTTCTGGTACAGAATATTGCATTTATAAGAATATGAACCGTATGTATTACAGTGAGAGGATTTTTTTCAAATTACTTACGACTCAGAATTTGCAATGATTGAAAAGGGTCAGCAGCAAAGAATTCTTGAGCATTTTTAACAACAGGGCTGTCAGGATTTTCCTGTGAATCTACTTTAATTCCAAATCCAGTTGAAGCAATAATATCCATTGTATAACCGGAAAACAAACTGGAGAGAAAAAAAAAAGGAAAAAACCAAATCAGTTTGCATAGAAAGTTACAAATTTTCATATGGTTGGATGTTATATGAGGATAGTTTTTTGTTTCAGTTTGTACATTCTCATTTATTTTTTCTAACATTTAGATTCTTACAATAGGTGAGACAAAGGGTAGATTCTTTGTTGCGATCAAGTAAAAATATGTATTTATATAGATGCAATATTTCATATACACATACTCAAAGAGACGAAAAAAGATGTACCTTTGAATTTAAAGTAAAGACAAAAATGAACTCAATCCTTGTCAAACAATTCTCTTGAAGTTTATCATTGAAACTAGATGAATCCTTGACTAACTTTTGAAAAAATATCTTTCAGATTGATATGCATCATACACTTTGAAAAATCAGAAAGGTCTCTCCTCATTTCTAAGATATTTAGAATGATTTCAATGCACATTATTACTTTTTTCAACATGACTCTATTAAGTATGATTTTTTGTGTGACTCACATAGTAACATCAGTTGCTTCCTTACTATCTGCAATCTTATTTAAGTTCTTTTCAAAAGTTTTCAAAACATCTTCAATCAGTGGAACCATCTGGAATTTAAATAAAACCCACGAGAAAAAAAGCAGCAAAAAGTTATAAAACATTCTAATCAGGTCCATTGCAGATCATTTAAAAATCATTAGAGACACAAAAATTTCATTTATTTCATCATTTTTCTTTCATTTTATTTTATATGGATGCTAATTAATTCTCTGATGATATCATCTTTTATACTAAGATTATCACCTAGGAAATTGACTTTGCACAAATAATTCTGACTAATTAATTGTCTCATAATGTCATCTTTTATACTAAAATCATAATCTGGGAAATTGACTTAACATAATTTATGATGACTGATTAAGTGTTTGATAATGCCATCTTCTATACCAAAATCATCATTTAGGATACTGAGTTTGACATACAGGCTTGACATATGAAAATTAACAAAATGGCTAGAAAACAAACTCTGAATTGCACAAAAATCAATGGAAGGAGTAATGCTAGTAATAACTCAATGAGATGAAAAGTGGTCAACATAGATCTAAGAGCAGACCAAGGTAAGAGAAGTGATTGATAATGCCTGAGGGATAGCAAACAGGAGACCCGACAAAAAATGGAAGGATGATATAGAAGGATATGCTAACAAAACATGGCAATGTATAGCACAGTTACAGTCATCATGGGCAGAGTAGAGAAAGGCCTTTATCCAGCAGTAGACCTGATATAGCTGCTAATGAATTGCTGCAAATGAGCAATAGAATATGTTCAAAAGAAATAATTTGCTAGATACAGACCTCCCGCATTCTTTTAGAGCTGTAAGATGGAGCCAAGATTGTACGAAGGTATTTCCAGTGGTCATCTCTGGCAGAAGGTAACATATTTGCAGTGTGCTCATCTACTGAAAGGGTCATCTGTTTAAAGAGAAAAAGATACATGGTTGGAAAAAAACAATAAATAAAAAGAATTATATGTATTTTTTTCACAAACCGAGTATGATGTAGATATAAATCGGGGTAGATAATGAGTTAGTCTAAAAGTTAATTCTATTTTTGTTTTTAGATGGCATTTAGAGTGTTTAGTTTGAACTAAGTTCATTCAAAAATTGTGACAGCTTTCAAGTATTTTGTCAAAGTTGATGTATTTTTGTTTAATTATTCTAATATTGGAGAAGAAATGAGCAACATTTTTAGTATATCATGTGTCTTGATTCAGGGTTTTTGAAGAGCAGTTATAATGTCACTCAAACACAGAAACAGATTTATGTAGTTTATGGAAAAAGTACTGTGAGTGATCGAACATGAATGTGTGATTTGTGAAGTTTTATACTAGAGACCGTTTGGTAAATGATGCTTTACATCGAAGAACAGGATTCAAACAAGTACTGCTCTCAATTAGACCAATAGAAGGTGGTGTTTGGTGAAGAATATCCAGACTAAGTCAAATGAAAGAGTGTAATATTCTATTAGTATAACACAAGATAACATATTTTGTTGATGACCAGGCAAAAATTGTTAACCTTGGTTGGTAAGGTTTCATTCATTTGCTGCAGGCATTGTACGTTCTGATTGCCATTTATTCTAGTCTTTGCGGGATTTTCTCAATGGAAAAATATTTAAATATCCAAGAAGACTGCAAAAGGTGCATAGTACAGTTCTTTAGTAGGAAAGGTTTAAAGTTCATGGAGGATGGAATTATGAAGTTTCATAAAAGATGGCAAAAATAGCAAGACAAAGTGGTAAATATGCTATTCAATAGAGTTAATGTGAAAAAATAATTGTCTGATGAGCAAACCAACTTATTGTCCATTCTGTACAATATATGAGGGATCGAACCTCAGCCCATGGGAATTAAATTGATGCCAATCCTGAAGTTTGTTATGGAGATTTTCCTTTCGATATCTCCACTTGTGTCTAATTTGGGTCTTTCATTTTCCATGTGAAATCTCTGTCCAGCTTTTGTTTACATCTCTATTCTTTAGAGGCAGTGATTATTCAGTCGATCCCACAACCAATTCTTGATAAAACTAATGGTCCTCTTTGTTATCTCAGTCAACAAAATGATATAGTGTCAGGGAAACAAGTTAAAAAACACAATTATCGATTGTTACAATCATTGCTTAAATATTGTAATCAGAAATAAATGAGCTTTATCAATCATGAAATAAACAAAAATGTCATGTATTTGTCATATAATCATCTCTCCTAAGCCAGCTTGGTGGCTGAGCTAGTTATGTTCCCCACCGAAACCAGTAATTTGTAACCAAGCCCAGTTCAAAATAAGGATTTTAGATGCTCTTTTTTAATACACTTCTGACTTGAAAGATTGGAGCAATACAATCTTCCTCTTCTCATTTCCACCAACTTTTCTTATATCCAACTTGACTAAGCTTAGTGAATATCAGTCTCATTTAACCATAATTGAAATTAAAAGGAAAAAACTAATTACAGCTCTATTTTTATCGATTTTGACTACTGTTTTTTACATGCTTCTTAATATTTTGTTGTCTTCCTACGATTGGGTTACAATACTTCATTTGATAATAATAATGATGGTTATTGATAAATGGATTTACTTACAGCTCTGTTTGTAAAATTAGAGAAACTTTTTATCATGATTTCTCTAATAATTTCAGGGTCGGTGATAACCAAATTAGGGAAAGTTCCAAAAAAGATGCTGCACGAAAAGAAATATATTGGATTATAAGTACATCTAATTAAAAGAGAGAGAGAGAGAGAGAGAGAGAGAGAGAGAGAGAGAGAGAGAGAGAGAGAGAGAGAGAGAGAGAGAGAGAGAGAGAGAGAGAGAGAGAGAGAGAGAGAGAGAGAGAGAGAAATTTACAGGTATCATGTGCCTTTGAAAACAAACCCCTGATTGAAATTATATAAATTGTTCCTTTATTTATGCAATTAAAAATCTTATCCAATCTTTTCTCATTATGGAAAATTAATAAATGAGTAGATTATTCACAATGGTTGATTAGAAAACGCCAGGATTAACCAAATAACAAGATAGGAATTACATTTGTAGATTGCAATTTACAATGACATGATTAAAATCTTGAGATACACATTATACAAATTATCTTTAGTTATTTTCAGTTTCAATAAGGAACATAAGGGATTTTTATTCATGATCTTTGGTGTAATGTACATTTGTTGAGTGAATTTTTTTGCTATCAAAATTTATTGCAATTTTAAATCTCTCAATGTTTTGATTTTTTGTATAGATAAAACTTAAGATATGTCCTCTTTTTCTCAAAAGATTTTAAATTATTAATTGTATTTCTCATAGTTGGACACCATGCTAAACAGAAAAGTATTTTTTCCACCAACTTTATTATTCTAGTCAAGGGTATCCATATCATCTCTCTACCGAAAATTTCATTAATTTTGAAGTAGTGCCATTTTTGTGACCAGGTTGCTGCAATTGGAGACAGGGTATGATAGTGGTTTTTCCCCTTCTTTTTATTAAACATATATTTCCATCAATTAGGAAAAAGTGTATAGAAAAAATTATGCCACAACTATTGCTTTTAATACCACATTTGCTATGCCTGTAATAATTATAAATGAAGACCTTTTTATTCAGTTTGTTTGTTCACCAGTTCAACTGGTTGTATGGACGAAATTCCTTACCAATACAGATCACCATATTCTTTCTTCCAATCAGAAAATGCTTCATTAAACCCCTGGAAAAAAAAAGAGGAAATAGATTTAAAAGAGACCTGAACAAAAACATCTTGCACAAATTTAATACATATAAATGTTTCAAATAAAAAAGCAGAAAAAATTCAAATGTCCCGTGAGTAATGTCTGAATTAAGGACTAGAAAAAAATATAAAAAATATTCATATCTAGCTTTAGTGAATCATCATAGCCCATGTGTGCACCAGAACCAATTATCAAAAAATATATTTAAAAATATCTTTTATCTAAAATTATAAAATAAAAATAGATCTTTCATCTGAAAATATCTAAAAAAAATACCAGCGCAACATTTGGGCATTGTTGGTCCCAAAATGACCGCAAAGATCTCAAATAGCAGTTTTTTTGAAAAAAACAAGACAAAACTTTTTGTGGTGGTGCCTAGCAGTGAACATGGAAATTTTCAACCCCCAAAATGTGATGAGGTGCAACCGGGGACACACACACACACACATAGACATCCACATAGACATAGACAGAAAGAGAGAAGAATCTGTAGCCCACTTGGCTGGTTGATTGGGCCATTTGTAGCACATTTCTGAAGTTGAATTTAGTTTTTCTAAACCTTCCAGATAATTCATGCCCGACTTTTGCTGGATACGGTGTATTAATCATTATGTGTAATAGGGTCAGACTATATTCCTTGTCTACATGTTCATTTTTTCACAACATTTCTGAGAAGTGATTCCACATTCTAGAACCAACAACACCTGAAGAAGGATGGAGGGAACACAACTGAAATGTTAAAAAAATGGATATATAGACTAGGAAAATGTTGTATGTAATGACTTTCAAACCATCTTCTGTAATTTCTTTCATTTAAAGAATTCATCCAATGGATACCATGTAGATTCTGTATTTCTACTGTAACATTATTATTTTATGTCTGATGTGCTCCAGAGACATGTCCTTCTTTAGGAGAGTCAAGTTGGTAACTGAGTTAGTTGAATTGTACAGTGATAACATTGACTTACTCATTTACAAATGTACAGATGCATATTAGGATGTATCATTATCATTATCTATCACTGTGAGATTTTGGTCATCACTTATGGGTTGATTTAATAAAATACCAATTTTGACAGAAATGCAAACATTGAAGTATTATTTTTCATTTATAATAGAATTACTAACTATTTGTAGCAACTATTATTTTTTCTATTCCTTACAGCTTCTTAATATTTTTAAACGTCCTGATTTTATTTTATTTTTCTTACAAAGTGTGCATTTTTAAAAGTCTTTGTTTGACTTTGTTTGGAATATACTATTGAGAGATGGTACACTGATACAGTTTATTGACTGATTTATTGAAAATCTATTTCTGATCAAAATTATTTACAAAGCCTTCCCTTTTCATGTATGATCTACCTATCACTTGAAAACCTATTCTAAAACATTCCTAAGCTTCCTATCATTACATCAAATCATTCAATAGGATCATAATTTCCATTGAACAAATACTGTCAGACACTCAGCACTTCTAAGAATGATTTATTAGTGTCAAATATGTGAAACAAGTGTATTCAGTTATTTGAGAATTTAAAAATTTCAATCACTGAGATTTCAAATTTCAAATACTTACTTTCTGGCTGATTTCCTTAAAACTTCCAATATAAGTTGTTGGTTTTGGACCTTTGATTCCATATTCAGTAAAATGAGCAAAAGTTCTTCTTCCATAGCTGTAAAGGAAAACATTATTTCACAAAATATATAGAAGAAGGCCTCCTTTAGTCTCAATATACAATGAAACAAGCTGTCCTGAGTGCAAATTTAGCAAAGTTCCTGGAGATCCTGGAAGGAAAACAGAGCAAGAAAAGTTTGGTATCAGCTTGGCTACAGGAGTTGTGAGTTAGCCTCCTTTAAGGGGCCAAACTCTTTGGTTGGGACTCAGAGTAGTCCTTTTCCTACACTGGTTGCCTTTCCAAAGCTAGAGAGCCCAGTCTGTCCTGCTATTCATAGCTTAGGGGAAAAAAGGGGTTCATGCCTTTGGCAAGGGCATTAGTGTAGAGCGAGCTTAAACAGCCTTGACCAGAGATTGAACTCAGATTGCCAATTCCATTATCAACACAGTTAACCACTATGTACTCCTCGCTGAAAATTTGTTTCCCACAAAATTAGTAAGACAAATAATATGGTTAGGGCTCAAAAATGATCATATATAGTTAACTCAGAATACGTTCTTTGTCTTTTCAAAGAAAAGTATCAAAGAATTACAACAAATTCAACTCCTAGTTAACAAAGATATTAATTTTCATTTCCTCTGCAAATATATGATGACATTTAAATTGTGTTGTGAGTGTTCACACAAGAGATGCTTTGTCAATTAAAAATGTCTTAAAATATTTCTTATTTCATTTCAAAAAGATAAACATTATCTCTGATAAGTAAAATTTTACTTTATTAAAATATCACTTATTTTATCACAAAGAATTGAACGTTACTCTCATTGTCAACATCTACTTCATCAAAATATTTTATTACAAAGAATGAAATAAATCAAATTGTAACTTCTTTCCCAGTCAGGAGCTATTGATCACCCCCCTGCCTTTTCCTAGTCAGAAGCTATTGACCCCCCCTCCTGCCTTCATTATGTCTTTTTTTTCCTTCAACTATCTTTGGTGTGTTGTATGGAGAGAATTAAAAAAAAATTTTTTTTTATCTAGGACAAAATAAAGAGTTTCTAAATAGAAAAAAATAGGTGTTAAGTGTGTGGTTCGCGGTTGACTTATATAGGATGTGTATTTTCCTAATTATCCTGTGAAGTATAAAACTTTTGAACTTACAAATAAAGGCTAAGTAAAACAGCCAATGTGACCAGTAAAAAGTTAGGAATATATAAAACACCAAATAAATCCATAACTGTGTCAACAATAACTACGGTTGGGTTGTTTCCTCCTTGGTTCTGATAACGAGAGACAACTGCTTTTCGACCTGCTGCTCATTTAACTATAAGCCAAAAGACTGGCATGTGCGATTGTGTGAACTGAGATATGATAAAAAATGATATGATAAAAAGCATTAACACCTTAGTATCTATTTTACCCCGTAGGTAAGGTGTGAGTCACGGGGGAGAGGAAGTATGATGTTTTAATTTAAATTCAGATTTTCCCACATCCTACAACCTTCTTTCCTCCTCCCTAGCCAGTCAATATGGAAAGGGGATAAGCGAAATATCATGTTGTTGAAAAGTAAAATTTTGTTATTGCTTAATACATTTAATCAATCTTGTACGGATTATTTTCTGGATCAATTATCATTGTACTTCTGAAGTTGATTCTCAGAATGTATCAATGTGAGTTCTCGTGATATCTGAATATCCTATGCTATTGTAATTATTTATCACACATTATTGTGCATTGCAAGCTTCATCTTGTCTGCAAGGTCTTCAACTGGTAACAGGAGTCTATTTCCAGAACTAATCCCTCTTGTAACTGTGTCCAAAAGTGTCACATAATAAAATTCATCTGCAAAGCCAGTCTTCTATTGTCCTAAGTGTGAAAAGCTTCTCGCTACACAGCTTGGACTTCGAAACAACCTTCAAACCTGAAGTAGATAGACAGACAATCCTACCCTGATTCTCGTAGGCAGTGATAGCGATAAGTTTTTGGAACTAGGTTATCTAGGATGTGTGCTCGGGGATTACTGAAGAGTCCATCAGGGATGAGTGAAGTTTACCTGTATAGCGGGGAATTGTGGGGCACTTTGATCCCCAATGGATAATTCCTGATTTGTTTCAATTATACATGACTAATTTCAGGGCAGTTTTGAGATGATATAACGTACAGTGAAATTGGCCCTGGGGCCAATCCAGGTTTTGGTACTGCTTAATTAGTATGTTACAAATTTATCAAAATATCAATTTTGGCCATTAAATTGTGAAGTAAGTATACGCTATACTCCCACGTATTCCCTAATTTCTGCCACTGCTTGCAAGCAAGTAGCAAACCAACAATAATAGCATCAACAGCCTGACCATATTTGTGAAACAGTACCTAAAGGTGTATGATATTTAGTGGTAAAATTATATTATAATAAAGAAGACAAATAATAAAATGACGCATAACTGGATAGCAATGACTTTAATTAGAAAAGAGATGACTGTTGTAATGATTAAAATCATTTATAACAGTCTATGTAGATTAAAGAATGTTGAGCAATTTCTTTTGATAGAGATGCTGGGGGCAGGACTCTGGTAAGCTCTGGCAGCACCGCATGCACAGTTGTGTTTTTTTTTAAAGTCATATTTTTATTGTCTTTTTCTTTTTGATTATCGAGGTTTATCGAGGTTCAAATCTGACCCAAATTCCATCTGGAGCAACAAAAAGTCCAAAAACTCCTGTTCCAAGGTTGATTGTCTGAAAAAAAAAAGAAGGAAAATATTTAATGAAATGTGAGATTAATTCTGAATCTAAGGACCAAAATAGACACATTTCTTGCAGAGGTATGTGTATTCACTTATGTTTGTCTTTTGGTCTCTCTGCTTGTCTGTCTGTCTGTCTGTCTGTTTGCCCACACTCCTCCATAAGTTCTCGCCGAATTTCAATGACATTTTGTGGAAAGGTACACCATGGGCTGAGAAAAAATTGATTACATTTTGGGGCACATCATGGATTTTTTGACTGTTACCTCCCTTGCATTGTAGCTTTATGGCCATTCAGTAATCCTATAAGTTCTCAATTAATTTCAATGAAATTTTCTGGAGGATAGTTTATAGGTTAAAGAGGAATCAGTTGCATTTTAAGGCAGACCCAGGAATATGTTTTTGATTAAGATATATTTTTCATTTTTTTCTTATACATTTATTCATTCACCCATGTTCGTCCACACAATATCTCCAAAAGTTATCAATGAATTCTAATGGCATTTCGTTGAAGGGTGACACATGGGCTAAAGATTAATTGATTAAATTTTCGGGGCAAATCCAAGTTTTATTTCACAGTTACCTGCCCTGCATCATATCAATGTACAAATAAATTCTCGTCTAGTTTTTAATAGCAATGGCATTGGCTGAGATGTGTGCTTTCTAGTTTTATGACGTATTATAATTTGTGTTGAAAAGAAATGTATCCTAATATTCTATTTACATTTGCACATGATATAAAATCCCTTTCCTAGGATTCCTGGCGCCCTTGGCAAGCTGAACTTCGGCGTCCAGTAAAGTTTAGTATTATCTTATTTATTCAAAAATCTTATTTCACAATAGGGATTGTTTTTTCATAATGACTGTTTTTATTTGGTCTGGTTAGTCACTCAATAGAAACCCTCATGTGACCAACGTCTTTCGGCTGCATGCCATGTTGTGGGTGTTCAATTCGAAAATCGGAAAAAAGGGTGATCAATAATTAGTTCTCTCGCCTTTTGTTGGGCAGTAATCACTAAAAATTATGAATTACAAAAACAAAAACAGTAGGAACAAACTAGGGACTAATTTAGCATAAACTTAAATTGCAAACTGAACCCTCCACAAAAAAACTAGGGCAGGGGGCGACAAACAAAGACAAAAAGTTTTTTGCAGACAAATAAGGAGTAAATATTTTAATTTTCAGCCCTTTAGCTCCATTGGTTCGGCTTGATACATGCATGCATACATTCATAGCCAGTTGGACCAACTTAAAAACTGAAGAAACCTCTTTTGACAGTTTTGGTTTACGGCTTCTAATAAGTATATGCTTCTAACTTGAAGACCACAATCTATCAATTATTCATTTTCTCATTGTATTTTACACATATATCATAAAATTTCCAGTAGGATTATTGATAAATTTCAGATTATACTCTCTATGTTTTATATTTTCAGATTAGGTTTGTATGTTGGTTTCTGAAAGAGTTGAGGGCATTAAACGATCAAAACGAAATTAATGGGTGATTATTATGATTGCCAGAAAGATGAATGTAGCTTACATTTCTCTTTTCGCACGGAAAAAGGCGGAATTTGAGCAGCATCGCCACTGCAGCCATTTTGATTTGGTAATGTGATAGTCGCATCCCAATGCAAATCCGTGGTCCCCCGCCGAAAGGAATGTATGAAAACGGCTTTTGTTTTGTCTTGTTTTCTTCACTGAACCTGTAAAGATGAATATGAAGAGAAATAGTTCTTTAGCCCGCCATGATTTATTCTGTAAAGAAGTTAATAGTTATGGTTTCAGGCGTAGATCAGGGGAAGCGGGTACCAAGTATCCCCCAAAAGTAGCACCGATAGATAGACCACGCGAAGGCATCCAGCATACATACCACTATACTAGAATTACTTCTTTCAAAAAATGGAACAATTATCAATTGAACGGCGTAATTCTCGTAGTTTTCAACATTGCAGACGCATTTTTCTTTCCCAATATAAGTCTCGTAGGCCGAAGTTAAGCTCACCTAGGTCTTCTTTTTCTGTTCCAATAGAACTTGTCTTCTGTAACTTCATTGTTGGCAATTACCACATCAGTAATTTCATCGCTCGGTAAATTCACGCTGGTAATTCCATTATGAAGTAATTCATCGTCAAACATTTTTTATGCACAGGAGGGAAAGTACGCACTACCAGTATTTACCGACGAAAAATTATTAATAAAAAAGTATACAGCACTAGTATTTACCAACGCTGTATCAAATCGCGATGGATTTACCTGGAAATTACAGGCCATGTATTTTCAGCAAAAGCCTTCGACAGATGAAGACAGTCAGAACCAACTAAGAACCAAAAGAGAAGGGAGAAAAGCTATAGTGCTGATTCCACTACCACCACCAGCCATTATATGCCCCGACTGTACGAGAGTGAGTGGCTCGAGAATAGGATTATCTGGCCACTGCCCTCCCATTGAACTTGAGACAGCCCAAGAACGCCATCGTTGATACCGACGGGCTATCATCAATTGCCCACAATGAATTAACCACGACGAATTTACTGTGAATCAGAAACCATAAGAGATTATTTTCAGCAACGAGAGATGAATCAGAGGATTTGTTTAAGTCGTATCACAAAAAATCTTGGTGATGGGTTGCATCTTTGTCACTGGAGAATCTTTGGAGCCGGCAAATATATTTTTCTAAATCTCATTATTCTGTGCAGGGTCTCTGGGGGTACCACTGATCATTCACCACGGGTGTATCAAGGGTGATGAAGCCGGACAGAGCCTATCCCCCTTCAGGCTGATTTGGAACCACAGACTGGTTGCCAAACATAGCTAGAGACTCCAGTCTGTCCTACTATTTACCCTATATGGAGGGAAAAAGATGGATTCATGGCTTTCCTGCGGGCATTAGTGCGGAGTGAATACAAACTATCTCAGTCGGAGTTTGAACTCCAGGCACCCTCTTCGATACTGGGGGATCTTCAATGCCGACAAACATAGTAAAATAAAAATCATGTCTATCAGTTTACCTTTCGGGATCGAACGTGTCGGGATCTGGCCAGAATTGGCTATTGTTATGCACACTAGTGACAGGGATGGAAATGTTCATGCCTGCTGGAATCTTTACTCCTTTTATGATGCAGTCGTTTCTAGCTTCTCGATTGATCCTTGAAAAAATCATAAAAATTACGTAGAAATATCAGTTTTAAGAGAGAATGCATGAATTTGAAAATTCCCCGAGAGAGCATACCATTGCCAACGCTGTATATTAACTCCATCGAAAAATATTATTCGTCTTTCACAAAATTTCATTGAGATTCATAGAGTATTTTCAAAGATATCACGTGGATATAAGCAGATAAATAAATATATGAAAAAATAGGTAAATATCTCTAAGACCAAAACACATTTTTGGATCCGCCCGCAAAGTTAATCAATTTTTCCTTATCGCATTGCCCTACCCTCGAAAAGTTTACAGACTCATACTCTCTCACACAGAATTTACCTCTGCCAACGAATGGGTATATGTATTTGTATCCACTCATGTGTTTTGTTTGTTCTCTCAATTATCCCCAAGTTCCCAATGACATTTGTAGAACATTAGGATATGGGCCCAGAGAGACTTAATTAAATTTTGGAGCTCATCCAGTATTTTTTCCGATTGAGACATTTTTTCCATAGATCAAGACAATAGTCAGAAATATAGAAAATCGAAACCTACATAGTCACCTTCCCTGCATCGTATCTATATACGAATTGATTTTCATTCAAATTTTAGTGACGATGCCGTTGGCAAAGGTATGCTTTCAAGTTATTGCGTTCTCTTGTATTGAAGTTACATTTCAAATGGGCATTCGAAATCCACGCTTTTCACTGACTTGAATACAGACCAGAGACGCCAGCGGGTAGCTCGGAATTATCTGATGTATCATGTTGGCCTCCCACATTAAATAATTCTTATTACATCTATTCGTATAAAAATTGTGACAAAAAATTCAAACTTCAATTTGGCACGAGGTTCAAGGAGCAGTACACCCTATCGCACGAACACTCTAATGGTGACAGTGACGGTTGTAAATCAAAACTATATTATGTAAATTGCGATTAGATAAACAAATGCACCTAACTAATCACCGAATCCACTCTGATACCAACAGTCGCATCTTGATATACATATGTACGACTGATTATGTTTATCTGTGTGTCATGTCTAAATAGTAGAAATGTTGCTTAGTAGCCAGATGTATCAGAAAAAAATGTCTGGGTGATTTGCAACTGAATTATGATAGTGTGGTGTATACTTCGTGCTCACATCTAGCTATTCTATGATGATCGATTTGACAAGGAATATGATCAAGTGGCTGCGTATGATAAGTGCCCAACGAGCCATTAAAAAAGAATCGTTGAGAAAATCGGATTCAAAGTTTTACAAACATTCCTTCGAACTGCATTATGGTTCCAGTGCATATTACATTAATGAATCTTAGATAGTTACAAAGTTACAATGCATAAAGTGAATCTTTTTCATTCTACAAACACCAAAAAGAAAAAATATGTTTTGCGTATTCACGCTATAACTATTTTAAGTGACATTATTATGCACATTAAAATCAGATGCAAAGTCTGAAACCTTCAAAACAAAACTGAAACGTAAAAATGACGAGAACATCGCGAGTAAAACTTGGTTAAAAAATGACATCTGATTTTTTACGATAGTTTTAACAAAAACACATGTACTGGTATCCCTTATTTATTCATTTGAAAATGTGAAAAAAAATCTGTTTCGTTCTGATCGCCTCAGATTGCACTGATTTTCTTTCAAAAGGTGATCGAAGAGGTGTCGGGTTTGTCTAGTAGCACTAAATGCCTGGAAGAACTTACAACGTGGCCACGGGATATTTTCTCAATGTCTCTGATAAACACATATCCAAATAAGTCAGCTTCTGAATGTTGTCATAATCTGGGGAATCCTGATGGAAAAAAGAGAAAATATTACGTAAGATATTTACAACAATATGGTTGGTTCTTGTCAAAGTTGACAATTGTAGCAAGAACCTATTTCGGTTAATGACAGGATTAGGCTAGTGCACAACCTGTAGCATATGTTATAAAAAGGCCACAAATTAGGAAAATATACATAAATATTAGAATACACACATTTTTTACCTGCTTAGTTATAAACTTTTTTCATTTGCTCTACAACCCCAATAATACGACAAATATGTCTCACGTTTCAATAATGATACCACATCGTTTTCGTTTTGATCTTCAAGTAGCGGCTATGACTTCAGTTTCAAATACCTTCGTATTTATGTGTCGTATATGTAGCACATAGATACCGCACTACCAATAATTTCTGCATAAAATAATAACATCATTTAAGAGTGATCATTGGCTAGAATCGCTCACCTTAAACACTCAATCATGAAAAGTTGAAAGCAGAATAATACAATGGAAATCGTGCAATAGCAGAGTTATTGAATGAGTATTGATATTTCGCAAGCATTTATCGTGGGGCCCTTGAAAATGCAGGACCCGTAGCATATTTTCAAGCATTATGGTACGGACAGGGAGAAGTGGATTCTCACCTTTTCCCCAGAGTATCAGTGCCGAGTGGACATGAGCAACCTCAACAGAGAGAGAGAGAGAGAGAGAGAGAGAGAGAGAGAGAGAGAGAGAGAGAGAGAGAGAGAGAGAAAGCAGAATAATACAATGGAAATCGTGCAATAGCAGAGTTATTGAATGAGTATTGATATTTCGCAAGCATTTATCGTGGGGCCCTTGAAAATGCAGGACCCGTAGCATATTTTCAAGCATTATGGTACGGACAGGGAGAAGTGGATTCTCACCTTTTCCCCAGAGTATCAGTGCCGAGTGGACATGAGCAACCTCAACAGAGAGAGAGAGAGAGAGAGAGAGAGAGAGAGAGAGAGAGAGAGAGAGAGAGAGAGAGAGAGAGAGAGAGAGAAAGCAGAATAATACAATGGAAATCGTGCAATAGCAGAGTTATTGAATGAGTATTGATATTTCGCAAGCATTTATCGTGGGGCCCTTGAAAATGCAGGACCCGTAGCATATTTTCAAGCATTATGGTACGGACAGGGAGAAGTGGATTCTCACCTTTTCCCCAGAGTATCAGTGCCGAGTGGACATGAGCAACCTCAACAGAGAGAGAGAGAGAGAGAGAGAGAGAGAGAGAGAGATGCTCATTAAGTCTAACTTATTTCGGCACAAAACTAAATGGAGGATTGTGTTACTCCAATCTTCCTAGTGGGGAGATTCTGCTTGCCTTTAAAACCAGCATTCAAACCCTGGCTATTACCTGGTTTGGGAAATCAATCACTAATGTGGGTTGGAAGCACGGAACTATTTGAGCCACCACAGCAGACCCAAAATCCAGATGAGACAGTTCACTCCACACTAATGCTTTTGAGAAAGTCGCGAATTCATCTTTTCTTCCAGCTATGGATAAATAGTAAGGTAGACTGTGCTCTTCAGCCTTGGTTGACAACCAGTCTAGGTGACAGGAAAATGGGAAAAGTCAAAAGTCTTGTCCAGCTTTGTAAGAGACTGGCAACAGACAGAGTAAGGATTGCGTTCCCGAAATATACGGTTAAGGGTGCCCTGGTGCAGTTTCGACGGGCCTAGAAAGTCAGTTGTAATAAATTAATCATGTAAAAAATTTGAAGAAGGAGAATAAAAACCGTTGGACAGAATGACATGTACGCTGTAAATCCCTCCCCACGTTACCTCACGTAAAAGTGGGAAATTAAAAAATACATGGGTGTTGTTTACAGGTACAATGTTACTGTCGGCAACCTTTGGCGCAAAATATCTTGTCTCGAAGGATACACTGACTCACCTGTCCCAGAACAGTATTGATTTCGTCGTACAGCTTTTGTTGGATGTCTTGACTTTGTGCAATGCTGTGGGCAAAAAGAGCGAGGGTTGTACCGGTTGTATGCTGACCAGCTAAGACAAAAACCATGCATGTAGCCAGGATTTCATCGTCAGTGAGACCTGAAAACGAAAGACGAGACTTCATCAAAAATTAGACGAAACTTCATGAAAATGATCAGGAGGGAAATTTTTTTTCTCAATATGAGGTTTTATAAGATCAGTGGCGGCACGTAAGACCCGCAGACCGTGCAACGGCACGGGGGAGCGGAGAATGGGGCGACGATTTGGAATATTTATGAGGAACCCTGGAAAATCCAACAAATAAATCTGAAAACATCTTTAAAAAAGAATCTAAAAGAAAGGCCCAAAGAATAATCCCCCAAAGAAATTACAGGGGTTGCAGTCGGACGTCACGAGTCCCCCCACCTTTTCTGGTAGCCTCGACTTCACTTTGCACCGGCTCCATCGTTCCAGGCGACTGAGCCATCCTTCCCATGGCCACCTTCGCCTGGACAAATGAAATTCAGACTCTCTCCCACCCCTGTATTTCAGAACAGCAGCGCCGGATCTACCATAAGCAGCCTTCCTTCGTTTGATTGTTTTTGTGTCGTTTTGAATAGAGATCATTCAAACGGAACACTAGTTACATGAACATTCTCAAAACAAGAAAGATTTTCAAATGTAATACAATTTTTACACTACCCATACTTTGAGAAGCCCACTTCCACCCGACAGGACGATGTTTGCTGTCAGTTTTTTTTCCGTAAAAATAACCGTTCCCGATAATGGGAAACCAAACCAAAGAAACCTTCTTACCTCGTTTTACTTTCCAATCGATCAAATGTTCTAACTTCATATTTTTATCTCGCTTCCAATCTGTTCGTTCATTTCCTTCCACTTGGGCGTTCACTATTATTTCAAACACATTTGATCGTTCCTAAAATCGGGAAAAGAAGATTTTATTTTTATAAGATTTGTTTCTTAACACACACAGATCATTTCGAAGACAACGCATTGTTGCTTTATGTGAATTTTCATAGATAATTTTAAAAAATCACGCATAATAAAGAACAATCAAATAGATATTTTTCCTTAACATCGCATAATTTGTAGACACACCCACGCATCTTTATGGGACACTTTTCGCTCAATCTGTCTGTCGGTTGGTCTGTCTGTTGGTCACGAACATGTTGAATATTAATCTTCCCAGTCGTATCATGTTGGATTGATATGAAATTTGACCTAGACCTTCGTGAGAACTATCCTCTTCTCCCTGCTCCTGTTCCTCTTCCTCCTGCTACGACAATTAGTAATGCTACTGCTACTTATAATTTCAATTTTTTCAGTCATATTATGTTGGATTGATATGAAAGTTGATCCAGACCTTCGGGTGAATCCCCCTCATCACCCTTTTCCTCATCCTCTCCTTCACTTACTACTACTAATCTCTTTGACTTCAGAAATCGTTTTATGGGGGGATGGGGGGGGCGAATTTCAATCATGCACGGCTCCTCACTTCTTCTATTCATTCTCTCAGCTAGCCTCCTCCTCTTTTCTTTCCCTTTTTTTTCTTTTCTCGTGGAGTGAGAAAAAATTCGCGACTTTTAAAACTACTTCGAGTTATGTTGATTTGAAATGTAGGTCAAACCTCCGGGTCAGTCAGGTGTAACATCTTCTCCTCCACCTCATCCCCCACTCCTCTTCTACCTCTGCTACTCTTCATTTGCTCCTCCACCTCCTTTTTGATTGCTTAGGAAAGTCGATGGCAAAGGACGTAGGACTTGATAATTTGAAAGCTCAATACTCTCTCTCCCCGCTCTCTATTTTTTACAAATAGAATATCCTATTGCATATCATTCAAGGAACATCGGGGAGTCGGGATAGAAAAATACCAATTTGGGAAACCTGTTCAAGTCTATACGCAGATCTTTTAAGTTTCGATTTTTCCAAGAAAGATACCGCAGAAACGTCTCAAGAAAGACAAACATAATAAAAAAACTCATTCAAAACCAATGTATTTTAAATTTGCTGAGTATTTCGATAAGATCAAAGGAATGGACTTACACTTGGGTCTTTGATTTTCTTCTGTTCTGCCAGACAGTCTTTCCAGAATTGCAGGAAGTAAGACATGTTTCCCAACAGCATCGTAGGTTTGATCAACTTTATTACTTTAGACAGGATAGGAAACATTGCTACAGAGTAAACCACGACAATCTATCAATATGTCTTAAATGTGTAAGCATATAAGAATATATAAGTATACAAAAACATATAAGTGCATAAGAATATATAAGAGGTGCATGTTTATTTGTTTGGCTGTCACGCTATAAAAGTACCTTAACATGGGTCTAGTTCAACCAAATTTGGCATGCCTAATTGATTGACATGAGGGGAGGTTTTGAAATCAAGAAAGATCAGAAAAACACATTTTTGAGGGTTTTAGAGAGGGGGTTCTATTAATTATGTAAGTATAATACCGGAGATGGAATTTACTTTCCATCCATATACATATTTTTGTCATTTTATATGTTTATACATACTTTCTTCAATGTGAAGGGAAACTACCTTTCTCCCTTAAGGGATCAAAAGTGTATGGATATTTTTCTCCCTTAAAAGGGTCAAAAGTGACGATGGATTTTTGCCCTTTTAATCTCTTCACTCATATATATATATATATATATATATATATATATATATATATATATATATATATATATATATATATATCAATATCATTATATACACGTATATATACAAGAATATACATATTTTCCTATTTCATATGTTTATGCATAAATTCTATGGTCTAAAGTGAAGGGAAACTACTCTGCTCAGGGGTTTAAAGTGAAGGGGTACATTTTCCCTCCCACTAAGGGGTCAAAAGTGACGGTACATTTTAAGCATGAAGCATAAAAACATGAAATATACTTTCACTTTTGACCCCTTGTCGAGAGGAAAAAACATTCCTTCACGTTAAACCTCTAATCATCAGAATTCATTGACTTCTTAGACACCCTTATATATAGATAGATAACAATAGACACCTCCGAACAACCTTGTATACTAAATCCACCGATACACACAATTGCCAACAAACACCCCAAGGAAATCTCACCTTTCTCACAGGCACTTAGAATTAGAAGAATCTGCTCTTTCTATATATGTACATTGAAGAGGGAGACTATTTTACGTGTATGAAATTTTTAGCCTTTTTTTAAAAAATCCTTAAATAATTTACCCGGCGCAGACAGTTACTTGAACAAGTATTCAGTGGTGTTCGTCCATATGTTTGTTTGTCACGTTATAGAAACAATCTAAACATTGGTGCAACCCAATCAAATTTCGCAGACCTAGGGAGATGTTTTAAAGTAAAAGGGTTTTGAAAACTGAAGAAGAATTGGTTAGGTCTGCATTCGCACTCATCCCGATAATGTGGATCTGATTTTTATTTCTCTCTCTCTCTCTCTCTCTCACACTCTCTCTCTCTCTCTCTCTCTATATATATATATATATATAGCTAGCTAGCTAGCTAGCTAATACTAAATGTATAATTATGTTTATCTATACGTGACCTCTAAATAGCTGAACCAGTGCATTGCAGCCAGAGGATTGAGTTACGGTACCTCTGAAATGTGCGAACTTGAAGGATACAAAAAAAATTCCAGAAAATTTGCATCTTAATGATAATAATAATAGTGTGGAGTTTGTGTTCGTGCTCACTCTGATAATAATGATCTGATTTCTACCTGTCCCGTACTAGTTGTATGGTGTAATTAAACTACTTTTGAGAAAACTAGTTGGAGTGAGTATCATGCCTCATTTGAAACTAGGTGTCCGGTGACCAATTGATCTTTTGATAATTTATGAAGGTATTTTTGAAGTAGTGGCAAACTTGAAAGCCATGTATTCAGATTACAATGACCAAACTAGAAATCACCCAGAGAATGCATAACTCAGCCATACAAATCATCACTAAAAAATTAACCATCAGGTCACATATCCCAGACTAAGCTGTGACAAAAGTCAGTAATAATTATTCATCAGATATGTCAATTGTGTGAAAATACAAGGACAATACGCAAGTCTTTCATATCGTAGCCCAATTACCACCACCATTTACAGTTATTTTTATGTTTGATGAAACTAGTCTATAGCAGGGAGTGTCAACTTACCAAGGTAACCTTGGAAATCGAGAAAACTGAATGACTCGAATATTTGACGAGCGTTTCTTGTGAAAGCACAGTCGGGATTTTCTTGCGCATTCACATCGAGGCCAAACCCAGTTGAAGCGATGGCATCGATGCTGAAGCTGGCAAAAATACTAGAACAACAAAAACGAGAATAACAAGTAAATTAACAAATAGATGACGTTCGAAAAAGATTTTGAATGCTGGAGATAATGTATGATTTAAGCAAAACATCGTGACGCTTTTATATTATGGCTAAACTCCTAGAGTTGACTTTATCATCGTTGATTCGTCAGACATTGGTATTGGAGACATTTGAATCTAAAACATGAATAAGAGAGAGGGAGGGGAAAAGAAAGAGTGATGCCATGATGTTATATCGATTCAACCAGCATTTGCGAGTTCTTGATATCTTCTTTTTGTAAACATTGAATTTCTGTTATGAAAAATATTATTTTCATATAACAAGTATTTACATTTTATTTATCTTTCTTTTCGGTGAAAATTATCCAGCTACTAAAAGATGTCTTCAAATGAATTAATATAACAGAGCCATTAAACAATACGGAACCCTTATTTTAAAAAGGCAGCAGATATTGATCTGTGACTTAGAGCTTTTTCCGACCGAGATATGTTATTTATGATCACAGATATGTTTCGATTTTCAGTAGTGGTTCCATAGTTTAGTAGTCCAGGGCGTTCCGCTAAACAGTAGATCTTGGGATTTAACCCAATTGGGAGCGAATTTTTTTTCTCTTTCTTTTTTGCTTCCCAGGTCGGTAGCGGATTAACCATCCGACTGAATAGGTGTTTCTTTATTTTGTCAAAGTCCTGTTTTTGAGGTCTGACTTTATTTTCGCGTGTAGCAATAATGATAGATTACCATGGCCAGTCCTAAAACCAGTAGCGTCATGCATGAATAACAGTGACACATGCTAAAACTGATGATGAATTTACTTCCACTCCTAAAGTCAAACTCAGGTCGACTTTTTTGTAGTTTAATAATCCGAAGTTCTTTTTCGGACTTGCCATCTGTTGTTTAGTTACCTTCTCTTTCATCTCGTCCCCGGTCTGAAATCTTCCTTTCAACGGCGATTTCAGCTTTGGAAAAAGCCAGAAAAGAATGTACATTGTGAATGCAACAGTCACACAGTATAAAACCTCACACAACGGCATCTTACTGCCGATTGAGTAGCCTCACATGACTGTCAGTTCATGAATGCGTAGTAAGATTTTGGATTGATTGCCAAGTTACATCAAGGCAACGCGACCGGTTCTCGAGATATTCTATATGGTTGATTCCTTTCCGGGCAGACCTAGAGCAAAAGACATAAAAACCAGCCCTGTCTTTAAAGTATCGGAGTAACTCACCTTTACTTTGACATTTCATTAAACTTGTTTTTTCATTTATCAGGCGATTTCAAATTTTCAACAAATGATTCTAATTTCTGCAATATTCGTGTTCGTTATCAGTGACGAAGGTCGATAGTTCTTAGAACAGGGTAAACTTCATGTGAAATGAAATACACAACTTATTCTGTATTTACTATATTCACTGGATCCAGATATTCAGAAAGTGCCTTCTTTCTTTTGAATTCAAACAAACTATATTATCAGGAGACGGTAGTAAATTCACTGCTGGAGAAGGTGGAATGATGTTTCAAGTTTTAAACCTTTCAAGTAGTTTAAAGCAGGTTCCAAGATGAAAATAACTTTGACTGTTGAGTGCCTACAGTAGCGTGATGGATTGGTTAGTAAGCTTTCCAACGGGCCATTAATACTGTGTAAAGTTCGATCCTCTCTCGGTACCCCACACTAACAGACTTGTACCATACTAAGTTAACTAAATACCAACGGACTTAGTAAATACCTTTAATGGTACCAACTGTAGCATGAAAGTTAGTAAGCTTATCTCGCAGACCAATTCGCATGCGCACTAAGTTCAACTTCAAATAGCTTGATACTTCCTTGACTTTTCTTTTATACAAAAAAAAGGTCTTACTTTTTTATGTCATAAGCTCTTCCTGTGCCAGCAATTTTTTCAATGTTTCTCGCAAAAGTTTTAACTGCTTTCTCCATCAAGGGAGCCATCTACAATGAAAAAAAGTTATTTAGAATAGGATTAAAATTATTTAAAGGACTGATAACATCTTATTGACTTAACAGACGCGATATGGGGGCCCGTTCGATTTGATACAAGGTAACACCGGTGCCGAACATAAATAATTCCAACTAAAATGTTTTTATAATTATCACATACTGTCGGATACAAATTATACGTCTTATGTTACATATACTGTCGGTATGCGGAACACACACACACGTATATATTTATGCCTACGATCGTAGAATAGAGAAATGAGTATTATATGTGCGCTTTCTCGAACTCTTGACTTATAAGAGCACACACTAACACACACACACACACACGCACACACACACACACACACACACACACACATATATATATATATATATATATATATATATATATATACATACATATATATATATATAGTGTCGTAGTTTGCCAGCTATTCCCTAAGCCATTATTTGTAAGTTTGATCATAATTGCGTAGACCACATTGTTATTACCTTATGTCGGACAAAAAAAAAAAAAACATACCTAAATACTTATTTTCAAAGATGTCATAATGACGTCAAGTTGAGTCATTTTTGGAGAGACATTGGCCCGATCAAAAATTTAGGTGCAGTCCAGGTTGCTGACTCAATAAATTCATCTGCGCTAAATCAACCCCGAAGAAGCGTCAAAAATGCCAAAATAAAAAAAGATTGTTAAACATTCTATGACCGTTTAAAAGGCTGAAATGACGAGATCAGTCTCATAAGAGCTAAAAATTAGCAAAAATTGCTAAAGTAATGAGGCTAAGATGGTTTACAAATGGGAGTCTTAATTTGATTTTTGTGCAGTCAAAACAAGAAACGCGCTGAATTTAGCGTGAAAAACTCTGGTTAGCAACACATGTATCTAAGTTTTATTAAAATGTAAACTTCTTATGTAACATTTAGAAAAAATATATATTTCTGACTTCCTGACGGACTAGCTTCATCCTACCCCACCCTGTGTTTTCCTCTCCATTTTTTCATGAATTACGAGGATCGATCTTGAAGAAATTGAGGTGGTATGGACCCCCATCCCCACTGGGTCCGCCAGTCTTGAAAGTGTACCTGTGTCGTGAAAAAAATAACATCAGTTTTATTTTGTTTTTGCTTTTTAGAATTGAAAAACAACAAAACAAAACCCGAAACGAACAGAATAGTCCCGTCTTGACTGCTAGTTGCCTTTCCCCAATTTATACAATCTGACTGACACACTTGATGATTAAAATTTAAAAAAAAATGTGTCATTAATGTTCCCTCGACATACTGGTAAGTCATCAGGCTGTTAAGGTCCACGCCAGAGTTCAGATATTGGCAGTTCCTCTAATTTTTATGTATAGGCTTTGTTCAGTGTGAATAACAAACAAAAATAATGAAAAGACATTGGTGATAATTATGAGTTTTCATGAAAAAAATAATTTTGTTGACGAAAGGAAATTTGGTCTTCGACCTTTTATGAATCAGATGAAACATGAAAAAAATAACTAAAAAAGTATCAAAAACGGTTATCTCGTTATGAAACTAAATAATCGAAAAACACGAATTTTTGTTTTGTCGATGAAATGTATATGTCATCAGCTATTTAAAACAAGACGATAACTTTTAGGTACAATGGATGAACTTTTACATTGACAATATTGACACTTACTTCTCGCAATCTTTTCGTGCTGTAAGAAGGAGACAACGTTGTCCGTATGAATTTCCAATGATCATCCTTTGCTAAGGCCATCATAGAAGCTGTGATATCATCAATGGCACCTAATACCTGCGATGAAGGAATGAGAACAGATGATAAACATACAGTTGTCGTTGTATTTTACTTGTGGATTTCGTTTCTTACCAAAGATTGAAGCTTATTAAAGGTATCAAGGCTCTTCAAATCCAAGACACAGATACGTTCCAAATTTTTGAGGAATTATCATTACTTACAGATTGGACAAGTCCTCATCTTGGTCGTGATCACCACAAAGTTTCGGCCGCTGTACCCTCCGCCCTTATTCAGAAGGCTTTCATAATCGATAACATTCTAGGAATTTCTAACGGAACCCTCGGGACAAATGGGCGATTAGATAAGCGTATCTCGTAACCTGCTTAGCGGTAGTGAGTTCAATACTTGGGTCAGGTAGTGCTGGTTCAGTGAAAGAAGCCACAACGCAATGACGAATAGATTGGGGGAAATGATACCTGGCATCAACCAGCTGGCATGAACAACGGAATGAGAACGATCTATTCTCGTGGATTGAATGAAGGGTTTGGTTTGAAATTTCCAGCGGTCGAAATGTTGTGGAGATAACAACCAAGATTACGACACAAGAAGCTCCAATATCGGCTACATTAGCGCAGATCTGACACCCCAACGTTGTAACAGAAAGTCAACAAAGTCTTGTGGTATCGTGAGGTACTGGTGGGATACCCTAGGTTAATGGTAATAATGTTTCAGTCCCGAAACCATGCCTGACTTCCGGGTCATCATCTGATGAAAACTTAATTGGATGCACTGCTGCTTTATTTGGTATTTAAGGCTAGGTCAAAAGCAGAATATGATTTTTAAGAAAATGCGTTCTATTGATACAAGAGCCCCAAACCTTTTTTGCACCGCAGATCAGCATAATATTGACTATTTTTATGGTAAAAGATGATAATCATGACTAGAATATAAATGATTTGTTAACTATAAGTTACTTTTAAGGGACTAATACACTCAATCCTGTTTTAAAAGGATTTATCTAACGAATCATATTAAGATCCAAGAAAATGAATATTGTGTTTATTTTACAAAGAAATACACTGTGTCACTCTTATCTAGGCATGACGTCACTGGGTTTTGGTCTTGTCATTGTTATCTAGCATTGTTGTTACATACGAAAATAAAGCCAAAACTCAGTAGTAGGAGTTTGACAACAGTGTATTTATTTACAACAGCGATAAATGAATGAGAGAACTGCAAGCATTTTCGTTGTACTAAAGGAATCTTAGTAATTACTCTGATCGTGAAACACTGGTTACAATTTTTGAGATTTTATTTGTACGGATTGGGCGTACCTCTCTTGAGGGGCTCCCTTTGGGGCTGAAATCTGTGTCCAGTAGATTTACAGCTGGTGATTACATCGCCTTGTAAATTCACCTTAAGGTAATTCCATCGCAATGGAATACATAGCCAAACATTATTTACACATTATGTATATATACACTATTTACATATTATGGCCTGCGAACTACGAACACGCAATGTAATTACCTCGCGGTGTTATTACCAAATCATGAAATTACAGGCGATGTATTCACTGTGTTGTAAATATCCGCGATGAATTTACCGCATTCAATTTTTTGTGAATCACTGAAGCCATATTGATAATGTCACCATGTATCTCATTTAAAATACTTTCATAAGTAGAAGAAATCACTTACAGGCCTATTTGTAAAATTTGAGAAGCGTTTCACCATCATTTCGCCAATGATTTCAGGATCACAGATAACCAAAGTTGGAAACGAACCGATAAAACATCTTAAAAATAAACAATAGAAATTCAAATGAGTTAATACATGTTTCAGTTTTGGTGCATTGTAGATTTCTATTATTACGGCACATCAGGGATTTAAGACTGTCATTACATGTACAGGTTAAAGGTCTGTGCATAAAATGAATGAACCAAAAAACTTCTCCCCGACAACAATCTTCCGAGAATATAAAATCGAATGGGCGTTCGAATGTATGCGTCATTGAATAGTGCCGTTAGAACGAGTGCGGTTACAACGAAAGTTCGACTCAATTTGTTAAACTGAGGTTAGTTTTGAAGGGCCATAAATTGAAGTATGATTTTTAGTACCCCTGCCCCAAACTTTTGCATGCAAACCTTCAGCTCAATCCATACAGTAGTTTAGCTGTCTTTCCATTCTGGGTACACCCCCCCCCCTTTTTAGAGATCTATCACCTATCCATCTGTCAATACTGACAATGGTTATAGTAATAATTTTTCTCTCGCAGTCTACCATGATTAGGTAATTTTGTCAGAGATGATTGCCCATGTTCATCTAGACTTTTCTCCGTCCACTATCGGGACATGCCAGCGATAAAACAGTGGTCAAACGGATTAGAGTGAAGGGAGAATTGGACACATACCTCTGACAACAGAGATACGCTGCTTATCTTCCTCAACACTCTAAAAACGATTATTATAAGAACTCGTAAAAGTCTGTGAAGAAAACTGACTTTTAGAGCTTGTGAAAGACTATTGACTCCAAATAATGAATCATACATTTGTCAAATTGATTCCTTGAGTGTCCTTTCAATCCTTGAGGTTGCCAATAACATTTGTGACCAGTTCGGCTTAATAATGTCTCAAACAACTTCGCAGATCTTTGGAAGTGTATACAATTTTGGCAGAGTGACACGTATCCGAGTGGACTGGGGGGGGGGGGGCTTGCCATATCTGTACATACGCGCCCAATGGCGTTCGTCTGAGCGTTACAAACGTTTATTCAGCTTTGTGGAATGTAAACTGTCGAGATCAAAACCCTTTGCTCATCTCATTTTCTCCCGTGTAATTGATTAAAGGGTGTATTCAATAATATTTTTTATGTGCGTCTGACAACTCTATAAGTTACTCTGTCTGTCCCCTGTTAACTGACATCATTTATATAAAAAAATGTATTCTCTTGATAGAAATATTCTGTGGTACGTCCCTTTTTGGTCATCAAAGAAAAATCAATTCTTTTTTTAATCAGCTCTCGTGATAGATATAAAATTACACCATCAGCGTTCACAAGCATGGGATTATAAATCAAAATTGTTTTCCTCCTTCAGATATAATAGTTCCCCCTCTCATTTGCGGTTTATATTTCAGCGAGCCCCCTTATCAGCGGTTAATCATTCAAAAGTTCCTCCGTATCCGCATTTTCCCTTTCACTTCCCTTCTATCTGTGGCTTCCTTTCACAGAGGTACGTGAATGAATTATTTTAATTCCGTTCTCGTTGTAAGGTAGAGCGTCACGTCTCTTAAGAGACAACCTTCAAAGAAGTATGACAGCCGGTGACGAAGTCCAAGTTTCTAATGCACGTGTCAGCTTTAGTGATCCTTGCAAGTCTCAAGTCTTAATTCTTACAAGATTTTATGATCGCTCCCTTGGCAGGATGCAAGTCTACCGAAAGGATACTCCTGCTCTTATCATATTGAGTGTATTCAATTAGCTACTGAGTGAACATGGAAATTTTTTATAATAAAAAAAATTTCCCACTCTCTCAGCTCATACCGAGAATGAGGCAAACATGTTTAACATTACATCATCCAAACGGACTTCTTATATAATGTCCTAAATGCAACAGAATATATAAATAAATATATAAGTTTAAAACTCTTACCCAAAGTAATCACCATATTGTTTTTCCATTCTGGCAAATGCAACATGGATTCCCTGAAAATAAACAAACAATTTACTCTACAAAAAACATTCATATGGGAATAACAGGGTTAATATCAAGGTAAGAAGCAGGGTCACTCACAAAAGGTAATAACTTGTAGTATTAGGTTGTAATTAGATTGTATCAAAAGTATATTTGTTCTGAAAGACCTTAATTTCAAAACTTATTTCATGAACATATCTGAAGACTATGTAAGACACTCTCCCTCCCTCTCTCTCTATATATATTATTGTGTCATCCACAGACAGCTGTTGCGTTGTATTACAACTTTTCAGTGTGGCTATAGACTACCCATTATCCCATCCAGTACCATGAGGCAGGATTGAAACCTTCACTTCAGACCCGAAGGCCGGTATCCTACCTCTGCGCTAGGGAACTGGACGTCAGGAAGGCTGAATTTAAGCGATATATTTATTTAGCTTATATTCCCCCATCCATCCACCAGAGTGCTCTATTTCTGAAGTAAGGATTCGCCAGGCGAATGTTTTCTCTGAATGTTTAATCATTTCCTTGGACTTTACAAAACGTCTGTTCCGGTTAAGATCAACAGGCCTGCTAGAACGTCATTGTTAGCTGCTTGTCTCAGTGTTCTAAAGGTAAACTTGAATTCTCGGTTTTCATAACTGGATTGATGAGCTGCGAAATCAGAACCCTGTCTCAAGTGATATATTTGCTTGAAGAGACACGCACAAAACTTCACCCACTACTATTATGTCGGGCCCTCGATGAAAGCCTCACAACACAGGTGTGGATTAAGTAGAAGGGGCTCCATTTGGTCCGGACTTCACTGACTGAGCGGGTATAGTACAACTGAAAAGAATATTTTAATAATTTATGTAAAGATATTTCATAAATAAAATCCCAAACAATCCCAAGTATTCATAAGTTGAAGCTGGCCGAACTGACATAGACCCAACGGTGTGTGTGTGTGTGTGTGTGTGTGTGTGTGTGTGTGTGTGTGTGTGTGTGTGTGTGTGTGTGTGTGTGTGTGTGTGTGTGTGTGTGTGCGCGCGCGCGCGCGCAGAGCTGAGTCCGGTTAGAAGGGGGAAAAAAAAGACAAAAACTTTCAACAAATACTGTATTTGATGGCATATGAGACGTGTGGGCATACAACACAAACTCGAGTTTAAGCACGGGATATATTCAGAAGAATAAAGATTTTATTATATTTAAATATTTCATCTTTCCATATAAAATGCTGCGTGATTTTTAGCAAAAACGTTTTGTCTTATATGTTGTCAAATATGGTAACCCTTCATGTCTCACTTGATTGAAGTCATTAAGGTGTCCCGAGAAGATCTTTGGTTTAGGACCGGGTATCCCAAGATTTTTGAAAGTGTTAAAATTCTGGGTTCCATAGCTGAAAATAGAAAAAATAAAAATAAAAATAAAATAAAGTGTCTATATCCAGCAGAGTTCATTAGCAAACATTAATGCACTAAATATACTTGAAACTATGGGTTGCTCTTTTTTTTGTGGTCAGTTATGTCATAATGATCAGATTTCTGTGCGTATGCTTGTCTCTGTGTGTGTGTGCGTGTGCGTGTGTGTGTGTGTGTGTGTGTGTGTTACTGCAGCACAGCAAAAACTGGTGCAATCCTTTCTAACGCAATACCATTAAAATGCCCAACTTGTATAATAAAGCAATTTCCGGTCTAATCGGGCCACCAGTTTTTGAAAATTTTTTTATCAAGTTTAAATTGACACAAAATAGAGAAAGGAAATAACATTAGGTATATTAACTCTAAATTACAGTCGTTTTCATGAGTTTTCCCAAAGTGAAAACAAGAAAAAAAGTAAGGGAGAATCTTATGATCCATTTACAATCTTCTCTGTCTGCCACACTGGCATACAAACGTTTTATATGCTAAAAAGAACCATTAGTTCAACGATGCACCCACCCTCTGCGATAGTAGCAGCAGCAGCAGCAGGAGAATGAGGGGGAATAACAAGAGCCAGAAGTCCGTCTTTTGCAAATTGATTCTCATACTTGTAAAAATTTTGTGATATGGAAATATTCCAAGAGTATCATTTTCAGTAAAACTCGTAGATGGCCATTTTGAGCGTTTTGTGAAATTTTCGACTTTTTGAAAATGCAAAATGCCGAACTCGTACATTCAATTATGACATCATAGCAGTTGTCACATCTCTTCCTTCCTTCCTATTTCGGTTGCTCCACGTAACTGAAAAATGAAATATGCGAAAATAGGTCAGGATTAGGAATACTAATTTTCAAAGCTAGCACGTATGAGATTGGGGCAACACACTCTTCCCATTGTTTTAAATCCTTCGACTGGTTGAGTTAAACTTGAGAGTGTCATTTTGTCCATAGTTACAAAGTAATCAATTTTGCTGAATGACATATTTTACTAGAGAATGGTTTTAATAAGTGTCTTTTAGCTAACATTTCATCGGTTGAACGCAGCATTTCTCTTCGCTGTTATAGACAAAACTTCCATGAAAATCTTTTACAAAAATTGTGTAGAAATGCCCGTGTAAAAAGCTTTCACCGTTTTACCTGAGAAGCAATTGTAGGAATCTAAACTCGAGGATATTTGCATGTACATAGTCAAGTTTTGGGAAACAAATAAAATCATTTAAAATATAAAAGAATTCGCCATCACAGTCAATAATCGAACGTAACGTCAAAATTTGAAGTCATGTAAAAAATTCCATCGTAGAATAAATAATTCTCCAGAATCCATATGTTATTAATAAACCCGTCAGAATAAGGCTCCCAAAAGGTCAAAAAAGCTTAAAAAACCTAACTCTTTTTCAGAAAGAGTCTATTCGAATACTGTAGCCAATATTCGAACCAAAACGACATTGCTAGGAGCCTTAGAAAAAACAAACAAATCAATAAACCAATTAGAATAAGGCCCCAGAAGCTCATAGAAGTTTTTCCTCCAAATATATGTATTAAAAAATCATTTTTAGAAGGGGTTCCAAGTGGATTACTGATACCAATTTTCAAATCTGTAGACAAAATGGTATGGCCAGGAGCGCTGGAACAAACAATCAAGCAAACAGATAAACACTTAAACATATGCACGTATAAAAATGGATAGAACACTGAGCCATCTTTGATGGATATGGTTTTTCAAAAGCGGTTTCAGACATTTCTTCTCGTTTCAGTAATTATAACTGCTTCTACCTTTTCACAAGCAAATCCAGATTTACCTTCTATGTCGATTATTGCGAATTCAGTTTGTGCTAAATATGTAATAAATCTGAGAAGTAAGTCAAAATTGAAGATGTATTATAATTTAAACAAAATATATTAAGAAACAAGTTTCAGCTAAATCCACTTGAAAATGTAACAATTTCAGTGACTGTAGCAGCATCTCTCTCTATGTATGTGAATCCTCATATTTGTCGATTCTATTCGCTTGTTTTCATAATTTGCTTGCCTTATTTTAGCCGCCACCCTTTGTGAACCAGTGTGCATAACAGTACATAAGACGATACTTCGATCGAGATGGTGGAAACTAGGTGTCAGGGTAATCAATATTTTTTCATCATAAAATTCCCGAACTTTTTCGGGGCACCTTAATAATCAACAACGTGTGAGGATGCATAATTAAACCAGAAAGCATCTAGGGAGCGCACACCTCCAACAACGATATACAATAAAAACTGAATGAAAAGTTCCTATATAGCAACGTTGAAAGGGGGGGGATAACTGCGTTTCTACTTTCGAATGTTTTCCTCTTCTCATTACATGAAAAATATCACTCAATCGAAAATAGATTATTGAATAGATCCATATGTTAAATCCAATTTCCTTTCACTCATGGCCAATCCTGGTATAAAATTTCCCTGAAATTCATCCAGAACTTTTGGAGGTATTGGGTGGACAAACAGACAGGCATGAGTGAATACGTGTACCGATTCCGACTTCGTTGGTTGAATAAGTAAAAAGTGGGTAAATTCAATAAAAACACTTAAGGGGGAAGGAGATGGATTTAAAGGAACTTACTAATAGATGCTCAGTAAAAGAATCAGTAAAAGCAAAGCAACATTGGTAAGATTGAACCAGCTATCCAGATCCATTTTATGCGATAATTATCTTCTTTGTCTTCTTTGGTAGCCAGAGCTTTAGCTCCTGTTAAAGCCGATAGAGCGAAGGAATTCGGTCACGTCAGACGGCTTGGTCCGGAGACTCACAGAGGTTAAAATGTTATGGTGCAACCTTTGGTGAGCACTGGTCTGGCAGTTAGTGAGCACCTATGAGTCGTAAATGGGATGTTGGAGCATAAGCTGTAATGATTTAGTGAATGATGGTGACCAAATCTTGATTTAGCTCGGTGAATTCCGCCTCCTCTGTTTCTGGTGATCAACCTGGGTACTGAACTAATTGGTGCGACAGATGATAAACCTTTGTGTTTCAAGATATAAGAAGATAAAAAATGGTACTAAAAAAATGACCCACTTGGAGATACCATCTGCTCGAAAGTGAGATGAAACTCAAGCAACGATTCTTCAAAGAATGGATCAATCTGTTTGATCCTGTTTATATCATAAAATCCTATCAGCCCCGATTGATCAGCAAAAGACCAATGTGCACCGATTCAATTGTGAATTTTGAAAAGAAAAATCATCTTTATATTTAAATTTAATTGAATCATTCATTTATGTGGGTTTATTTTTAGGAACATCGAAATATTTTAAAAATATTGGACCATTAGACACTGATAAGAATCAAAAGCTTTTTACCACTAGTGTATTATCAATTTTGACTATTATTTCCTGTCATTTTAATTTTTAGTTGCTTTTTATCAGCAATTAAATCGGGCCGTTGACAGTGCAGATCTGAAATATAGACGGAGCTCTTGGTGAAACCTGATACGTCATTGCCCCTGATCTATGAATCCCTTCATCATTTATTCTTCATTAGATAAGGTATTGTGAACCATCATTATTAATTTTTGATGGTCCCAGTTGAGTTGTGATAAAAAGCAAATGAAAGATTCAAAATGAAGTAAAATTGTAGTCATAAATTAACTGTAGTCGTTTTGTTTTTTTTTTTTAAATTTATACTTCTCTTTTTTAATCATACCGTTCTCTTTGTTGTCGTTGTTTTCAGGGGACATTAATCTACATTTTCTAGGGGAATTCGGAGTTATCTCCCTTAGACTCTAGAATCATTCCCAAGGAGGGATAATTGAATGTTTTTTCTTGCTCAAGATATTCCAGAGTTACCTCCCATCTACGTTCATTTGGGAATAATGAAAAAAACAAAAAACAAACTATTCCAGATAATTTCCATGTTTTCCGTTTTAGGGAACCGGAGTTATTTCCCTTTTACTCGTGCTGCTGACATATGAAGATCTGCTGCAATTGATGTTGAATTCTCAACTTGAAAGCCACGAAAAGAAATGGAAACAGTTTTGTCATCATTAAACATAATTCACTGGCAAGGTGACCAGGTATTACCTGGGAGTGAAATAAGTTCTCAGATTTCGCTTCTCATTTCCACTGAATTTTATCATTTTTTCACGAGATTTTTAAGTCCATTGTCGGACATCCCCTAAGTAGGACATGGAGGGTGGATGGTAGGAATGAGTCTTATCCTACCGCACTGATCTATGATGTGTTGATATTGGAAGAAATAGAGACATACCTTTCGAAGTGCGAAGGGAAGGTAAGCTTGTCCAGCTGCAATTAAAATTCGGCTCGCCGATTCCATTTTTTGTGCCGTTCACCACGGTTAACTGCTCGCGTATTTCACACTTTGGATTTGCTAAACATTTATTCCTGACTTATTAGTGACTTTTCATTCGTATTTGAAAAAATCATCGAAGGGTTTTATCTGCCCTTTTGTGGACAGTTTTGGTTTTGTGCTTCATAAGCACTGCCCTCACTGAGAAGCAAATAAATATATTGACTGATTTAATGCTGTGCCTGACTGTTGGCCTTTGACAATTTCTCATTTACTTTTATTTCGAAGTTTTCGGAGTTTTGTGCAGATCTTATTAAAAAATTTTTTCAGCATCACGGTTTCCAGATTAAGAAAAAAAAATCTGGAGCGTGACAAAACTTATGATTAAATAACATTTATCAAAACTCGCGTTAAACTCATTAAACTACAATAACGCAACTGTTAATATTAGCTTGGTTATTATTTTCCCCAGCGATCAAGTCAGGAGGAATGTTTTAATCTATTCTAGACTGAATTTCGTTGGAAGGATGTTTCAATCCTTGTATGTCGTTTATTTGGATGAATTTCCTCGTCTATGATGTTTCTGAGGGTCTCTATTGTGTTCTGGGATGACAAATCAGATTCCGGGGGGAGCGTTCACATTCCCCCACATATCCATCATGTCGAGTTTTTGCATCTCCGTATTTTTGTCATTGTCTCCTTCTGACCGCTGTGCTGACACCGTGATCCCCCATTGAGTTTTGAACGCGCTTGTTTCTCTCGTACCATGCCTTCGTATTCCAGAATTCATTGACTGTGCCTCCTACAGACTATTCATGTCAATACTTGGTCTACTGATTGGGTTATCCTCGCATATTTTTTCAAATATCTTATTCATCAATGCTTCTCCCTGTCTCTCATTTTGGCCTCATTCCATAAAGGTTAGTGTGTGTCCCTCCCCATCCACGGTTATTATCATCAGATGAGCGAAAATATACCTTAAGGAAGGAAATTTACAAACCTTGAAACTGATATAGAACGTCAGTTTAAAAATCTACAACATTGTACACTTACAGCAATAGCTAAGCACTTATCAATGTTTGAAGAGTCTGGAGATAATTTTGGAGATGATTGAAGGACAAATAGTGATGGACGACCGAAATGAAATATTGTTTGCACTCATACGTCGACTTACGCTAGACTAAAAAACAGACGATCGCATGAAATTTTTCTATTCTCGACGCCATATGAGACACAAGCAGCCAGCATGAAATCACGCCCCTGCACGGTTTTAGTTTGTTTTTACTTTTTTTTTATATGATCTAAGAATACATATCATGGCTACTTACCAATGGCGTAACCTTGGTGGAGCAGACAGGACATGTTCCCGGGTGCTACTTGAAGGGGCGCCATTGAGGAGTCTCTATCAAAGTCAACCAAGCCATTCTTGGATAGTGAAAAAATAATTCCTTTATTTTTAAAAATATTCTTTCAATATTACCATGCTTTAGATTCCTGCATCCCCGCCCACCTATCTTTTTTTTTAGTCTATGGCAAGAATATTGAATTGAAATCTCTATTTGAAATGATCTCCTGTTATCACACAGAAAATGATTTGGTAGCCGATTTAAAGTAGCGTTGCTCCCACCATTGAGCAACACAGCTCAAAGGGGGGGGGGGCAAAAGCATGAATAACTGCTTAATCCATACGTTCTCATTTCTGTTTATTTACTGTCCGTATCTGCACTATTGTTTCTGAATGCAGAGAATTATATCATTAAGAAATGAATGTGTAATCCGACAGAAAAATCATGAATGAATCATATATTTCGAAACTCTATTTAAAGTGAACGCCCCTTTAATACAAGGAGAACGTGTCACTTGGCCTTGACAGCGTAAATGAGATAGACAATTAAAGAAAATGGGGCTGTCGCAGGAATCAAACCTGCGACTAATTAGGTTGCTGATTCAACGTAGCATTGCTCTTACCATTGAACTTAACAGCCCAGCAGAATGGCCAAAGGCCCAAATAACTGCTTTACCATCACGTTATTTGGACCTTATATGCATATTTTTTAAGATGAGCATTATTATTATGCTCATCTTAGTCAGGCACAAGGCCACAATTGTGGGGAAACCACTGAGAATTCACAACACTACCAATAATCTGCTAGGTTAGCTTTCCCATCAGCATTCTACTGAAGGCGCCGAAAGAAGATATTTTCTGAGCTTAGGTAAAGCTTGCAAAAAGCTTCAATAGTTGGACTTCTAGTTATGTAAGAATAAAATTCTCTGCATTAGCCATGGTCTATGAGACTAGCTTACTCTTCCTTGTTTTATGGCTTGCATTCAATACATACTATGACGCACTGGGTAGTTAGCTGGAGTTACAAACTAGTAATAAAGAGTTTGATCCTCACAGAGAACTCGCCAAAGGCCGTATGCTGGAATTAGGGCAACAAATTTTACCTTGCAAAGAATATTACTGAGGTCTACACAGACACAATAGCTGTTCGCGACACACAGGGCAATAATTTTGTCTTCCTTTCTTGAACGTTAATTTGTGATCCAATCATTGTTTTTGCAGCAATTCTGGGTTTCTAATTGAGCCAGGTTGCAAGCCCTATGCTCAAGATGGACTGCCTTATAGGGCTAAAGGACTTCAACTACTCCGCTATTCATCCATGGTTACAGGGAAAAGTGGATTCATGCTTTCCCCATGGCAGTTAGTGCAAGGTGAACGTGAACCGTCCCATGCAGATTTTGAACTCGCTGATTCAATTGTCTGCCCTGTTAACTGTTAGGCTACTCACACCTCAAAGAATGATACGTTCTTAGAAAAAGGATATGGTGCTCGCAGAAGGTGTTGTAAATGTCTTTTCTTTCTTTTCCTCGCAGAATCCAATTTGATGTGATGCTATCATAAAAAAACTGTCAACAAAACTGTCAACAAAAGTTTCCTCAGTTCTTATATTTGTCTGTCCTCAGTCTGTTCCATGGGTAAGGGCCGCACAGATGGAGCTAGAGGGATGAAAATTTTAAACGTTTTCCTTTCATAGGCTCAAGAAAAAGAGCTTTTTGAAAATCCCCCCTTAAATAGGTTCTTCCTGGATTGCTCAGTTTGCAGTGTAGGGCACGTTCGTCGGAATATCATAGATAATTTATTCAGATAATCTGATAGAGCCCATCCCCCTTCAGACTGTTTTTGGAATCAGAATAATCTATTCCCTAAACTGGCCACCAACCATGGTTAGGAAGCCCATTCTACTCTTCTGTTTATCCAAAGCTGGGGAGAGTGGAGAAAATGGATTCGTGCCTATCCCAAGGGCATCAGTGTGAAAAGAACATGCCACAAACCATCTGAGCTGGAGTTTGAACTCGTCTCGCTGAGTCCACTTCCAGTGTCATTAACTGTTCGGCCACCCAGCATCTCCAGTGACATATTTGCAGAAATCAAAGGACGCAGTTTCGTAGAAATCTAGGTATTGATAAACAGTGAAATTCTGGACATAGTTATGGCACGAACCTTGCACGCCAAGCTGCTTAAGGAGAATGTAATTTTGCATCATATACTTTAAAAACCTGTGACAGAAATGCATTAAACATTCATGTATGAATCTTTATGGAGTTTTGGAGAGAGTCTTTGTTTACCAACTCAAAATTCTTTATCACAACGTTGGCATGTTCCGATACATTTCGATGGTTGCCAACCACCTTTTTCAGGGAACTTGCAGCAGTTGCAGAGAAAACTGTATACTGTTTACAGATCTGAGATTTGGGGAAACAAAATGTGGGGATTTCTGTGTTGTTGGTTTGTTTAGTAAGAGTGGAGGTTGTTTGCAATTTTGGAGAGAATTTTGTCATTTTACTAACATTCTGTCGGTTCCCCTCACAGCTATACAATAAACACACACGCACAAACACACACGCACACACACACACACACACACACACACACACACACACATATATATATATATATATATATATATATATGTACATATGTGTGCGTGCACTGTAACTGAGTTAAAGTAGGACTTATACAAAATACTCCACCAAAAATCTCTCTATACATCCTCATAGAAATATAATTGCAATTACATTTTAAACATTGACTAAACAAGTCGCTTAATAATATTTTATTGTTTATTCCAGGACAGAAAAAATTTTTGTCCCATCACCAGATAATAAGAATCAGAATAGAATGGTTAGGTTCAAGTGTGATAATCTTTGTAGACCTTTATATCTTCTCAGTAAGAAACTCACTGGTCAAAATATTGAAAATCTTACTGACATCATTGGAAAGTAAGAACCATTGATAAATCTGTAGTTAATGAGGTCAGCATCAGCAGCAGAGTCAGTGGGTTGTAACAATGTGTAGAAAACATTATGCACAGTGTAGATAAGAAGATAGAGAGTTGAATACGCACATTGGCAGGGCCGGCATCAAGAGCTTCCAGGCCCAATTGCAAACGTTTTTGGGTCATCCTAGTTTCGTAGCCAAGATCTGTAGAATCTTAGAGATATTAATGAAGTTTATAATAGACTCTATATCTTTATGTTAGAATGGAATGCCATCATAATGTCTGCTAAATATTTATGATATATAAATTCTCACGCTGTTCTACAATTAAGTTTTCCGTAAAACCTGCAATGTGGTGATAGATGTATGCAACCACGTGTTATGTGCATTTGACGGGACTTGAGTATATAAACTTAGTGCAGGGCATCATAGACGTGGGTCTCAGTTGAGAAAAATTTGTCCATTGGCTTGAAGTCGGCCCTGCTTATTGTCATGTATTAGATTGTTGCATATGAAATTGGCATGTATTAAACAGTTACTCATAAAATGTCATTTTCAACAACCTGAAAAGATAGACTAATTTTTCAAGAATGATTTCAAATTAGGACATAATAATCAGCTCAAGTTGCTGATAACACCAACAAAACACTTCGAGTGAACACTGCTACAGTTCAATATTGGTTCAGTGAGTTTTGGTCAAGAAATTTAGGTATAGAAGACAATAATAAACTTCGAGGGAAGCCCCAAACCTGTTCTCAATGGTGGGGAAATATCGACACCAACGGCCAATATCCCGCGAACAATAGTCTGAGCACTCTCTGGAGACTTTAAGACTTCAATAGCAACCATATCAGGTCAAGGCAATAAGAAATGTCAAAAGTATTTTGAATTTCATATCCGCAAAAGAAAGTTCAATAATTGGGAAGCCATGATTAGTGCCTTTATAAAATTTGTGACCACTGAACCAAAGGATTTTTTTATAGAGATGGAATAGATAATCGTTGGAAAAGGGTTATTGCTCTAAACATATTTTGATAAAGTTTTTTCTGTTTATCCGTTGGTTATATCATTAAATCTTACTATTAAAAGAACAGGATTTCGAGTATTATAACCTAATGGATACTTGTTACGTAATCATAATTAAATGTGTTACAGATTTTAATTAATTATGGTTGATATTACCGTCAGAGTGAACAACAATTACAATTATTATCTTCACTTATGCAAAATAATAACTTCAGCTATTGTATTAATATCACAAAACAACACAAAAAGTTATTAGGATGATTACTACCAATTAATTATGGCTATTATTATCATTGTTCGAAAGGAAAAAATATGCCAATGAAAAATTACAACGTTCAGTTCATTGCTGCTCTCAGCTGACCATCGTTCAAGGACAAATTGAAAAGCTGACGAAATACAAACAATACAAAATGTAGAATAAAAATGCTGGAGTATTTGTCTCCATGAAGTTCGCTTTGATAAGAGGAATAGAAGCCGCCATTTGCAATTTTGTTTCTCGAGTGACCTTTGTTCGTTGACTTGAAAATGTTGGCAGTCAGTATTTCCGACCATTGAAAAATCGCATCACTTTTGGCTCTGCAGTGTTCAGACCACGTTTTACACACAGGAATAATCTGGAAAAAATATAAATACAGTATATTGTTCGTGGATATATATATATATATATATATATATATATATATATATATATATATATATATATATATATATATATATATATATATATATATAGTTCTCAGAATACCAACTGTAAGAATAAAACAAATTTGATTAGAACCCAATGAACGAAACAGTTTTTTTTTAATCAGCATACTGACATCTGTACTCATCACCTTTTAAAAAAAAAAGATTTTTCATTTTGCCTCGGGTATTACAGACAAAAAGTAGAAATATCACTAAGCGTGGCTAATTATTATGATAAATAAACTTTCTATGATAATTCTTTTTATAATTATTGTATAGACTCTCTATAACATGATTTATTGATATGATTGGTTTATATTATCACTAGTTAATACACCTGAAAAAAATCTTACGGATATATTTGAATTCCTTTGAAATTATTTTGTAAGAAAATTAATTGCAAATTTGTTTCAGTTGAAACGTGCATGATTTCAAATGATACGTGGGAAGTACTTTTTATCAGCAACATTTTTACTCTTGAGTGGAAGAGTCAAGTGTTACGGACAGCAAACGGAGAAAACCACGTTGTTCATTATATAAGTAGTAGTAGGTTAGCATGGATTGATATCAGATCATCGATAATGGTGAGCGTCAAAATCACAAATAACAGTCAGCAAGATTAGCTCGCTGATTATTACTTTATTACGTCTGTCCTGTATTTTTCCCCACGTGACCTTGTGAATCCCCGTGAAAAAAAAAAAAGAAAGAATCACGGACATACAGGTAATTCCTGGTTCTGTTTCGACTGGCAGGTCGTATCTCGAAGTGGTCGTAAGCCAGACAATTTCTTTCCGAAGCATTCGTATGCTAAGCCTTAACATAAAGAAAGTAAGCATTGTCACATTTCTTCTTTTCAATCTTGTCATTTTGAACACGATTTTTTAATTTTCGGTTTCGGGAATCATTCTAAAATTCGAAAATGAAAAAAAAAACAAAAACAAAACAAAAAACATCTAAATTAGAAACACTAGACTTTAAATCAGGGGGATTAAAAAAAACATCATTTGAATATTGTCAGCATTGGACTCACTTATTCGAAAGAAAATTAAAATAACCCATCTGAATTGGCAGCACTGCTTTTATAGAAAAACAATGCATTGGACAATTATTTGACAGACATGACATAACATGCCTCGTTTCAAAATTTAAAATTTAACTAATTTCACTCCATCATTGTACGTTTCATTAGTAAAATATATTTTGTAAAATTAAAAAAAACAAACATGTCAAACACAGGTAAAACAAAAAGTATTAATGGTATTTACACAATATTTATGTTCTTGTAAGGTACAAGTATCATCTATACATTCTCTTGCACTTCATCACCTTTTACACACACTCACGACCAAGCACATTTTTATATTCATTTATATTTTCTGATTTAGTAGTGTAACTTTTATATTTACATGAATTGTTTACACCCATGTATTTCAGTCATATGTAGGGAGGTTATAAGATGGGGAATACCTGTATTTGGATTGAGATGTATTAGTTTTTTTTAGAAAAAGATAATGAATTTGTTTACTGGGAATGGTGCGTAGTTTCAAACGGTGGGCAGAGAGTAACTTTTCCAGCAAAATTTCATCCCTCTTTCCCAGTGGAAGAGTCCAGTGTTACGACCAGTGAGTCAATAAGATCACACATTTCCTTGTTAGAGTAGATTGGTAAACATTTGATTGTTTTTAATTGTAATCACTCAGGAGATCAGTATCGTGTCGTTATGCAATCATATGTACTCTTGTGAATTCAATCTTGGTTGTGAACTTTTAAAAGTATTTCATGTTATAATTCACCTCAACTTAATTTTCGAAGCTTCTCAGTTATTCTCATTTAAATCGTAAAAGTGTGAGATGTGGAAGACAAGAGAGAACTAATTGTGAGGAATAAAGAAAAACACTTACATTTTTCTTAAGCACATCTCAGTGTATTCGTATCGGAAACACTCCTTTCCCAGGACATTGAAGAAGATATAACCGATGCGGTCGGCGGCAGCATCTGTGCTATTCTTCAAACAATCATAAAGCTCATTGTCACAATCACAGGAGCACCTGAAGCAAGAAGAATATGATATATATATATATATATATATATATATATATATATATATATATATATATATATGTCAGTTTACATTTAAAAATTAGGTTGAGGGGCTCTATCAGTGATGCAGCTATAATGCTGAGCTGAATACTTCTTTCTGTTCATAGTTCGACCATTTCGAATAATTTTTCCGGAGTACGAAAATCTACCAGGACATGATTAGAAAAGAAAAATCCCCGTATCCTATCCCCAATGAAAAAAGTAAGCGAGGCACTTCAAAGCCGTAGTTCCCTTCGACGGATGGTCTTGCAACGGCAAGAAGTTATATATATATATATATATATATATATATATATATATATATATATATATATATATATATATATATATATAGGTGAAAGTAGATTTGCTGCATAAACACGTTTATGTTTCTGCCCTGTTTGGGCCCCTTCAGGCGAACGATTTCGTGTGTTTTCAATTCCTGTTAGTGGGTGTTGCTACAATGGGAGGAGTTTTTATTTTGTTTTATTGTTATTTTGTTAGTGAAGTTTGTAGTTTCTGTGTTTTGCTGATATAAGTTACATGTCAAGTGATATGGACTGGATGTGGGAGTTATCTATAAGTGGGTGCAGATATGTGTCTTAAGGGATGTCTTGATTTTAACTTTGATTTTAACATTAGATTTATTACCTATGTTAAGGTTCTTTATGACCATAGTGGATTGAATTGTTCCTTATTTACGAAGACAGGGAGAAGTAGACAATGTTGATTAGGTGGTTCTTTGAGCTGAGTATGTGGGTAAACTGTCTATATTACTTTTAGTATACTCATGTACGGGTCATTGAGTTATATTTGTTGATAAAAAAATGAGCGATGCAGGCATTTTAATGCTATTTCATTTTTCTTGTTAAATAAATCTATTTTAGGATTTTTCTTTTAACAAAACTGAGTATTTCGAATGTCTCATTTGGACAGAGGTAACATGGATTTTCCATATTTTGGTATGTATAGGTTTTTCTCAAAATTTTCGATTTTACAATTAGTTTGTAATCCATTTTGCACATTTTCCAGTAATATGTAGATAATGATGTACTGTTCTTATACTTTTCGTTCGTGAAAGATGATGTATGGTTGGCTAATCTAAGTGTAGATGGCGTTTTACATATTCCGATATAGTATTTTACCTCTAGGGTTTTTTCTTGTGTTGATATTTCTGCATGGTATACTACATTTGATCTGAGATATTTGTTCTGCTGAGGGGAACTATTCTTGTTCGAATAATTGCAGTTTTGTTTCTTTATGTTTATGTTTTCCTTATTTGTATTCTCTTAAATAACCTTATATTTATGTTTCGTAAGAGTCTATTGAAATTTTCGGTACAACTCAAGCTGATTTTCAGTTTGTTTTTATTAGATATTTCGCTTAGTGGGTGGCTTGGGGATGTTTTTCTATTTATAGAATGAATATTTTACTTAAAATAGTTTTTACTTGAAAACTAAAATAAAAATGAAAACTCCTCCGACCACAGTAACGCCTATGAAAATTTCCGCAATTTCTCAAATAGGAATTTAAAACATACATAATCATTCGCCTGAAGAGGCCAAAACAGGGCAAAAACATAATCGTGAACGTGTAGCAAATCTACTTTCTATTATGTTTCTAGTTCTACTCCAAACCAACTAAACACTTTTAGTTTAAAGTTGAGTGTATTGAGCACTCTATTAAATAAATCTGTCACACATCAGACCTTGCTTTATATTACATATACATATATATATATATATATATATATATATATATATATATATATATATGTGTGTGTGTGTGTGTGTGTGTGTGTGTGTGTGTTTTGGCTTTATGGTGGGGAAGGATTCTATTTACGATGAGACAATAATGTTGAATTGGACCTTTACTTCTTATCGTCGTGAGACCGTCTGCCGTAGAAAACTACGATTTTTAAGTATCCTGCTCACTTCAATTGTGAAGCAAAACTTTTTTAGGATGATGGGGTACGAGGATTTTTCATCTCTAATCATGTCCGGGTAGATTTTTGTGCTTCTGAAAAATGATTCCAAATGGTCGAAGTATTAATGGAAAATTAGTATTCAGTTAAGAAATATTGCTACTCCACTAATAGACCCCATTAACCTAATTTTTCTACTTAAAAAAAAAACTGAAACTTCTCCAAATGTATTGGAGGTCTCATTGATTGAGAGCACCCAGAAAGTATTCGGAAAAAAATTATCAATACGTTTTTCAGCTTTTACCGGTGAAACAAATTTTAACTTGAGAAAAAAAATGAATAGATAAATCCAGATGAAGGTTAATAGAAGTTAATGATGACTAATAATGGTTTACAATATTTCATCTAATGAAAAGTAAACAATAAAATACGGTCGACCCTATAATTTCGTGGAAGTTTAGGATGGAGACCCCTTTGCAGAATTTCAAGTATAGACTCCCCACTAAAGCTGAATATCTATTACTCTATCATAATCTATTGAATGCAATACATACGTTATAGTACATCCATGAGAAATTCAGTAGTAACAGAACTGTAATAACAAAAAAAAAGCAAACATGCTCATATATATATATATATATATATATATATATATATATATATATATATATATATATATATATATATATATAGAGAGAGAGAGAGAGAGAGAGAGAGAGAGAATATACAAGTGCTGGAACTTTTATAATGTTTTTTATAAATGTATTGATGTATAAATTCAAGTTAATACAACTTAGTAATGTACTGTACATATAATGCCCTATGATTTTATAATTTACCAAATTTTATGACTTGTTTGTATTTTGCTATGAATGAGATGAATGGTTTTAATGGTAAATTTAATTACTTTGTACAGCAAAGTATTTAAACTGATAAAATTGCAAATAATCAAATGCACAAAATAGGAAGCAGAGAAATTGGAGGGTCGACTGTAATGGCTTAAAACTTCATTTCAAAAAGTGACCTTTTTATTTAGACCTGATACGTTTGAAAAGGGGAGTTGGGTAGATAATCTGACGACGGCTTTGGATGGTAAGTTTGAAAAGCAGGAGTGGGTCAAAGGAACTGACAACGACCGAATCTTGAAACAACTTATATTGTTGATGGTTTTCCTAAATATGCAGAAAAGACCGCCGAAAACTTCCTAACAATTAATTCTTGTGTAACGGATGTTTGAATGATTCGTTAGAAGAATGACTGACGAAAACCCTGGTATAAAAATACGTTCAGAACCGAACATTCAATGGAATTTATATGTGGTGACCTTCAATGACCTGAGAAATAAACACATGTAGCTTATGTCACAAGTTGTTCATTTGTAAGTCTACATGCTAAATTACAGGTCGATAGGCCTTGTAGTTTCAGCGTGAAAAAAGCATCAACAAATAAACAGAAGACTCAAATGTATGAATATATATGTAATATGTACTACTCAATCAAAACTGCTGATTCGATTATATCTTCTATCGAAATGACACCTTGTTGGGGAGTAATAGTTACTAAGCTATCATTACTCTTGTGAGTTCGATCCTCACTGGGTGATTCACATTTATGACCTTATACCATACTAAGTTTAGATTTGTAAATCATTTATCAAGGGCAGTTTATCGTTTCTTGATCAAATATCAAATCCTCGGAAGTATATTTCCGGTCTGATGTCCAATGGGAACAGCAATGCTACGAATAATTCTAAAAGATAGAAAAGGATCGACATGGATCCCAGAATAAGACATGGAAAAATTAGCACAGTCATGGTTGTCATGGACGGAGCTAGAGAAGGCTTTTGTCTGTGGGTGTTGCTGCTAACGTTTTTCAGAATTACTTTTGTGTTTCGTGTTTTCAAAGATGCTCGAAGGTCAATGTTTGAGGAACGCTCAGTTTACTCAAAGTCTTTTTAAAGGCGTGACTCGATGAAAATGACAAGAATGTCGTGTCTGAAACTGAATTGTAAACGAGAAAACACTTCTATGCAAATTTGGTGAAAAGTTGGTCGGTAGTTGTGTTTTCTGATTTTTTCATCAGGTGACTGTCACATGCTTGTTCGAGTCAAATAGAATGACGGAAATATGCAGTTGGTAACAAGGTGACACCGTTTATCATATGGTAGAATGTCACGAGCTAAGTCTCCTCTCAACACTCTCATACAAAAAAGACAGGTCAGATAGAGGCTCATTTTTCCTGTCTCCTGATTTTTTTTTCACAGGTATAAAACGTGGAAACCTTACGATTATTTTTTGTCAAATCTCACGACTTACGTGGACGATTTTTAAAGATTGCTCGTCCCATTAAGTTTAATATTTAATTAATATTAATATTTCAAAATTTAAAAATAACAAAGAAACACTTTGTTTTTTAAAAAAAGAGTTAGTATTATTGCTGATCTGAACGTTTTTAGGAGATCTATTCTCCGAGCGTTAACATAAACTGCCTGAATTTGAAATAAAGGGATTATACATAAGACATTTCTGCTTTTATCATGAAATATAAACATTGAGACCAGCATTTACAACACACGTGCAAAATACGGGGGCAATATTTTTCTCAAGGGGGCGAAAGTTGAGCTGGGGTGGAACGATAGATTGTCACGTACAAATTGATTTTTTCTTTAAAAATAGGCGATGTTTTGTTTTATGTCGACAAAGTCAGCGAAAAAGAGGAAGCTACAACTCAGATGTGGCGAATTACAAAATATGTATTAATGAATTTGTTTTAATTATCATTTTCTTTTTCCATCATCACGCTATATCATTATTCAAATTTTACTGAAACCAATTCATTATGAGTCATTACTCAATGGGAATCAAATACATCATCCTAACGAATTTTGGGAAATGTACAATCAAACTACTTAACACGAGTCTATTTTTGGCTAAAGGCATTTGATGATATAGAGTCGTCATTATCCACAAGGGCAATGACTTCCCTGTGGGGGCAAAAGTTGAGCAGGGGGGATAATAGATTTGGGGAAAAAAACCGAAAAGGGGTGATAACGAAAAAAAAAAAAAAAAAAAAGGTTGAGAAACCCTGGATTACAGTGTTGTATTTTGATGGGGCCTTCGTAAATATTCCAAAGAGATTTCTTTTTATGAGTACATCAGTGCACTTGTGAAACCTGGGCTTTAAATTTTGTCTCGATTTTGCCAAAAGTTTTCTTATTCTTGTGATAAAAGGGAATTTGGGTTTAATAAAAGTTCGTAAAAGATTGATTTCTGGAAGAAAAACAGGAGTGAGAGCGTTAATAGACTTTCGCTTGGCTATAAAATGGCTAAAAGTGACTGTAAATAGCTACAAAATGGCTATCCCGATTGTTTGAACAAACTACATAATGAAAAAAAGTATTGTTCTCATTTTACAATGTGTTTTTGTCATTTTGTAGTAAATTAGTAAATTATTATAGAGATACACATAGTGTATATAGCTATATATGTGAAATTCTCGAAAACGCTAATGCTATATCAGTTATAAGTTTGGGAGATAGAATCTTGGCAACCAGGTTAAATCATATCTAAAAAAAAACATCCAGATTAAAAAAGATTGTCACTAGTTTTTTGATGAATTTTAAGGGCAGCCATTTTGAAATTCAAAATTGACGACTATGAATGGACATATTTTTTCCAGTTATGACCAAGTCATTGTGCCTGGATCCGTTCCCAAATGTAATCCCTTCTCCCGTAACCTATTTCCCATCCTTCCACAACATTGCAGAGAGAACTTTAGGTGATATCATGTAGACAGAGAGAAGGGAATACAAAAATGCACAAACAAAAAACACGCTAATGCATTTTTCAATCAAATACAAATACCTGGATACCCCGTAAGAGGAATTGATTGAATTTTGAGGTGAATGCAGGAATTATTTCTTGGTTGGGAGATATTTTTGTATTTAATAAACAGAACACCATTTCTATACTCAACCCTGTCTGTCCATGCGATATCTGAAATCCTGAATATATTCAAGAAAGAAATCATTGAATATTGGAGTGAATCTTAGAATTTTATTTTGATTGAGAGATATTTTTTCTGTTTTAATATCTTATACATTTCTTATTTCGTTCTTATCTTTCTACCCAATGTCTCCAAAAGTTCTTGATAAATTTTCATGAAATTTTGTGGGTGAGTGGGCTATGGGCTACGGAGAGAAGTGATTGAATTTTTGGATCAGCCCATTCCCAAAGTTTCAGTCATAACTGAAAGATATGTACATTAGTCGTCTATTTTGAATTTTAAAAATATGGACAATTTTCCAAATCTGTACGTTTTTTTTGTGATTTAACCTAGTTGTCAAGATTCTACACACGAAGATGTTAACTTCCTCATTCTAAGAGACGTAGTTTTTGGAATTCATCAATTTGGCCTCACATGACCCCAGGATTGTACGTTTTTGATCATGAAATATCTACAAAGATGTAATATTATGTAATAAAAGTGGATTACAATCATTGAATGACCAATGATTGAAATCCACTTATATTACATATTGGTGAGGGGCAATATTTGTATCATTATTGACGATTCTGTTTTTTTGACAAATAGCCAAAACTGATTGAAAATAACAAAAATATTACAAATTTCAATGTGCTGTAAAAATATTTCCCCGAACATTCAAATCTTCGGTTTTTCCGGCTTTTCTAAGTACAACATTTTATGAAAAAATCACTAATGACACCATTAGCGATTCACTTCTGGGTCCAGCCCTAATTTGACAGGACTATTACACAAAAATAAAGCATAGCTTTCACAAGTGTAAAGAATGAAAAATGAAATACTCAGTTATTGGTACTTTTTACTTACCTTGTAAATACTGACCAATTAAAAAGTCCGTATCGACGCGAAAATGGTAGAATATATTCTTGACAGTGATCGTGAGCGCGACAGCATTTGTCAGTTTCGCGATTTTCGCCAAGGTCATCGTAGTCTTTTGAAACGTTTCCATCTCCGCACCATTTTGTACCTAAAAGGGAATCACTTTAGTCAACCAGTCGCTGAGAAAAAAGATGGCTTATTTTCTAGCCTTGAAAAGCTTTGAAAATGCTTTTTTTTTTCAATCTAGAATAAATCTCGAAAATTCACTCTACGTCTTGAATCCTGGAGATTACTGTTAATTTAATAGAAGGTTCTCCTTTTTACTTTTCAGAGTATTGCATTGTGGGATTTGTTTTTTTTAATGAGATAAAGGTAAGCCTTAGCCTAAGACGACCTCAAAAGCAAGAGAGAGATGCATTTTAGATTAGAACATTATTAACAGTGACTTAGACATCTCGGCTGATGAAGGCGAGATACTTTGCGACGGATAACCGATACGACCTTTTGAAAACTACTTTGGAATCGTTTAAAATTTAATTTCATCCTCAGAATCTTTATCCCATTTGTAAGAACAAAAACTGCTGGAAATCCGAAACAAAATTATGGGTAAGTCACGGTATAAAACGGGAGGTGATCAAATTGGAGGGGGGTCTTGGAATCTGTTTCTGATTAGGAGATATTTTTGGGTTTAAAAAAAAATACATTTCTGTATTTGCCCCTGTCAATCCTTACGATATCTGTGAAAGTTCTAGATACATCCCCGCTGAATTTTGTGAAACAGTATTGCACTGGATACGCAAAAATTCCTTTCAATGCAATTTTGCAGGTGGGTGTGCCAACTTGTGCAGAAGAATTGATTGAATTTTGAGGTGAATTAAGGAATCTAGTCTTGAATGGGATATATTTTTGTTGAAAAAACTCAACAAAACACATTTCTATAATTACCCCTGTCTGCCCATACGAGATATCTTTATTCACCCTATCTGTCCATCAGATTTATGTTAAAGAAATCCCCACTTTATTTTGGCAAAAATTTCGAGAATAAACAAATTTAGCTTATGTTGTTGCAGTAATTTTTTTTTAGGAAATTCACAAAAACCTTAACTCGCAATACACCTAGAATTTATTTAACTAACAAAATCTTATCTATTTATTGGATTTTTGTGAAATTTTGAATATTTTTCTTATATGTTCCATGTTTCTTCTCGAGTTCGTAACATCATTCCTGTTTAAATCCACGAGCCAACCACAGATCCCACTATTCAAAGCACGAAAAAGTAAAAAAAGGGGACAAAAAGGGGACTCTAATCCGACCTCCGCTATAAGAGAAAAAATAAATAATTATAACCAAAATAATCCGACTCAAGGGTGGGGGGCAAACAGTTGTTAGGTAGTATAACATGGAATGCATATTCTCAGGGAAAAATAAAACACTCCAGTTTCAGCATCAGGGGCATTATATCAATCATTACAGGGGAAGCCGTTTACTGTGATCACTTTAAGACAAGGTCTCTTAGATAGCGTTGGGCCTGGTTAATAGCATTGGGGCCAAAATATTAAAATTGAAAGAATTTACATTCATTGTTCTAGATTCATTGTTATGTTATCAATTCATTCTAACAAACAACTTTCAACGTATTTTCATATAAAAAAAGAATATTTTCTACACTTTATTTCATCAGAAATAATACCATTTTAAAAATGGATCATTATTGTCATGAGTGAACATTGATGAGCGTACCTCGAGATGATGCACTTTCTGATTTTCTGTAAATTCGTATGGAATCTATTCATCCCTCTTTTCTATCGCAGTTAGATGACTAGAAACAGTTAGAAGAGAAAGTCTTAGATTTGATGAAAGAGCTAGAATGGTTGATCTAGGCTTGTCTTTCATAGTTTTACTCGGTTGGTCAGGGATAAATTAAATTCGATTCGTAAACATAAAGGGAATTGGTGAGGAATTTCATACTTGAATGCATATTTACATCATAATGCGAACATAAGGAAATCTCTGATCTTGTGAAATTGTCTGAATCAACATTTGATTAACATACAAGAATGACACGAGAGTTAATATTTCAGTGTTTATGTAAATCATCATGAGGACACCAAGAAATCCTTTATGAAGAAAAATTGCCTGATGAAATTTTAAAGAATTGTGAAACAGATGTGAGCATTTGGCAGTGGTCAGTATACCTTGGCAAATAAATTATTTACCCGGGTACATTGGAATCGCACCCCGTTTCGTTCTTATGTGCTCAGTAGAGTTTTCAACTGAAAGGCCGCTGTGAATACGGTGACACTCTTCAATCATGGCGTCCATTGAACCAACAGAAACGTAGGTGGGTTTTGACATCACCACATTGAGGCTTGAACTGTAATGAAACAAAGGAAAGAAAGAAAGTCATTCCATAGATATACGAGTTCTTTCATCGTGTGGAGATCTAGCAAGCACTTTTGCCAGCATCATTTTCAAGTTGAAATCTAAAATTAAGTCAAAACCATCTTAAAACACCTAGAAACATCTACATTCTCCAGGCATATATCTAAAACCTATGAAATATATTACATATTTGAGATAAATTATGTATGACTTCAATCTTCAATGTGTTTCTATTAAAATATTACTTAATTCATCATTGGGCGGTTTCCAGCTAATACACATACACACACACACACACACACACACACACACACACACACACACATATATATATATATATATATATATATATATATATATATATATATATATATATATATATATATATATATATTGAACGAATAGTAAGAGTTTGATTTAGAATTATACATACATTGTAGATAGAATTCCCCCCTGAAACCTTTAAATGCTTTTCCTCAAAAGTTCTTACTTTAAAACCTTCTCCAATATCCATTGAGTATGGGTGCAAAACTTGGTTGAGCTATACCAGTGTTTAAAGAGGACACAGTGACAAACAGTCATTTGATTCATATCATAGATATTACTTATTTTATTACCAAAAATTAAATAAAAAATATTACTTATTTAAAAAAAAAAAGTCATCCAAATAGCAATTTCTGACATTTAGACACAACGATAAACGATAATGTGTTTGGTTGGGTCCTCAGAGGTCGGATGGTAGAAGGTCCAGGAGGCTGGCGAGTACAAGAGAGGGGAAGATGTTGCCAAAAACAGAGCGCTGCCAAAAAAAAAGCTAAACTCTATTTTCAGTTTTCGCTATTCTTCGCAATCGTAGAAAAGTGGCGTAAAGCGAAATCACGAAAAGCAGGGGCCACCAGTATACTGGTTTATATCTGTATGAACAGATATTCAATTATACATGCTCCAATGTCGGATTCAGAATTTATTTCCTTGTTCTCTGCTCTTCTCTTTTCTTACCTCCTGACACAAAAGAGCAGATCAAGTGCCGTAATTCATCACTGTCGCCTGACCTGCTTGAGACACTTAGTCAACATGTCTGCCCAAAATATCATTTCCACCATTTACTGAATACGTATCGGCGGAAATCACTTGAATTTTTCTGAACTCGTTAATCTTCACACAGCAAATTCCTTGAATGGATATGCTCTGGCCAGGGAGAGCATGTTCAGTCATTTTGAAAATGAAAAATAGATAAATGAATAAACCGTTGAAAATTACCGCGCTGTTTCTATACGTTACCTGCTTTAAGTAAACGACTATTCTTTGGTGAGTTTTGTCAACATACATTTACTCTAATATGTGTTTTGGGAGAAAAAATTAATATCTAGTCAAGAATGAAATGAAATTAAAGATAAGGAGTTAAAAACAAATCAGGGAGAAGTATGGTGAAAAGAGAGAGAGAGAGAGAAAGAGAGAGAGAGAGAGAGAGAGAGAGAGAGGGGCGAAGAAGGAAAAGGAGTATCTAAACTAGTGTAATAAAGAAGGAGACTGAGAAAAATATTGTTAAGGAAAAGAGTGAGAGAATCAAAAAAAAAAAAAAAAAGGGTTGGGCATACAGAGAGGAGAGAACCAAAGAAGAATAATTTAACCCGTTGGACACACTCACACACACGCACAAAATATCAAAGCGTTTGATTTAAAATGGCAGATATAAACCACAATCTTTAAAAATGAAGAGGATCCAAAGGCACTCAATAAAGTTTGATGTCGTATATATACATCACATGTTTAGGTTTAAACAACATGTGTATGTGAATTGTTCTATCGACTTATTTACCCCATGGCCAATTGCCTGGCAATACGAGCCTCACCAGAAAGCTATCTACGTTTTTTAATCTACTTAGATAATACACGACATGATGGTCTATATCGTCTATCTGTAAAAGTTGACAAGGGAGATAACTATTAAATGTTGTTAATAGAGTAATATCCCTTACTTACTAATTATTTTTGCAAAGGCTTGGAAGGCCGGGTTTAGTCTGGTTGATTAAAAACAAGAAAATTGACAGCAACATGTTTTCGAAACAAAATACTGTACAATTGTAAAATTATTCAAATAAGTCCGTCATTTTTGATGGCATGGGTAAACTGGTATAAAAATAAGCGTAGTGTCTGTAGACAGAGGAGCACTGCTGATTATCCCTGAATCCCTTATGAGGAAACAGAAGTAAGATACGAGTGAAGATAGAATCCGCATAAAGCACTAACACTGTGAAAATTATAATTTGAGAAAGATGTTACCGTTTTCAGGACATGGGATATCACTTGGTTTCCTGCAAGTCCATACAGGTTAGAATAATAATATTGATACCACAAATAATACAATAATAAAGGCTTGAAAAGGCAGTGATGATACTGAATAAGATGTTGAAGCGCTAAAGAGACTCGCGATCCTCATCGATCGGCACTTGTATGAATGATAATAACTCACCATCAAAGTCAATAATTGAACAAACATTGCGTCAAAATTTGAGGTCATATAAAAAAACTTCCATCAAAGAATGAATATGGTTGGTGTAAATTATATTTATAACATCACTGTCGTATTACACTGGAAAACATCTAAAATAGAGTAAAAACGTCTGGAAAAGTCTAGATTCTGAAGATTCTAGATGCTATCATTGAAAACATTGAATAAGAAGCAAAAAGGTCAAAAAAGCTTTTCTTTCTCCCCAACCCCCCAACAGTTCTTGAACGTTGGAACACGTGCACACTTATATATAAAAAAAGGATAGAACCCTTCACCACTTTCGGTGGCTACTTTTATTCAATAATAATGCTAATAACAATAAATAGCATTGTAGAATGGCAAATATAGTCTGTGCAGAGATAGAGATGAAAACTGTCAATTGTATAACGTCTTCCTGAAAAGTATCCGGCAATTTTGAATAGTTCGAGAATCCGTTGCGCAGCCTTAATGAAACTTGTCTGATAGAGAGGACCTCACTGCACATGCATGAACATTTGTGATATTTCATATTTTATAAAATAATGAACCGGCAAAAGAAATTGTCATGGAATGTTTATTATGATTACGAAATGCATTTTAAAGTTGAAAAGTTGAACAATTTATACGAGTAAATATATTTACGTACCTGTTAGAATAAACAAAACACAGAGGCTGATAATATTGGTCCATATGATCAAAATTTACAGCGATCACTCGATGACCATCGGTGTAAAATGAACTTTTGCTGACTGTGGATTGAACCAGCATATCCCAGCCAGGAACACTAAACAGGACAAAAGAATAAAGTATAAATTGCCAGTGGTTCATCACTTTTTGTCAGAAACGATGAAAAATAAACTCGCCAACAAACCAAATGATTAAAGCAGACGATAGTATTTTCAGAAGCGTTTCGATTTTCGTTTCCTCTTTTGAAAATATCTCCTTTCGCTTTTGCTGCTTGTTCCGTTACGTCTTTTTTTTCTGAAATTCTGTTTGCTTCATCTGTGTGATTTTATTTTTGTTTGTTATTTCTTTTCGAAAAGTTTTATATACGGTAAACAGAAGTAAGAAACGGAAAAGATTATGTGGCTTCGTCTTGAGGGATTCTTCTTGTAAAAGTGATGCTCAGGTTATCAATATATAAATGTGCTTTTTAGATTTCAGGTAAAATGGTTGCCCTCAGGCATCTTGGGGAGGCGGTAAACGGCCTAGACCGAAATAGAGGTAAAACAAAGGTACGAAAATAAATTGTGTGTGTTGGAGGGAGGTAGGGAAAACAAAAGAGAATACACACACACACACCAACCCACCCACCCACACATACACACACACACACACACACACACACATCCACACATATATGTGTACGAATAAATATGTATACAAATCCACACATATCTATATACAAAAATATAAAAATATAAAAAATATAAAGTGATGGAGAAACAGACACACACTCAATGGATAAATAGTATGAGAGAGAGAGAAAGAGAGACAGACAGAGAGTAATAGAGAGAATGTCACACAAAACATATTTGATATCTATATTTAGAATTGTGTGGGTTTTTGCGTATGATGAGAAAAACAACGAACACATATTTTAGATTGAAAAAAGAAAATAAAACTGTTTAAACCTTAAAGGAAACGAGTTAATGTTTGTAGGTGCACCAAGCTAAGTAAACTAGTGAATGCTCATTTGTCAGTTGTTGATAGGTCAGTATATCTATGGGAATATGTATCATAATTACATGTATAAGCATATAAGAATAAATATATGAGTTATGCACACACACACACACACACACACACACACACACAATGTGATAATTGTAGGCACAGTTTATCTGGAAACATATTTTTTTGACACTGGAATTAACTGAGTAGCAAATCGAACAGTCAACCTTATTTGCTACTCGCTCAATTCCGGTGCCGAACGAAATATATTTCCAAATAAATTGTCTCTATAATTGTCACGTTTTGTATGACATGATCCGCCCAATTTAATGATATATGTATATCACAAACATATAACATGTATGTATACAATAGACTAACTTTGAAATTAAAATTACTTGGGAGCCAATGAAGTTCATATTGTTTTGTCGTTGGACGGCTTTAAGGGAATTCATTTTCAGCAAACTTCATAAAAAAATCGCTCTTGATTGTATTGTGATAGCCTAAATTTTTTGAATTGCGTTTTTTGTTTTATATTTTTAACATTGAACGTGGGGATTAACAAGATTTTCGGCATATTACACGTTTTCTATTTCGAGGATTGTGAAGCGGTGATTCGAATGCAAACAAACGTGCACTTCATAGAAGTGGTTCTTTTGGGTCGACTATTTTAGGCTAATTGCGATCAAATGGAGACTGTGTTAAATAATAAAACATGTTATACGATGTGAGAAATGGCCAACATACTCAAAATATCAAAATCAGGTGTTGAAAATCATTTGTACCAGTTTTGTTATGTTAGTCTCTTTGTTGTCAGGTTTGCACATAGATTAGGCAAAAACCCCTGTTATACCGTATTTGTGTGCGTTTCGCTACTCAAACAATAGAAATACCCCATTTTGAAACAAATTTTGACGGGTGATAAAAAGTTGATACTTTGCAACAATATTGAACGGAAAAGATCGTGGATCAAGTGGAACAAACCGCTACCAATCGCACGAAAGATCGGTTTTCATTGCAAGAAAGTGATGCTCCATATATGGTGAGATTGGAAGCGAGTTCTCTACTACGAGTTCTTTGTGGAGAACGAAAAGTATAAAACAATAATGTAAATACTTCGCCCAATTAATCAATTATCAACAAAATGACAATCGAATTCCCAGAAAATTTGAATTTCCAGGGAAAAGAGAGATAATAAACAAAGAAAAAAACTAAAAAGATACCTTCAGTCAGAACGAAAGAAGAATTGGAGAGGAAGGAAAGAATGAAAAAGAAGGAAAGAAAAAATTGATCAAAACGTAACAAAGATATAAAGAAAACTTTGCTACAAAGGGAAAAATTAAGCTTTGATCTCAAGGAAAAAAGGTGGAGAAGGAAGAAAGAACATTTTTAGAAGCTCTGTCTGTCTGTCAGTCAGACGGTATCCATATTGTTTCTTAGCTGTTTTAAGTCAGGTTTATCTGAAATATAGTAGAAAAGTGTACCTTGATAAAATGCTTCTTACTTAAAAAGAGATCTTCTAATCAATATCACGTTATCTGGCCACATCAGCGTTTAAACTTCACGTTTTAAAATTAATTAAATCAATTTCCTCCTTTCAAATTCAAATGTACTTGAAATTTGATAGAAAGATGTCCCTTGATGAAATGCTTTTTACTTATGAAAAGCTCCCACCCAGAGTCTCGCGATCTACCAATGATAACGTTTAAACCTTATGTTTTAAAATCGATTTTCTCAGCTAGTTTAAGTCAGATCTATATGAAACTTGATAGAAAGGTATTCCTTTTCTTCTCACCTAAAATTATCCCCTACTCACAGACACGTGATCTGGCGTTCTAACTCAAAATGGTGAGAATGAAAGGTAAATAAAAGAAAGAAATGAGGGTATGATTAAGATATAGAAATAAACAAAAACTAAAAGAAAGAGGTTGAATGAGTACTGGAAAGAGAAATGAAGAAATGTAAAACAATGACCGTCCCTCCCACAAATTCATTGAAATTCACTGAGAACCTTCCGAGATATCGTGTAGACAAATAAGCATGGGTGAATAACCTCTGTTCAACTTCTTAAGTGAAGATGAGGGAGGAAAGTATCTCACCTCCCTCCCCAAATTAAGAATCCTAGATCCACGCAAAAACTGTAACAAATTCTCTTTTAATCCATGGTCCACCCTTCCATGAAATTTCATTGAAGTTCATCCAGAACTTTATATAAAAAAAAAAAAATTGTTTCGGTCGCCTTACATACTGAAATGAGTGAATACATTACCTCTTCCAACTTTGTTGGCAGAGGTAAACAAACTAAACTTCGGCAAACGGAAAGCCAATTTCTATCATGAAGTTAAAATCTTTGTCATATTTGGATGCGTCCTCACGCATCTCTATAAGCGAGTCCATTGGTCGGCCTATCGGTTGTTCTGTCAGTCCCCAATATCTTCGATATCAGTTTTCGGCATATGGAAGAAAGGATCTTTTTATATATCTAGATATCGGTATGTTCGAAAAGTTATTCATGTCGTTGGTAAGATCGCATAGAGTATAGAACACCAGTTTGGAAACCCTCACGAGAAGAAACGAATCGAAAACGTCTTGTCAAAAAAGTTTACAAGTTTTGTGACTACCGTCATTACACTGCCGTAGATACTGAGGTGACGTGATCAAAATGTATAAATTATCACACAGTGTTTACGATGAAGTTGCAACGTGAAACTTCTTTCATTTTCGATCTAGTTACTTGCGAGTTCATAGATTTAGAGGCCACGAATTTAATGTATACAAAAAGAGCCGTAAGAAAGATATCAGAAAACTTTCTTTCAAGTGCCGAGTCACTGATCAGTGGAACAATCTTCCAGAAGGAATAGCAGAAGCACCGAGCCAAAACGCATCAAGAAAAAAAATGCCTGGAGAAACTGTTGGAGTGCAAAGGAATTATTTATGACTTTGGTGTAGATTGCTGTGCAATTACATTCGCTCGCTGAACAAGATACAAAACAATCGACATGTGTTAGAAACATTTCTAAGGTTTCATCCCATTATATTGCTACTACTACTACTACTACTACAACTACTACTTATAATAATGGTAAAAATAATGATAATAAATCCCCAGTACATCCGGATTGAAACATCAAAGCCAACCACCCAGACATAATGGTTAAGGACAGGGAGGAAGAGGATTGCCTATTTATATATACGTCCTTTCCATCACACAAAACATCTGTAAAAAGTTCGAGAAATTGCCATAGTATAAAAACCTGGAAGTTGAGTTCATGAAAACGTGGCACCTTACGACTGGAAGAATACCTGTTGTTATAGTTGACAAATATCTAGGTAGAATATTAATTTCTCAGTCCGGGGCGCCAATGCAATGGCGTAGCGGATGAGGACCTCCGAGGCTTGGCATTGCTGAGTGCATTGATTTCAATGGATTCGTCCGAAGACCTCGAATATTTATTTGGCCCAGTCATAGGGAAGCAATTCGTCTCGGGGCGGTGTTGTCCCATTGCACTAAGAGGGATGGGTCGGGTTTGTCCTGACGCCTCTGCGACTCTGGTTGCAGGGCCTGGAGCAATTTCTATGGGTGCTCCATCCTTATCCCACACAAAAACGACATTGTGTTACATCTTGCTTTTGTGGGAGCGCAAGTTGATAGGAATACCAGGAAACCAAAAAATCAATCAAATACAGAAAATTGTCCTGACAGGCAACGCCCATATCTTTCGGAAGCGCTGAACACTGTCTGTGTCTATATCATCTCTTTCATGCAGCTATGTACTGTCTCTTGTATTACATCATGTATTGACACCTCTTTGTTCAAAAGAAACTGCCAGTCCCACAATATCGTTGGCTGTCCTAAGTTTCCGGCTGAAATGGTATTTTTATTATTGTTATCATCATCATCATCATCATCATCACTATTGATGACAATAATAATGATAATAAGAATGATAATAATAATAATAATAATATTAATAATAATAATAATGTTTTAAAAAATTGCAACGCCCTGTCCAGTATGAAAGTATCGTTCCCCGGCACTTCCACCTACGATCAGTGTGTAGTATCTGCGCGTATCATTGAAAAGTATTACAGACAAAATGTTGTGTAACTGGTATGTGATGATTAGAAAAAAGAGTGGATGAGTGTAAGCGATCTTATGCATATATATATATATATATATATATACACACACACACACACACACACACACACACATATATATATATATATATATATATATATATATATATATATATATATGTGTGTGTATATGTATGTGTATTCTTATATATATATACGCATTATATATTTACTCTTGTTGTCCGATAAAGTTTGTCTTGATTAACGATATTAATTGTTTGCATTTGTCAGCATTTTAAGCCCGACTAAAAAAAAAAAACGATGTCCTCCAAAAGTGGGAATATTAATCTTTTCCCATTGTATTCTATTTCAAGCCATTTAGCTTCACCGCTGGAGTTTAACAAGGACACGTCTCGAAATACCGACGGACCTTGTTGTAGCATATAAATCTCTGTATAAGCAAAAAAAAAAAAAAAAAAAAAAGCAAAAAAAGCAAAGAACAAACCAACTTGAAACGTTCGCACACATGAAGAGAGGGAGCAAACATCGCACACAGAAACCAAGAGAAACGCATTTAGTCGACGCTTACGTTTACTTAAGTACATATGCACACATTTGTGAAAATACACACACACACACATACGTGTATGTGTGCGTCACTGTAAGATTGTGAAACTAGTGATTTCGTGAAATACGTAGGGATTTTGTGAAATCCCTGAATATTTAAACATTTTCATTAGAAATCAAGGGAGTGATGCTAAACATTACTACTGTAGTGAGTTCAATCCTCTCTTGGTGTCCTTCTACTGTGGTCTGATGTCAAACTAAGCTAAACTTAGTAAATATCAAGGATATCCTGCTTCAGTATTAAAATGTTTGATTTCGGGGGAATTAGTGAGATATTTAGGGACAAGATAACCTGGCATTCCGAGAAATCACCAGTTTAAACAAATAATTGATTCCTAAATCTTACTGCAACATCTATTTATCTATCTATCTATATATATATACATATATACGCAATAAAGTCTGAAGACTAAAACCCAATTAATCATGAAAAGAACTTAGTGAGTTCACATCTGTCAGTTTTGAAGAACGTTGTTGCGTCTGACACCAAGTCTCAAATGTCAACGATATGAAAAAGAGAAAAACAAAACAAACTAAATCAGGTGTTTCTATTCGCCGAGACAGCAAGCATAAACCACTCAGTACCACACATATTTTACCCCATACGAACGAAGTTGGATAAATTATATGTATTTACACAAATCTGTTTGTTTGTCCGCCCAATATTTCGAAAAGTTCTCCATAAATTTCAATGTCATTTTTTGAAAGGGTTCGTACTAAGTTAAGGATTGAGGAATAATAGTAGCTATACATTCGCCCACACAATATCCCTGAAAGTTCTTGATGAATTATGATATAGTTTTATGGGAATGTGTGTCATGGTGCTAGAAACAATTGAATAAATTTTAGAGCAGATTCAGAATTTCTTTCGGTTGAGAGATATTATTTCATATATTTTCATATATTTTATGTTTACCGATAGACAATACCTTCGAAGTTTCTCAATGAAATTCAAATATATTTTGTTGGGCCACGGGCTAAACAATTGATTGATTTTTTGGATTTTTAGGAATTTTCTTTCGGTTGAGAGATATTTTTCTTTTTTCATAGGAGAGGATGGAAAATCTAAACACACTTATCTCTCCTTCATTTTAATCATAAATGAAGTGATTTTCATCCATTTTCCACTTAGTTTATGGCCTTTACACTTCCCCTGGGTGCCCCCCCCCCAGTTGTAGGTTTAAAAAAGGCCAAAATCAAGCCCGAGAATTGCCCGTAGTCAGAAACTTTTTGATTATTCACTTGTATTATGGACAGAATTACATCTCATGAATAAAGTTCTGAAATTCAATGTTCTTATTCCACAATTTATTTGGATTAATATTTTTGTCCTTGTTTTTATCAGAAAATTTTCGGGAATGCGTTCTCCAGCCCTCCCCAAGTGTTTGGTCTAGTTTCGGTCTGTTTCCACACATCAAAGATAACCGTAGTGATTAGGTTGTTCTTTAAATGCTCTCATATATGACTCATGCATATATATATATATATATATATATATATATATATATATATATATATATATAAGCCATATATGCCAATTAGTTACTTATGATGGATTGGTCCATGTGAAATAGAATAACATTGCTTATAAAACAAATGGTTGTAAAATATGAGACCGTCTATTGTGGCAATAATGAAGATTACGTTATCGTAAGACTTCGTCTGATCGCACATCAAAACAGTTTGAATAAAAAAGAGTCGAGTTGAAAATAAAAAAAAACAAACTAACCCAAGATTAGAGTTATTAAAATCAAATGACATAATAAAATAGGCTGACGGATATATATTGATATTCACATATTCAAATTGGCATGTTTAACTAAATAATTGGTTGTATTGTTATCGTCGGCAAGTCCGGCTATAAGCTCGGACTTTATTGATGAAGGAAGTAGTAACACATTCACCTTTTCAGAGGTAGTTTTTAGGTAAGATGTGATACATTCTTTCGTGGCTCCATCTTTTGCCATTTGCATGAATCGATATAAATACATATACAGTAAAATAGTGGGTTCGGTACACAAAAACGTTAATGTATCTGCCTTTTTTGGACTTATTCAGGCACTATGAAATAAACCCATCGCACATCGTATATTGAATAATTGATTTGTACTTCGATATATATATATATATATATATATATATATATATATATATATATATATATATATATATATATATATATATATAATCCCTGCTACCTTGAAACTATCACTTACATCGCAAATATGTAACTTCTTCAGACACCAATCAATCTCCGTCCCTCCTCCCACCCCTCTCCCTATATATATACATATCTCCTCCCAGCACATTTATTACGTTTTTTTTCCCATTTTTTCAGACTCAATAAGCTGTGAATGTATCGTTCAACGGAAATGCGCGCGCAGCTTTCGCTCATTTTCACCCAACTGACTGCATCAGTCTGCAAGTAGGCTTCGTACTATTTATTTGTATTTTCAGGTTTTTGAGTGTACGTTTCAAGTCCAATCGAGTGTTGATTCAAGATTACTAAAATCCACCAAATGCCTCTTTCGTCAGTCCGTCTGTCATCGTATAACTCAAGAACAGCTTGAGCTATTGCTACCAAAATCCATGGGGTAATTAACCGGACTGCGGAGAATGTCTTACCATATCCATTTTTTACAACTCCAATTTTTTCGGGATCTTTCCTATGGCCCCTCGTATAACATATTAATGATTAAAAATACATAATTTGATATGAAATAATTTTACTGAGTTACTTGAAACCTCTTCGCCCTAGAAATGTTCAAAAAAGACTGATTAAATTTTAATTTATTCGTGGTCGAAAAAAACCCGATCACACGGTAATTAAACATCGCTTGAACGGGATGAGTTTTCTGTCAGAATATCTACTTTCATATCTACATTCGACGCACGGGTTTCTTCCAATTAATAACAACGGTCATCTTCACTGAATCAAGGTAAATTGATCCAGTTCCAGTGATGTCTTGACCACTTGTTATAGAAATCCGATACACGTCTTGTTCCATTGTCTTCCTTTTGGAATCTGAAATCTCGCAGAAAATTGTTTTGTAACAGCCAACTATTTGAGCAAAGGTAGGAAACATGAATTCAGTAATAGCTTCTAGTAGTCTCAACATCACTTGTCCCATAGTCCGTTTTTATAGGAAATATTGATAATTTCATCTTAATAGTTTGTTTGGTTGACATTGAGTGAAGGGTCGTGGGAAGAAGAACACTATACTTCCCAAGTCAAGAACAATTCTGTGGACTGGTGTTTGTATACTAATATGTTTGTTAAGATCTCCGTGGGTTAGGCTTTGATTGGTCAATACATCAAAAACTGAACAATTACGAGGGAGAAAATTTTCAAACGTGGAAATTTTAACAAAGCAAATGACAGAGCGTTGGTTTCTTCGTTTTGTTACGAAATTACAGGTTTGTAAAAAAATCTTTTTGTGGATTCGATTTAGCAAATTAGAGGATATCTTTTTATAAATATGTATGGCTTATTTGTTTTTACTATAAATCAAATACATCAAATATTTATTTTATCAAAATATCATTTTAATACTATAGATTAGATGAATTGGAATAGAACTTCCATTCACATATTCACATATTCCTTACTTTATTTAGAGAGAAATAAGGGGAAAGGTGGGTAGAGGCGGGTAGAAAGAGAAGGGAAGGGGGAGAAGGTAAGATGGGTAGTTTAATCAAGGGTGGGAAGAGAGGAGAGGGAAGGAAGTTAGGGAGTTTACTGGTGGGGTAGAAAGGAAGAAATGTAGGAAAAGAAAGTTAGGTAGATGAGATAAGAGGCTAGGGAGGGAGGAGACAAATTTAGGTTGTTTACTGATGCGGTAGAGAAACCTTGGTGTATTTAATTGATTATTTGTTCAACATCTAGATAGAATCATGGACCGACAACGAAGATTGAAATGGATAAGGAAGAGAATGAAAAGATACGGACATAGAGTGAGAGAAGAGCAGAGGCATGAAATAATGGATAATCTTCGTTGTTAACACGCACGGAATTTCCACGAGTCCGGATAGTTTATATTTAATATTAATATTATAAAACTTTAAAGAATAAACATTATTGGGATGTCACTCTGAAAAAGTATTAACTCGTTAAAAGTGGAAAATGGCAAGTGTAATAGTTATCCATTGAAAGATAAAAGACCTCGTCTATTGCAAGATAAGAGCCCTTGTTCATTGCAAGATAAAGGCCCTTATCTCGTGCAAACCCGTTCATTTTCGTGTTTTTCAAACAAATCAAAACAGAATTGAAATTATGATGTTTAATTCCACGTTAAATCCTTAATGGATCAATAATCTTTCTCTATCTAACCCGATTAACTTTCACCAGCAAAAAATGTGGGGGAGATGAAATCTTGAGGCCTGGTACAGCTGTAACTGTTAACTTCACAAGGGGTGAAGACTTATCATTATCATCATCAGCAGCCTTTTAGCGTCGGTACTTCGACATAGATCTTTCTTTATCATGGGCGTTGCAGAGCCAACAGTCTCTGAACTTGTTTAGTTCGTCACCCCATCATATTTTTTGCTGACTGCAGTTTCGCATAGGATCTTTGGGATCTACTTTGTAAGTCGTGATGTCCGATAGTTGTCTGACATTTTTGCAACATTACTAAGCCATTGCCACTTGTGTTTTCTATAATATACCAAATTTCTGTTTTTTTCTCTTATATAGTGTTGCATTGTCTTGTGATCTCTCCGTGTGACATTGAGCGTGATTTTCTCCTGTGTACATTACGTAGTTCTCAACTTGGGAGTCAATCTTTTGGTTAGGTCCTATATTTCAGCTCCAAAGGTGGCAATTGGGAGGATACATTGGTTGTACACCATTCTGTTTAGGACATGGGATTTTCTTGCCCTTGAAGGTTAAGCTAACTCTACCGAATGCTTGTCAACTGAAAGGGACTCTCCCCCCCGATTCCATGGAGATTCGTCGTTTGGGGTAGATGTAGTGGTCTGCGTTATTTTATTTGGATCGTGATTGTCCTCAACATGTTCGTTGTGCATGGCATTTTTTTTTTTTTACTGAAGTTTATATGAAGAACATCTTTCTTGCTTTCTTCTTTCAGCTCGTCTAGCATTAATAGATCATGAAAGTTCTCTGTAAAAAGGACGATGACATCAACAACTTCGAGTGTACTCGCTGGGTTCTCGCTATCTCTTCTGATTCTCTTTTCCTTTTATTTATATTTCGGAATGTCATCTCAAGACATGCTGTGAAGAGTTTGGGTGAGCTGGTATCATCTTGTCTTCCTCCTTTTTCAAGCTGAAAGGGCTCCCAGTCCTCTGAAGTCTGGTAAATAACAGCTGTTTCGATAGATATATTGCAGGTCTCTGACACATACGAGATCTACATCTTGTGGTATGATGACAACAATGATCTTAAGGATTTTCACTTAGTCGAAGGCCTTTTTGAAGTCGACAAATGCTACAGCCAGCAAGTGGCATTTCGTATTCTGCTGCTTTCTTTTTTAGTTGATTTATCGAATGCAGATCGCCAATGATCGGGTTGCTTCTTCTAAAACCAGCCTGTTCCTGTGGTTGGTTTTCATCAACCATTTTGGTGGGTGATCACTTTGGCAAAAAGTTTGTTGATGCAGTTGAATAGGCTTATTGGCTTATTTCTTTTTTTAGATCTTTCAGGTTCCCTTTTTATATATATCAACATTATGATTGCAGTGTCCCAATCTTCTATTACTTTTCTCTAGAATTTTGAATAGATGGGCTAATTTCCTGATGATAACTGATCCAGCTTAGGTTGAATAGGTTGACAGTGATATTATCTGGTCCATGTGCCTTTCCTTTGTTTGTTTGTTTGTTTGATAGCTTGCTTCATCTCTCACAGATTACTTTCGGGAACTCTTAGAACTGGTTAATCGTGACTTGTATCTCTTGTTCATTTTCCTCTACCCCTCGTTTTTTTTGTAGAATTCTTGAGCACGTTTGATCATTCGGTTCCTATCCGCTGGTAGGTCAATATTTTCTTCAGCTATTCCAATTATTTGCTTTCTTCCTGTATTGAGAGTTTTGTTAATGGGATTGAAACACTTACCCTTTTCGATGAATGCTTTCGTGTATCTTCTTCAATCTTCTGTTTCTTTTGGATGATTCTGTTCAGTTGCTTCAATATGTATGTTGTCCCTTTTTTGTTATATATATATTATAAGATAATCTTTTGCAAGATAAGCACCCTAACTCACAGATAGAACTGTGTTGCCGTCAACCACAACAAAACAGAAATATTATTGAGTTAGCCATAGAACTGCAATGATGGAAATTCCAGTCATTTGCAGTTAATGTGTTAATGGAAAGAAAGAAAAGGAGAAAAAATCAGAAAAGTGAAATTGGCCTAAAAACACGTGATAGTTTTTTTACTTCATAACTAACCCTTAGCAACCCTCAAACACACTTTTGAAAAAAAAAAACACTTTCCCCGCTTCTTCCTTTGTGATAACTTCTCCAGTACAATAGAAATTCATCTTAGAATTAAGCTCTACCTGGTTATTCATTCTGTCCTGCCGACCCCGTCACCTCCATATCTCTGACTCCCCTTGAGTGCTCCAGGCTAACAGTCGAGTGTGCGTTGTGAAGGAGTTATAGTGAATGTTTTCTGAGTTGACCCTCTAAAACCTCTTTGATAAACAAATATAATAGCTCAAACCTAGCTGTCAATTGTCGCCCTAATTACGACTTACTCACCACATGACCAGTCCCGTGCAAAGCCCTGGCCAAATGTGAAATGAAGGTCCCATTTCAAACCTCTCATTAAGTAGTTTTATAATCAATGCTAAATACATATGAATTATGCATAGGCACGCACATTTATATGTAGATTACATGATGTACTTACAACTAAGAGAAAATAATAAAAGAAGTAGAACAATTAATAAAACAATGGAATGGTTAACAAGTTTCTTCAAAATATATAAAACATTTGAATATCGCAATAAGAAACAGTAAGTATAATAGTACATAAATATCTATTCTGTATTCGGAATGAATTTAAAAATGAAAGGTGATTTTTTTTCTCTCCAGGGTCCCGTAACTTATAGCGGACGTTATCTGCAATGTTCCATTAAATGTGTAACGAATAAATGAATGAATAAATGCAAACATATAATAAGCATATATGTTATACATATATTTTTCTCTGTTTGTTTGCTCTCGCAGATTTTATGTCAGATCACACACTGAAATAATTTGAGTTGAATTGAGACTTGAAGAAACTTGAAATTAGGATATTTGAATTATCAAAAACACATTACCAAATTAAATAGCTTTCGGTCGATCCATTCGCAAATAACGCCGCCATTTTGACGGGAATAACCGAGTGAATAAATGAATATGAAAAGCTGAGGAAAAAGATAAAGGAAGATGAGAACAAACGATTTGAAGGAATTTAAAGGAAGAAAGAAAAAATCAACACAATCTACGGATAAAAAGTACTTGGAGCGTTCTTATCTCTACAAACACCATTGTTGCTAAAAATTGAATGAAAATCTGTTTATAAATAGATACAATGTAGGAAAAGGCAATTCTCCATATTTCGAACTATTTTTTTAATATATGAATATATCTCTCATTCGAAAAATTCCTGGATCCGCCCTCAAATCCAATAAATTCTTCCTGGGGCCTTCGATAAAATATCATTTGGATTCATCCAGAACTATTGAAGATATTCGGCTAAAAATGAGACAAACAAATGTGAAAACCTATAAGAATGAAAAAAAAAAGAAAAAAAAAAGAAAAGGGAAATTGAAAGATATCACTCAATCGTGAAATAAATTTCTGGATTCATCCCCAAAATTAATCAGCTTTGAAATTCATGAGATATCGTTTTGGGGAGACATACAAAATGAATGAATACATTTACTGTTATACTTATTACGCATCACACAAGCGTTTTTGAACCTAGCACTTATGGGAACACATTAAATGATCAGATTTAAAATAGATGATTAAACTACAAAGCACCTAGAGAGCGCATACCACTGCAGACGCCGTTCAATAACTAAAACCAATTGAAAATAAAACATCACAAAAAGAAGGGAGAGAACATAATTCTCGTGAAGTGTACATATATTGAGTAACGTCCCTTGAAATTTTAATTCAACTTTTTGTCAATTGTTCGTTTTAATCTCTTTTCCAGTAGAATGATAAAAACTATATCTCAATCGGAAACCAATTCCAGGATCAGCCCCAAAGTTCAATCACTTCTTTCGTTATTCAAAACCCAATCCCTTACAGAATTTCATTAAAATTAATTGAGGACTTTTAGAGATATCGGGCAGACAGAGGGACAGACTGACAGACACATAGATAGAAGAACAGGCACAAATGAATGCATTTACCTCTTACAACTTCGTTGGTAAGGTAAGTAGAGATAAGGAGAGTGAAAATGTGTGTGGCACTTAGGAGAGGCATTTGAGGATTAATCAAAGACATAAAGTGTCAGCATCATCATCAGCAGCCTGTCAGCATCCGTTGTTGGATATAGACCTTCCCCAAGATTCGCCAGACCTCTCAATCAAAGGCATCGCAGAGCCAGTACTTTCTGAATTTATCTAGCTCATCACGTCAGCTTACTTTCTGTCAGCCACAGTTTCGCACATGATCTCTTAGGATCCACATCGTGAGTCGTGATGTCCATATACCCGTAAAAAATGACAGGGTCATCTATGTAAGGATCAGCTCAGAAGGACCAAAAGCTATTTTATCAGTTAATCTATTTTTAATAATTCAAGTATCCTAATTTCATTTTTTCTAAGTTTCAACTCAGCATTAAACATTCTTTCAGTCACTTATACACTCGTTGTTTTTTCTTTTAGTTTCGAACGTCCACTGATTCTATGATGTACTCTTTGCTGTTGTGTCTCAACAGCTCATCTCATTTTATTACAACTCTATATTTGTATTTATCAGCCGTGTTAATCTATTTTATATGGACCAACCCATTATAATTTTTACGCTATAACAGGAGCCGGACAAAACGAATAACTAGATAAATATACAATTAAGTATGTATAGCTTTTATTTGAATAGATCTATACACTTAATATGTATTTATAACATATCATTTTACCAACAAATTATATTGAATTTCGGACCATAGTTTCCATCTTATTTTTTAAGCAATGATTTTTTTAAAAATTTTCGTTTCGGAAGTTTCAACGGTTAATGACTTAAAAACAACAACAAACAATTTATTATAGAAACAAATCTTGACAAATGTTGCCAAATGCAGTCGAAAATTGTATAAATAACGTTGTGGGTTTGAACAGAGTCTATATTTATCTTTTCTATGTTAGAAGAGGTAAATATTTATTTGATGAATCTTCTCTTCTTTTTGATTCCTTTATTGCAAATGCAAGTGTTTAAAATATCTTATTGTGGTGGGGATTTGCTTGCCTTGAAAATCGGTATACGAAATCTTTGGCTTTTACTATGTAAGGATACCTACCATTGGTATTGAAGGCAAATTCTATTTTGGGGCTAAGCTACATTGAAAATTTTAGTTCATCAAATGTTCATAACTAACAAATAGACTTTAAGGTGTTACTTTAATAATGATTTTAAAAAATAATTTCATGAAGTTTTGGACAAATACTGAACGCTCGGAACAATATTCTCAAGAGTTACTTTAATCTTTAGTGAATTCTATTTTTCCATATCAACGCATTCGTACGATATAAGATAGAGCAAAAGATAGATAGATGAAGAGATAGAAACTTGTTGGACCAAATCTGAAGACCTTTCATTGTTTGACAGGGAGAGGCCGCCATTTCTCTCTGAAATAAATTTGATGAATAGTCATTAATTTATCAACTTCAAAAATGAAGGTCTAGGTGTATCTTGGTTGATTTCGAATCCTGGGATCCACCATGAAGTGTACCATAAAATGAATAGCATACACGTAAGATATTTGTCTATGAGCGCCAGTGAGTTTACGCTTCAATCGTTGTCCATTTTATGGAACACTTCTCAGCGGGTCGTGGGGTACTTGGTTCAAAATCAATCGTGATAAACCAAAATCTTCATTTTCTCTGAAGTTGATAAATTAATGACTATTCATCAAAAATTATTCCGGATAGAAGTGATGGCCACTCCTTGTCAAAGGATGAAAGGTCTTCAGTTTCGGCCCAACAAGTTTGTCTAACATCAGTTCATCTTTCTATCTCAGGGCGTATGAACCCGCTTCTAAAACAAGAAAGGCTTCTGGAATTAATGAATGGTAATGTTAAATTTATTGCATGACGACACATATGTATCTTTGTAGATGTTGAATACATGCGCCTTTGTGATAATCATTCGGGAATTTGCTGTTAAGTTGGAATAAATGTTGAGAGCTTGAGGTAGTGTATTCTGAACGAATTAATATTTTCTCAGTGGTCTTTTTCAATTTTTTTTTCAAATAATTCAAAGAGTTCTTCAGACGATTAGACTCCTTTTTGCCTTTTGTGTTATTAACACGACATTCCAGTCGATCCGTTCCGCGGTCTTCTTCAGATGTACTGTTTGAATGTAATGATGACAAAAAGAATACTTTTCCAACAGTATCTAAACAATATTCTGTTTAACAGAATCACTCTTGAATAGTACACCCGAAGAAGGCCGTTGAATAGATCAACCAAAAAATTGCGTTAACAATGTTAACAACAAGAAGGAGTGTAATTGTTTGAAAAAACTCTTTGAATGTAAATGACCTTTATCAAAACTTTACACAGTATCTTCTCTTAATAAGTAAACGATTTCATGTTGAATATCTTGATATTTCGTGAAGACAAGTCCGAGAAGATGTCTGGGGAAATAGCTGAACGAAAAAGTGACAGGTGATGAATCTTTGCCTTCTTTTCATGGACTCAAGTTTATCGGTCCATCTTTGGGTTATACAAAAGGATTGTCAGAAAGTTGACGGTCCGAAAAGCTCGCTCGTTGAAGTCGGAACAAATTGCTTTGCGTGTCTTAAGGACAAATTGAATAGCTACAAGAAAGAGGCCAGATAGATTGGAAGCAACCAAAATGACGCAAAAGAATTTTAACTGTGATATCAGCTTCATTCATCTATTTCTTGTCTTTGGCAGCTAAAACCAGTTAGGGGTTCAGAGGTGGGGTAGGAGTGAGATGCCTTTGTCTCGATAAAGCAAGCAAAGGCCTCCCACTCAAATATTGATCGGTCTCCTCCTTAGGAGTATTAGTGGGATCGCCATGGCCAGCTCTTTACATGATCCCTGGCTGCTTACTCTTAGGTGCCTAATTGCCGGGAATGGGTCAGGATAAGCAAAGGGTTTGGAAAATCTGTCGTAATTTAATAAGCAGGGATCGGGGATAAAATAAACCGGGGGAATAGGAAAATATGGCCACCGACACAATTCAGTAGGATCTGAACAAACCGTAGTCGTTTTAGAAAGATGGGGTAGGCACATTGGAAGTAAAAACATACAGTATTGACAGGAAGAAGAAAATTCTTTTGCTTTCGAAATTAAATTGAACTGAAAAGATTTTTGGTGGTAAAAATATTCAAAATCGCTGGAATTATCGGATACAATCATCAGCTGAACGTTGATTATTTTCACGCAGCGTTCGTTCGTTTGTGTTCGTGTGCGCGTCTTGTATACAGCTCTGATATAAGACGACTTGACACAATAAGAATCAGAATCGACACGATTATATTGAAAAGTTTATCACCATTGAGAACATTTTCTTTCGATTTGATGTATCATGTTGTTTAGAAAATAAAAGGAAAATTGAAATAGTATCACTCAAAGTTTGAATCTCCATATAGAGCAAACCCAACCCCCAAGACCAAGACAATCCCATCAGTTTCAAAAAGAAGGGTTTACAACCAATGTATCCTCCAGATAGTCACCTATGGAGCTGAAACATGGAACTTAACAAAAAGATTGGCCCTCAAACTGAGAACGGTTCGACGTGCACACGAAAGTATGATACACAAGATACAAGTGTTTGCTACACAGTCTTCAGTGCTATGAAAGAAAAGAATATGAACGTTTACTTAACGGAAGATTAATTAACAACCTTTTTCTATTTTTATATGGAACAAGTTCAAAGCACAGATTGAAGAATGGTGGTTGGGCATGAGGCTGCTCCATTCGTTTGCCAATCTTACAGAGAATCTTTGTGCAATTTTATCCCCCACTCCCGAAAAACATTCAATACGTACCCAACCAGAATTTGTTTGTGAGACATAATCTCTGTTCCGCACAAGCTACGAGTATTTGCAGCTCGTAAAAAGTTCCAGTGCTGTAAAGAGAGAATGTGAACGTTTACTTAACGGAGGACCAATTCATAACCTTTTCTAATTTCATATGGAACAACTTAAAAGCCCAGGTCAAAGAATAATCGTTGGGCCTGAGGCTATCATCTCCAACTCATGGTTGGTCCCAAGAATTCAATCATAAAGACATAAACGATCCTACTTCTCGTTGACAAAGATGTGAAGACTTTAATGATTCATATTTTGAGTATAAATATTTCAGATTGACTTTTATTTTCCAAACAACTTCATTAGCAGCAGAACCCCTTCGATGTCTGTAATTGGATACAGACCTTTCCTAAGATTCACCATAACGAAGATTCTTCACGGTAAGAATAGAAAACGCATGGAACAACCTCAGTGAAAAGACAGACACATCAGAGAATATCAATATTTTAACAAGAAGGGAATTCTTATCCAGGTACCACTAAGAGGGCAACCGCGGATAAAGGGTAACCTCAAAAGGGGTAAGAGCAGATAAGAGAACCAACTGAAAGGGAACCTACAGACAATGGGGGACCTTTACACTGTACACCTAAATGAGGTTATTCAATGCTCTGTAAAGTTTTTGCTCAACATTTTTCATAACATATAATTTGCGTCGCAAGTTTTGATAATGTTTTAATAAACTAATAAATACCACGATATGAGATATGCAAAAAAGTTTTTAAGCTTCTTGAATAATAGAACGCTCTTTACATCACATATCTATAACGAAAATTCTCTTGTGATGATGGGGGGTGGCAAAGCTTCTAAAAGAAATGTATGTAAGTATGTATGTATGTAAGTATGTATGTATGTATGTATGTATGTATGTGTGTGTGTGTGTGTGTATGTATGTGAACACATTTTAAAATAATCTCAATTCTGATATCGGCCATACTGAATTTAACTACAAATTTTCCTATTAATTTAATCCTATCCCATCTAAACTGAAGCTGGCTTAATGACTGCTGTGAAAAGAGACCATTTCATATTCAAGTGCACATTTAATTTTCTTTATAGATGCCTGACTTCCTGGTCTTTGTTCAAGTCCTTATAATTATTTTAAAAAATGTGGCGTTCCGATGTTTACACCCTTTTTGTGGTTCGCATTCGAAACCGTTTATAAAGTTCTCTAGAGCGTCTGATTTATATCTTGAACCAGCTTTTCATTCAAATTTGTTGGAACATTTATCCTCCAAGTTTTGTTTGTTGGCAAATTATCATCTGTGAAGGTAAAAAGCACCATAGATCTAAATAATAATAGTTACTCTAACAGAGTATAAATGTAGACTTGAGAAATTTTGTGTATATATTATAATGCAACATGAAAAATGTCCTATAACAAAATCGAGTATACCAATAATCTTCAATCGAGCCACTGTTCCGTATACAACTTACAGGCTATTATCCAATTATTTATTCTATTTATATATATATATATATATATATATATATATATATATATATATATATATATATATATATATATATAGATATATATATATATATATAGAGAGAGAGAGAGAGAGAGATTTGTACGTATTACTAGATGTGTGCAAAAGTCCCCAGCGAACAATCAGTTTTCAACCGTGTATTCATTTTATAGTTTTCAGAATAACAATACTGAGAACTTTTGCACACAATAATGGCAATATGAAAAAAAACATCGAGTGGACCAATAACCTTTTATGTAAATCAGTATATGCGTGTACCCATCTGTATGCGATTGTCTACTCTACATGAGTTTATGTTCTAACCGGGTGGATTTCATGTAATTAGTTGCATTGATATTGAGGGTCTATAGTGGTTATGCCATTATCCAAAATGGACAGTGACACACCAGTGGAGGCTTTGTTGTATGGTAAATTGGCTAATGGAACCTGATCTGTTGGGCGTCCAAAACTACGCTATAAAGATACATACGAAAAATACTCTTAAATTTGGTGATGTCCTGGACCAATGGAGATGAGAGCTAGATAATAGTCGAGAATGGAGACAATTCATCACACTTGCGAAAGATTCAATGAGAAAAGAATTGATAAATACGAGAGAAAAAGAGACGAAAGAAGAGACACAATAATAATCTCTGGAATTTTAAGAGGCTAATATATAGTCGGTATATGTTTGCTGTTTGGATGTTGAATGTGTCACACTCGTTTCAGGTCTGACGCATATATATATATATATATATATATATATATATATATATATATATATATATATAATCTAGAAAACACCGATTCGTTAACGCAAAACCCATTAGCCGCAATGATCCAATTGAAGAATGACTGCTCGTAATGTTATTGCTTTTTGGGATAAACGGGCCCAACCCTCATGACTGAAGAGACTAATAACTGACAAACCTACAAGATCTATGAGATTGAAGGTCAAAAGGGGACAGTTTGGCAAGAAGATGCAAAAGAGCGGAACAAGTTAGAAGACAAATGATCCCGTGTTTTCGGCTTCGTCATAATTTGGACATTACAAGGGCCACCAATGCCATTACGCTCAGTTGGCTTGAAAAACATCCGAAAACATTGCCCCAGGGCAACTGATCCTAGCTGTACAAGTCTCTTATTCAATCTATCATTTATATAAACTTGAAGAACAACTAGGCGTAGCCAGGACTTTTTATCAAAAGCGTGGGCCAGGTTTTTAGAAGTTCAAGTAAAATACATAGATTTTTTCACAGCTTCAAGAATAGAATTATAATAATCCTATTGTTAGTGAATTTGTACTGTAACGCTGAAAAAGTGGCACATCGTAGCGTGAACATTGTTAATGTAATACCCTTAAAATTTCCAGTCCAATTGGGCTGCCGGTTTCAAGTAATTCATTCAAGTTTAACTCGACTAAGATGTGTCTATCCAAGGGAGGTGACTCCAGGTTATGATATCACGATAATATCCAAATAAGCACGAATAAACAAATATAAATTGCATAAATTGGAAGTGACTTAACATAACTTAGTGGCCGCCGAAGTCGGCTTTTGAGCGAGTGCTTTTGTATAAGATTTCTAATTCTATTTTAGAAATTCTGAGAGATTACATTTATTCGAAGTATTTTATAGAAAATAAAAAATTACCCATTGAAAAAAATGTGGATCTTATCTTGTTTCCTTTCTTTCCATTTATTACGATCCGTACGACAATACGATTGTCCTATGATTTAAAGAGAAATGCAAATAACTCTGATTGTTGTGGTCCTGGTAACCATTTATTCATTGCTCACATCTACTTCTATGATACGTCAAGTCTATATCTAAATCTTTTGTCAGTAACGTTTTTCAAGGCAGATAACTATTTGGAAATATCAAGTATAGTAAGTTTCAGTTTTTACAGTCTATTTACAGATGAATTAGACAGAAAGGTTACAGTAGAACGCATCTAACTCATTACAGTAGTAATGGTTAGCATCACGAGCTTGTTGACCATTACTACCAATATTGTAAAATTAGGGATTTCATGATATCGAAATGTCTACGTCTCATGAAGGTTTTGTTTAGCGTGACTGACAAACAAGCAAACAAACACACAGACGGGCACCACCAAATTATATAATATATATATATATATATATATATATATATATATATATATATATATATATATATGTATGTATATATTATAACTTCATCTATGTGTACTGACTTTTAAGTCTCCTACACAGTCACGTGATCTTAATGTCACATGTACCTCAGCGGATGTCCGTTCAACCAATTGAGGAAGATGACCTTTTGGATGGGTAATTAACGACCAACAAGCGCGCCCGCGTGTGTGTGTATGTGTGTTTGTGTGAAGGGAATGATATAATATTCACGCAACTGAGTAATGATGTCTAATAATTATCTTAGAATATAAACAATGTACAAGGTCTTCCCGGAAAGTATCCACCCATTTCATAATGAAAATATTAAACTACCTAGGGCGATGGTAGCTTAGTCCGTCTCAGCAAATTCATATACGATGGGGCACCTTAAATACACACATACAGTTCTATTTATTAAAAAAGCACACACGCACACACACATCATCATCATCATAATCATCATCATCATCATCCATTATGAGTCCACTGCTAAACAAAGGCCTTTCCCATATTCTTCCATGTGTAATTGGGTTAGCCTCTGTCTTGTCTTACCGGCAAACCTTTCTTTCTCGTCTATTCATTTGGTGTCTGGTTTTTCCTTACGACAGTAATCTGACGGGAACCTCTTGCTCCATCTGTTGTCCCCTCTTTTCGCTATGTGTCCAACCCATCTCCATCTTAGTTGCTTGTACCATATCCTTCACCCTGGTCCTCTCTTGGTTCCATGTTGATTTTGTAGCGCAAAAAGTTATTCCTTATATTGCTCTCTCCATCGCTCTCTGTGCTATTCTGAGTTTGTTTTCGGAGTGGTTCTGAAAGTTTCCAGGTTTCGTAACCGTACGTCAAAGTTTGTATCATGCATTGATTGTGTACTCTACGTTTTAAAAATATTCGTAATTTGTTTTTCAGAATGTCTCTGTTTACACCAAATGATTCCTAGCCAGCGTTCTGAACCGTCTGATTTAATTCCCATGGTCTTTCTCTTGCTTCATCGCCTGGCCTAGGCAAGTGTATCCCTTAGCTTCATCCAAGGCTTCAACATATATATATATATATATATATATATATATATATATATTGACTTATAAGGATAAATAAACCTTACCACCAAACACTTCACTCCCGAGTCTGTCTCACTCTCTAAAGTACACATTATATATATATATATATATATATATATATATATATATATATGTGTGTGTGTGTGTGTGTGTATGTATATATGTATGTATGTATAGTGCTGCTTTAACGTAGCGTCGCTCTTTCTTTTGGGCTTTTTAGCCCAGCGGAAAGGAGATGGCTCAAATAAGCGTTTTATCCTCGTTTTCTTTTCTTGTACGTTCACTGTCCATATCTGCATTATTGTTTCTCAACGAAGACAATTGTGTTATTAGTAAATGGATATATAATCCGACAGGATAACTATGGTGACTTTTTTTTATCTGAAACTCTATCTATCTATCTATATATCTATCTATCTATAATACGAGGTTTGTCTTGGAAGAATCCAACCATTCAATACTAGCGAAAAGATAGCCTGCCTAAGGCAATGGTGCCTTAGTCCCTTCAAAATACCTCATTTAGGACTCCACACACTCATCTTTTCGTCCCTTTCACTTTTTAAAACAGTTTTCGAAACCCTCTTTCAAGATCGTCTTCGGTTGCCTCGTCACGTTCTCCTTAATCTCGACCACGATCTGAAATTTCTTCTTGAAAAAGCCAGAAGTAACAGGGAGACAAATCTGAACTGACCACGCCACTCACGTTTGATGAGAACTTTTGATTTCCCCAGTTTTGAATTAGAGCTTCCCGTTTCTTAGACTGGCTGCCAATGGAGGATGACAAGTCAACCACGCTCAGCTATTTACCCACAGCCTAGATGAGAGGAAGAGAGAGATATTCATCAATGCTAAATAAGTGCAAACTGTCTCAAGTCAGTGTTTCACCTCGGTTCACCAATCCCATTCTCTGTGCTGTTAACCGTTAGGCTATATGCACTGCCTTAATAAACATAAAAATGGCAATTTTGTTGTGGATTAATGGTTATCAAGATAATCCCGTGGGTCGTTACCATAATAGTGTCCGACTCTTATAGGTTTATGCTGCACTGAGCCAAATGAATGTCATAATCATATATCAAGTTGATATTAATTGATATTTACACATGTCTGTCTCTTAGCTGCATTGGTCGATGCCTATCAAAATCGAGGCCACTATGGTCTGTGATAGGTTCTTATAACTGCTTATCAAATATACATAGTGTCTAAAAAAGTAATGCCCGTTTTCCAACGTAATGTGGCAGAGAGTCGTCTAATTAAAAATAACAAACAGTGTATGATTTGCGATCACATTACATTATGGCGAAGATACATAACGGTTGCATTATGCATGACTGGCTTGATGATAATTTGGGAGGTCGCTTGGCTATGACAACGTGGTGCTGTCGAATAGTTGGGAAGATCATCTGACTCAACTCGCTCGGATTTTTTTTCCGTGGGGAGTCCTAAAGAGCATAATGTATGGTACAAAAACCAACCACCATACAAGAATTTAAAACCAGGGTAGAAAAAAAAGTTGCTACCATCGTCTAAGAAATTTGTCGACTGAGAAAATTCATAAAAATGGACGGCAATGTTGAACCTTACATGTAACGCATTGTATAAGTTTGTGTTTACCTGATCTGTATTTTTTCAAAGCAGAATCAGATGTTTATAAAATGGGTGTGAGAGTGAGTGTTCATAAGTTGTAAGAAGTTTATATGAAGATATAATGAAATAGCGATTCAACTTATGACTTCACATCTTAAATGAGAAAGGAAGCCTGTTCATTCTCTTTCATTCTTCAGTCCTTGAAAATATTCAGTATTTTCTGAGCGCTCGCCGACCACCTGCAAATTTACAGTCACGCCCTGCCGTGTCATTCACACGTTTTATAATGCCTCGTGGTTGCTTCATAAAAACGCTATAAACTTTAAAAACACATTTTTCTCCGTTGACTAACTGAAAAAGTGAACAACATATTTTTTCGATTAAAATTAAGATAGAAGAGATATAAATCAAAAATTAGTTATGGTTGACAATGTTCAATCTAATATAAAAATCAAAGTCAAGATAATATTGCTGCTACCGACGATACTAGAGTAAAAACAATATCAATCATGGTGCCTAGCGATCGGGCGAGGATAAAGGTTATATTTGATCTTCTGTCAACTGTGGGGTTCTTGTAGCGCAATTGGTAACAGCAGCTTGCATGGATAACTAGGTTCACCCAAACAAAAGGAATGTGATTCATAGTTTTACCAAGAGCTTATCCTTCATTTCCGACCCGAACTGTTTACCAAAGGCTGGAGATTGATTGTCTGAGTGGTTATGATGAAAAGCAAGCTTAATCAAAATGAAAGAAATTCTAGTCAAAATTTCTAAAACCATTTTCCCTCGGTTTTATCCTCTTCACAACTGTCAACCAATAGAATCTCAACTCTGATTCATTACGCAAGAAAATGGACACTTTTTGATATTTGTCTAAATTTTTGAGACTTACCTGCTATTATTATAAATTGATCCTTTTGGGCCTGTTTTTTTGTTTTTGTTGGGTGTTTTTTCACCTCTCTACCGTAAAATGGCCAAAGGGTATTCTGGGGGAAAGATTGTAATGACAATCACGACAAGGAAACTGGTGTGCGTAATAACACCTGGTCTCAGAAATGTATGTATACTATCGAAAAGCAACGAGATTTTCAAAATATGATGATCTTGGGGTCATGCATGTATTCAGGACTCGGACATCATTATCGCTAACCCAGGGAACTTAAGTAGTATCTCACAATTATACAGTACTTCGTTTGTCAACTTGTAATCGAGTAGCACAAAATATGATTGCCATTGCTTAGTTTTGAAGCAGGGTTTTTCATTCTTGGTAATTTTTAGATATTTCGAGATTGAAGAAGCTATGATCGTAGCATTGATATATTACAACCAAACTATAATGGCTGGTATTATTGTCCAGTATCTGAGGTCAAGCACAAAGTCAGCTTTAGAAAACTGATTTTCAAGACAAACGGGACGTCTTCATTTTTAGGATTGGTGCAACATTATCTTCCTGCTTTTCTCTTCACGCCACTTTTCATTTTTACAAAAAATGCAATAAGTAACAATAGCATTCGGCATTTTGTTTATTGAAGCAGCATGCACACTTTTTCTCTATTTCCTGCACCTCTTCAGTCTTCTGTACCTCTCAGCAAACCAACATCTGATTACTCAGCCTAAAATACCACCATTACTATTTTCTTGGTCTAGAAACGCTGTGTATATTTTCCATATAAATAAATGGTAATTGCTTCTTCGCTTTACACCATTTCGGCTCACGAATTAAAAAAAAAAGATTTATGGAACGTTTTACTTTTTGATAGTGGGGCAAATCCGTGTGTGTACGTGCGTGTTTTAAATTGTTGGGTCACGGAGCAGACATAACGTTTTGTAAACCAAACGTAATAAAAGCAGGATGAGTTGTGTGAATTTATTGAGCCCTATCAAAAGAGGATGACACCCCGTGGGTAATTCATTAGAAATGTAAGAAAAAACTTTCCCAATATTACAAGTCCCGTAAGACACAGAATAAATACATAAAAAGACTCTTTCTTACAAGAGATAATAAACATTATTTATAATTCAGTTTTTCTTTCAGTAAATAAAAAAAGAGAACAATTACCACTTTCTTTCTCTTGTATCTCAAACCAGTGCCCCTCTCTCTCTATTTTATTCTTTGTCATTTTATTGTTTTTTCTCTTGCTTTAACTCTCTACCCTTTCTGATGTCACTATTTTTTTGTTGATATTTCCTTTTCTTATCTGAATTTGGTACTAGACTTGGCATAGTTTGGCACCAGATCACTGGTGTGTTAAACACACAGTGACAATCGAACTCATGGCATTAATAATGGTCTGCGCAAGTCTCAACTTGAAGGTAACCGTCGCTACACTGCTAGCATACACATAAACTTTTACTTATTTAACACACATACGCACACACATATGTTCCGAAAGTAGAGCGCTCTCATAAAAATCTCTCGTGAGTGAAAATGGTGTAAAGCGAAAAAATAATTATCATCAATTTATTTGTAAAAGAATTGCGCGTTCTCGGCTTTTAAAATGATATGTTAGTTTGAGATTCTGTGCATGCGCTGCTGAAAACGCCTAACCCTACACGCAAACAACAACACTGGATGTGATAAAGTCTTTTCTCGTCAAATTTATGAATGAGTTAAGCGGGTTTGAAATCGCAAAGAAAGTGGATCATTCTTGTTTCAAGGGACTGAAACCTTCAGCATAGGTAGGATGTATTGCCAAAGAGGGGCAGAACATCTTGAGAACCGTTGAAAGGTCACGAAAAGAGCTACCCCATCAAAAGAAATAGCATTGGAACTCATGGGATACAATAGAGAAAAGTGCAAATACACATACACATGCACACATACGCACGCACGTACATATACCACCTATGATATATGAGTGGAAAGACGAGTTACGATTCTTGCACCATAAGTAACCATCAAAGTGCATTTGTTGATTTTCTCAGATGAAATCACAAGGAGGGGATATTGTTCTGGTTTGTTCGATTGTAGAGGGTCTCTTTTCACGAATAACGAACAGAAAAGAAGTGTGGGTAAAATTCAAGAAGCAACTGGAAGCAACAGGAAGCAATGAGAGCAAATCAAGGGTATCATTTACTACCAGTAACGATTGCTCTAATAAATGAATAACCCTACTCTTAAGCATAAATCATCTAATTAATTACTACAACCCACTTGGTATTATCACTATTTTTCCACCGATGCATTCTTCCGTCTTCCGCTTGTATATAATTCACAATGAAGATATTATCCCGAACAATGCGAAGAATCATGATAATGATGCATCTCATGGTCTCAAACAATGAGGAAGGCCGAATAACACACCGACTGAAACGTGGTGATCCAACAAACGATGATGAGAATACAAGTCCAAACAACTCGGGGAATAATTGGCATTTTATTTTGTACTCGCCTTGGCCTGGAAACTATCATATTCTCCAAGTTAGAGCATTTTGATCATATTCTGCAAACAAAAAGCTTACTGCGATGTGCCATTTTTGCTGTACAGACATATAGGTTAAGGAACATACAAACAAACATGCAGAAATTAGATCATTATAATATAGACTAGTTTAGCCGTGCCATCTAAAATGATGGCATATATGAAATAGATGGATACACATTGCATGTTATATACGTGGATAATACAGGTTTGCATTGCAGTGGGCTTGGAGAGCAGCGTTCTGTTGACCACAAATGGATTTTAAATATTTTTGTTTCTATTTATATCACTTTTTATATTTAGCTATTAAAAAAAAATTTAACCCATTATACTACGTCGTCAAAACATACAATTTTATTTTCACTACGCCATCATGAGATAAGTACACATGGCTTGTTTTTATAGCTAGATTGCGGTGTTTTTTCCATTAGGTTTACACTTACGTCTTTTTTATGGAATAAAATTTGACAGAATGTCTTAAAGGAGAAAGCAGCAAGGCCAGGTTAGCGGGTTTGCCTTTTTGAAGAAAGAATATATATCTGCCCGATCCGCTTACTAACAAGTTTTACGCAAACATAAATTACTGTCAGTCCGACGCAGTTAGGCATAACTCTTTGGGGTCTCCTTACTTTTTTGTAGAGTGTCACCAAATGTTATACCTTGACGGTGACGTGGGTTTTTGGAATCATCGACACAGATTCAATGATATGTGCAGGGGTGATGGTGGGGAGGAGGAGTAGGGAATTGTTATATAAGCGAGTGGGGAAGGAGGCAGAAAATTAAAGGGAGACCAAAAAAAGTGTGTTTATGCATGAGAGAGAGAGAGAGAAAGGGAGAGAGAGAGAGAGAGAGAGAGGGAGAGAGGGGTAGAGAGAGAGGAAGAAAGAGTTTGAAATAAGTGGTGATAGAAGAGAAAAAAATGAAAACACGATATCTTTCAAGAGAGAGTGAGAGAGAAAGGATAGGGGAGAAACAAGCGGAAAGGAAGAGAAGGCTTTCTATATACAACACTGGTCAAAATAAAAGAAAAATTTATTGAAATGTTGTTCTTATTCAAAGTAATTGGCACCGAATGTTGAAATAGATCGAAATCGGAGCTCTTGGTACGAACTGTACGAAAAAGTTTTTATCAAAAATGGTTATGGAAAAATACTCAAGAAGAACCATTAGTAAAAAAAATACATTGGACAAAATAAAAGAACAGTTTGGTTTGCTTTCACGTTCAAGACATGTCTTACAGCAATGGCAATATTGACCTAACCAAAAGATAAGTAGCAATGTTCTCACAGTTGCATCTGCTACTAGACCTTCCAGAACACGTTAAAAAGTCCATCGACAACAAATCATCAAGATGAAGACTGACGGCATCTCACTCTCCAGTTTCAAGAGAGCTGAATCGGTCCAAGGGTGGAATTCCGATTGTTTTGAAATTGTATGATGAAACAAAATTTTATTGTTTCACAGAAAGTTAATTGACATCGTAAGACAAGCAATAGAGAGGACAAGGTATCCAAAAGACATCCCATGAATGATCCCTTCAACACACTCCAGCAAGAATTTAAAGGCAAAACGAAGTTGATCTCAACACGGATATCCAGAAGAACACATTTAGATTTGTCTAAGGCTCATTTCAGAGATGAAAGTAGATTCAATTTAGTTTGTTCTGACGGTGAACAGTTTATTCATTGTACAGGCGACAGACCTGAACCAAAGTGTCAAACATTCTGCTAGGTTCGGAGTGTTTTGTTTCATGGTATGTGGGATTTTCTCCGCTGAAATGAGAAATAATGGGATGGTAAATGCTAAAGTGTATCTAAACCTAGCGAAGGAACAAGCTATTTCTTCTCTACCAGCATCTCCCAATCGCTGGAAAACGCTCCCTGTCACACTGCAAAACGAGTGAAAGATTCTTTAAAGAGAACAACATTGAAGTCATGAAATCATCTGCCCAAAATTCCGACTTGAATCCTTTCAAGGACATGTGGAAGATAATAAGAGACGAGATATTCTGTAACCATTCCCTTGTTTTTGCACGATGTTTTTTTTAAAAAGTATTTTCCTTTATTGACCATTTCGAAAGCTTTTTACTCCATGAAGAATATACGACGAGCAACGATTTCTTTAAATTTCAACATCCTTTGGCAATTACTATCAATAAGAACAACATTTGAATAAACTGTTCTCTCATTTTGACCGGTACTGTATGAATAGATGGATAAATTGTTTCATTCACTTTCAGTGAGTCTACTTTAAGCGAGCTTTTAGATATATCACGTCGTGTAATTCTTTCCGTGTATTACATGTACACGAATACAGACCATACATCAATCATGTTTACCACGTTTTGATTTGATTACTATAAGTTCCATGGTTGTTTTGAAATTAATAACCGTGTCTTTTTAAAGTTTTAATAAGTTCTGAAAAATACCTGATAACAGGGAGGGAATTAATGCTGAGCTCTTGCAATTTGGTATAATGTTAGATATGACCATAACATTTTCAAAAATCTCCACTAGCAAGCTGGTGCTGACCTGCAGTGGCCTTTGCGCTCAGTCCAATGAGGCCACCATCAGAAAAGCGCCGAACTCATATCTTCACGGCTGGTAACCTAAGATTATTGTGTAATTCCCCTAATTACATGTATTTTCTTTTGAGAAATCCTTGTCCGCAGTTATTTTTGCTTTTAAAGTTCATTTTGATGTCAGAAATCACTTTCTAATTTTTTTCCATCAAAATGACCATAGCTTGGAATTTGAAATTAATTAAATTTCTTTGGAAACACACATACTTTGATAAACAGATAATTAAAGGTACGCTCGACTATACATATTGCATATCTATGATAGGTTAGATCAGGCCCCCATATCATTGTACATTAAGCTTAGTCTGATTGCAGTGTTGAGTAATATTGTTTTCAAGGGGGAGTATTGCAGGAGAAAATGGTGGGAGAGAGAGCACAGTAGTTGAAGGAGTGAGAAGAGAAGTAGGTAGCTAGAGAGAGAGAGAGAGAGAGAGGGAGAGAGAGATTGTATTGAAAAAAAATATACTTACAGTGCAGAAGAGGTAACACAAAAGAATTCTTGGATCTACCCATAAGATTTAATCAGTTTTTCTAAGCTCATAGAAAACGCCGATTAAATTAATAGATAACTTCTGAAGATATTCTGTGCACTTTCATATAGCTGCGATGCAGCAAAGGTAATTGTAAAAAATATCTGGATTGTCCAAAGATTTAATCTATTCTCCCTTAGTCTTTGACCCATCTTTGCTCGGAATAACATTGATATTTATAGAGAACTTTTACAGATAGTGTATGGGCAGATAGAAAGACGACAAACAGGCAGATAAAAACGAGGGAATACATCGGCCTCTTCCAACTTTATTGAGAGAGAGAGAGAGAGAGAGAGAGAGAGAGAGAGAGAGAGAGAGAGAGAGAGAGAGAGAGAGAGAGAGAGAGAAAGGAAGAAAAAAGAAACAAAAAGCTGATTGTTTCAAAGTTAATGTTTTCAATTCATCAAAAGTCTCACTCGAATGTTTGAGAAGGAAATAACAAAAAAGGAAGAACAATAGAGACACCCGAAGAAAATAAAGAGAAGAATCAAGGCTCAGTAGAGTCATGGTTGGATCGGATTCTATAGAAACACGGATAGGGTCCCCTGCGGATGTAAGTCGAAACTCGGGATAGGGGAACTGTTGTTTACACAAAAATTTATCATCTTTTCGGGTCAGTCTGTTCTCGTATATTACAGACACTCTATCAGTTTAGAAACAGAACCTAACAAAAGAAAACATCTCAATGGGTGAGAAAAAAAATCCCGAGTGTTAGCTTTTATTTCTTAACACTTTTGCTTCACATATGTCATTTTTGTGAGTTTTCAAAAGAGCGTCCTATTTCTTTCTTTTCATCGGCCGATATTAGAGAAAAAAGAAGATTCACGTGAAATACAAAACATCCATATGTCTAAACCAGCTTGAAAGATACCAACCCAGTGTCGCCAAGTAGGATTTGTTACTTATAGCTAAAACTGGCATTTAAGATATCTAAAATCGACCATACATTAACAAATTATCGATTAAAATTGTACATTTACTTATATTAAACAAACCAGATTTAACCTTTTGAAGATCTGATATCATCTTCGAATGTCGATGTAGAGGCAGAGGGGTCATTTTTACCCAAATATGAAGCCATTGTGCCTATAGCTTGGAATGATTTCTCTGGTATTTCATAGATACTGCATCTATTGTGTCTTCTTGATCCAAACGTAATGTCAATAATGCTTTTTTTTAGTTCAACTCCTATTATATTCCTCCATTTTGATTTTTATTGTATTCATCAAACAGAATATTCCGTCAACTTCATCATTTGAGTGAGTGAGGCAATAGCTAGCCATTTTCGTAGGTACGTATCGGCTAAACTGGAAAAAAATTAACCAGGTCCAGCCAGACATGGTTAATTTGTCAACCCTGTACAAACCAACTATACTGATTTATCAATTAGAAAGTACTCAGAGACCACCTACCTCTGTTAAAGCCTTACACAACCTCAAAACTGAATGAAAATATAAAAAGGGATAGAACTTCAGTGAACGAATATTGAATTACTCCCCTTGGAATTTAAACGTCGCCTTTTCATTTTCTGTTCGTTTTCAAACTTTTTTTCTGCAGAATAATAAAAATGTATCTCATTCAATGAGATATTCTTGGATTTGCTCCAAAAATCAATTACATTTTCCCATGGCCCTAATTTCTTCAAAAATTCCGTTGAAATTCATTAAGAACTATTTGAGCCGGACAGAAAGACGAACAGTCACGAATGAATACATATTCTTTCACCTACTGCGTTGGCAGAGGTAAGAAAGAGGTTTATCTTAATTGTGACTGACTAAGACTCAGCAAACACTCATAAAAAACAGTTTAGATGCATTTTTACCTATCTGGTATATAGGTAAAACACATGGAGACAGACTCACTCAAAGAAGGTCGCACACAGGCACAAAAACATATCACACACACACACACACACACACACATACACACACACATATTTTATCACGTAAAATTTAGGATTTTAACAAAACTACAATTTATGTAGAAATTATTTTAAACTAAAGATGTATTCACGATTATCATAAAAGATACATTCTCCATCACAGGTCATCATCATTATCATCATCAGCAGCACTAGTAGCTGCTGCAGCCTTTTAAGATCCGTCAGTCTACCCGATAAGGAACCAATACCTTCTGAATTTTTCTAGATTGTCACACCATCTTATTTTTTCCGGTCACAAATCGCATGTGATCTCTGGGGGTCCAGCATTTGTCTGACTTTCTTGTAACTTGACCAGCCCATTCCAATTTGAGTTTTCAAATGTTTTTTTTTTTTTTCAAATATTTCTGACACTTGTTGGTTCGTTCCCAAATATAATTGTTGTCGTGATCTTTTTATATGGTGTTAAGCATGATCCAATCTTATGCACATTGCGCGGTTCTTAGTTTGAGATCTTTTCTTTTGATACAGCGATAATCACAACTCAAAACAATGCTGCTTCTGATTTTCTATCAATTCACAGGGAAACCATTTGACCAATATTTTCCACCTTTTCTTTCACTGCCCAAATACAAAAAGCAATCATAAGAGAAAATCCAAAGATTTTATGATATCACGGAATACTTTTTATTCAGATAATCAAAGGGAAACCAAAATTGTCAAAATTGTCAACATATTTGAGGTGAAAGTTTTGAAGAACAAAAGCTTAGATAAGTATGAACTAATTGATATAACTGCTCTGTTTAATCTAACTAAATTACGATAAAATAAATCATAGAGTAATAACAATCACTCTGTGCGATGGCATGTTCCTGCACAATAAAAAAGTTATTGTGCATGCCTTTTCATATCTATATTTGACCAGTTCCTTTTGAACGATTTAGCTGCCTCTGTAAGTGTTGTCCAGAAAAGAATAAACCAACCCCCAGAGTCCATGGTCCATCTCTACTCAGATGAGATTGGTAAGTGCAGTTTATCAACAGTTTACTGGCCCCAAATATATCCTATTTCGTATGCGGCTCACTTGATACATTGTGTGTGAGGGCAACCCCTGCCGATGGTATGAGATATAGCTGCCTACAAACAAAAGTCTTTTTTTGCCCGATTCACCCGCGCGTTTTCGCTTGTCCTCTTGTAAAAAACGTGTCACAGATATTTCGAACTGGCAAATGTTGTCATCTGTAATACAGATGGGTGTTTGAAAAAGACTAACGAATGTTCCTATAACCTCGGGGAAAACTATTCTAGTGTCCGATGCTGTACGTTTACCAATGCAACCAGACGATGGAGTGGTGTTGCATATAGTAACAGCTTGAAAAGAAAAATGAAAGTGCTTTGCCCTTCTCTATGTGGGTTGCAAGGTCATGAGCAATGTTGGTCAGATCGTGTGTGTCCTTTTTTTATGCAAAAGAGCATACAATGCTGCTAGTTTGCTGATTTTTTAATTGTATACTTTTCCCTCGTTTTGAACGATTTCTCCTAATCTACTGCATTGATAGTGACAAGCAGTAAAAACACAACTCAAAGCTACACTTGGATATGTTGCTATCATTGTTTGACTCTGCCAACGATGTTGAGTGAGGAATATGTATTGAATCGTGCTTATCTGTCTGTTTGTTCAGACAATATCTGCAAAAGTTTTCAATGAATATTAATGACATTTTCTAGAAAGGTTAGAGTGAAGTGGTCAATTTTAGGGTGGTGTCGAGAAATTCTCCTTTGATTGAGAGATATTTTTCATTCTTTTTCAAACATTTATGTATTCACTCATGTTTGATCACATTGAGGAAAAATTGAGTCAATTTTGGGGTGATTAGAGGATTTTTATTCAAGTATGATATATTTAATCATACATAAAGACAAGAGTCTCAAATATGAAAATCGAAACTTATGCAGTTTCTTTTTCTGCACTGAAGCTATATATGAACTAATTTTCATGCAATTATTAATTAGTGTTGAGCGTTGGCAAAGATACGCGTTCTCTTAGTGTTATTTAGTTGTCGTTGTCACTATCTCAATCATTAGTCTTCTTCATTGTGTTGTTGCTATTGTTATCGAATCTTTTTCCTTTTCATATTTTTTCTTGATCTTTTTCATTTTGACGTCTTTTAGTCTCCAAACATCATGAGCTCCCCCCCCACATGCACACACGCACACACTGAATGAATGTATGTGACTGTGCATGCGTGTGTGTTGCGCACGCGGAAGTTATTATTCCAACGAAGGAAGCAATTATCTCTTTATTCGTATAAACTTTTTTCATATTTCTCTGTTTGTTTTGACCTGTTGTTTTAAAACAAGGAAACATAAAAAACTTTCCTGTCTTATGTTCTACTTTTTCCCTTTCCCCTTTCCTCACCCTCATGTCCCCACTACATCCCACGTCTTCTCCCCACTAGCCCTTGTTTCTTGCTCTTATAATAAAAAAAAAATTCTCCTCTTGTAAAAATCGTACGAAACGCGTGCTTGGATTGCTACTAATGTCAAAACTGGTTGTAGCAAAGCTGATTATGTTATTGTTATCAACAGCATGCAAGTATCACTGATTTTACAAATATCAGGAAAAATTGCATAGGGATTTAGAATGCAAGAAAATCAAATGTTGGCCTTTAGGATCGAACCTTTGCATTCTTCCCTTGCTAATCGATTCCATTCCGAAAAAAGGAATAAAAAATTGTTTCATAATGACCAGTTATTATGGCAATAATGATAATCTTGAAAAATAAATAAGACTTTCCTGTCCATAGTTTTGAGGCAAGGCTACGAACATGTGTGTCTCTGTGTGTGTATGTGAGTGTGTATGTGCGTATGTCCTTGTATGTATCTTTTTCGAGTGTGCGGAAGATTCACAAAATCAATTAGAGTACTGTATATCAAAAGTATTATTGTTTATTAGACTCTCAAGACTTCCTAATGTTCTAAATATGGAAGTCTTCGAGTGCTGGTTATCGGGTTCAGCTCTAATCATCATCAATAGTCTTTTACTATCCGTTGTTGGATATAGATCTTCCCCAGGATCCGCCACATTTTTTTATCATGGGTGTCGCCGTGCCATGATTTTCTGAATTTGTCAAGTTCATCTCTCCATCTTGCATTTTGTCGGCCTCAGTTTCGCATTTGATCTCTAAGAATCCATGTTGTGAGTCGTGATGTCCATCGGTTGTCTGCCAGTCTCGCAACATGGCCAGCCCATTACCATTTGAGTTTTCTAATACATTCTATGATGCCCCGGACTCCAATTTTTTTATATTGTGCTGTCTTGTGATCTCTCCATGTGAGGTTGAGCATGATTCTCTCATTTGCACGCTGCATGCTCCTCAGTCTGTGGGTCTGTCTCTTGGTTAGGTTCTATGTTTCAGTGCCATTGGGAAGATGCATTGGTTGTATACTCTTCTTTTTAGAATTATTGTTTTTGAAGGTTGAGCTTGCCATCCTAGGGTGATTCTTCGCTTGATTTCTTCTTCCTTTGTGGGTTTCATAGATATTTGTTGTCCTAGGTAGATGTGGTGCTTTGTGTCTAAATCCATCATAATCGACCATTAATGGTCGTCCACTTCTGGCCTCAATTTCAAGGTACAAATTACCACTCTTAAAACACTTGAACCAGTTTGGGATAGTACGCTTACATGTTATTTAATTTCTTTCCAATTCTGTGAGCAGCTTCAGTTGATTTGTGGCCCAGTTTAGAATAAATTTCTGAATAATCGTAACCGCCATTTTACCATCCGAAATAAAAGGTACAACGGATATATATATATATATATATATATATATATATATATATATATATATATATATATATATATATATATATATATAAGGATAATGTTATTTGGATAGTGGAATCATAGTTTATAGATGTGCAACGAAATAAGTTTTAGAGTAAAAAACGAAAATACCTTTAATGCATAGTAATCTATTTATGTGATACACCACATGTATGTCAATATTTTTTGTCTGTAACATTTTTCAGGAGAGATAAAATTTGAATTCCAATTATAGAGAAGTCTCCTTTACTTATTCAACTAATTTTTGCAAATGCGTAAAAACTCTGATATCATTCTAGCTGAATATAAACAAGAATGCAGAGTAACATAATATTTTTGATACTGTTCAATGCAAATTTACCTAAATATAGTCGTCATTTTTTGATGACATTTGTAGACTAGTATATATATAGTGGAAAAGATTGTCAAATACTTTGGTTGAATATGTGTAATTAGTATTCTTGAAGAAGATATCTCAGGTTGATTTCCATGCAGTTTGAGAGTAAAACTGACATGATGAATTAAATATTCACAAGGGTGAACATTCAACAGAAATGACACAAACAGCGAGTCACGTCTGTTGTTATACTTACTGATCCCTCATCCCAGGTTTAAAAATAAATGACATGTAATATAAAATAATATCAACATACAATACACATCTTACACTATATAAAATGACACATTACAAGTATAACATAAACTGTATAGTAAGAAAGAGTGGTGGTGCTTCATCAACATTGCAGGGGTACCATGTTGATATATCTTTTTTGTTTTTAAAATCCCCCAAACGTTCACATGGTAAACAACTGATGATCCCAACAAGAGACAATGTTTTCATGGTATTATGATAACAAAGTACATGTGAAGAAGGGGAAAACACTGAAGAAAATTACGTTAATTGCATTCATAACTATTGGGGAATAGGTGACTGAGATGACACAAAAAAAACTTTTTGAAAAAGTTTCTTTAATGTTTAGTGTTTAAAGCTGTGAAGCTTTCTGGACAATATATATATATATATATATATATATATATATATATATATATATATATATATATATATATATATATATATATATATATATTGTCTAGAAAGCTTCACAGCTATATATATATATATATATATATATATACATATATATATATATATATATATATATATGCGTGTTTTCAATGTTGGCAAGTTCTTTAATCGTGAATTAGACAGGCAGCAATATAGTTGTTTCGCTGTAAATGACATACAGAAAACAAATAAACACACTGTCTTAACGACGATGATTTCCTGTTTTACAAGCAGTGAAAGCAATTTTGCAAATGGTGACTTTTAATGAACCTGACCAGTGATTACTTCCCTTGTCTTATCATATCAAGCATTGTTATTATAATGACTTGATCAGGTGGGATTTTTTGCATGGCTGTCCCCGACAATAATAGACGATTACAGACGGAAGTCGCTAGGTAGATAGACATCCCCGGTCAAAGTGTGTTTGTGGTGTGCGCACACGCACACACACACACACACACACACACACACACACATACATATATATATATATATATATATATATATATATATATATATATATATATCAAGGTGTAAATTCTCACGTTGACAATGTTTTGTCTTAATGTTACTCTATGTTAATGGAAGGGTTTGTGAAATAACGGCTTGTAACAGACAGTTTTCCCCTTCGACTTCGAGAATTGTTCTGGAACAACCATAGCCATCAAGGATGGTGAAGGATTCTATCCTTTTTTATATAAGTGCGTGTGTTTGTACATTTGTGAATTTGTTTTCGTGTTCGTGCTTTTTAGCGCTCCTTGCCATACCGTTTTATCTACAGACTTGAAAATTGGCACCAGAACCACTTAAAAAAATTTTTTGAGCTTTTGGGGCATCATTCTGATATGTTCATTAACAACATCTAGTTTCTACAAAAACATGTTTCTAAAGCAACGGTTGTTCAATTATTGACCATATTATGTCTGAAAGAAAAGTTTTTTTCAAAAAGTTCCCCTCATATAGATTTTGTACGTAAGGGGCACAATTTTCTATGTAAGTTTATGTTGGATCAATTTCTTATTTTGTATCATGTAGCATTCACTTTTCTCTTGCTGAAAATTTAGACCTTTTTAGTGATCACTACCCAACAAAACGTGAGAGAAGTAACTTAACAAAGCTTACCCCTCTTTCCAATTCTTTGATTAGTCACCCCCAACTCTACATGCTACCAAAAGACGTCGGTCACGAGACAACTCCTTTTGAGTGTCTAACCAGACCGGTCGATTACAAATAATTAGATGAAGCATCGTGAACCATTATCATTATTATCATTATTATTATTATCATCATCATCATCATCATCATCATCATCACCATTATTATTATTATTATTATTATTATTATTATTATTTGGAATCTCACACTAGTTGCCCGGTGGTAACCGCTGGAGTTTGAGTGACAGCAAGTCTCCTCAAGTCTCCAGCCCTCCTCCCCCAGTACTCATAGGTCGCAGTAATTCTACGATTTACAGTTTCACACCGGTTGCCCAGTGGTTATCGCTGAAGGTTGAGTGACAATAAGTCTCCTCAGGTCTTCAGCTAACGTCTCCTCTCTTTCGCATATCATGACAGAGCTACAATTCGTTGCAGTACTTATATCTCTAGCACCTTCCTCAGTATCCATGCAGTTCCCAGTAGTGCTGTGGTCTGTACGGTCTCTATCCTCCCCCTAATCCCGATCTCCTCTATGGTCTGCAGGTACAGCAACGTCTACTATTTGGCAGGCCTTCCTTTTTTTTGTCTACTATTACTAAGTCCGGTCTTCTTGCCTGGATGGGGTGGTCAGTTTGGATGTCAAAGTCCCAGAGTAGTTTGTGGTTGTCATTCTCCAAAACTGCCTCTGGCTTGTGCTGATACCACTTTTCCACATGGTTGAATCCCATTTGTTTGCTTAGTTCCCAGTGTATCATCGTTGCTACTCTATCGTGTCTATGCTTATACTCCTTCTGGGCGAGTTGACTACATTCACTAGTTATGTGGTTTACTGTATCATCTCTTTCACCGCACACGCGGCATTTGCTGTATGTCTGTGTTCTGTCGATTTTTGCTTTTATGTAGTTTGTCCTTATGCTTTTGTTTTGGGCTGCCATGATGAGCGATTCTGTTTCTCTCTTAAGGTTCCCCTTTCGTAACCACGTCCATGATTTCTCGTCTGCTATATCTTGTACCTGCCTTTTAAACTCGCCGTACAATTTTTTCCCTTCCCATCTTTCTTTTCTTGCTTGCTGTACTGTTCTATTGTTTTCTACTTTATTGTTTGTTGCACTATCTCTCGCGCTCTTTATGATTTCTTCACTATTTGTTTGCACATATCTTTCTAGGACTGTTTTAGCTCTCTGGACACAGTTTTCTATGCTGATGAGCCCCCTACCACCTTCTTTTCTCTTAACGTATAGTCTATCTGTATCATCCCTAGGGTGTAATGCTTTATGCATCGTCATAAGTTTCCTTGTTCGCCTATCCATTGATCGGAGCTCTTCCTTTGTCCATCCTAAGAATGGTCCTGTATACCTAACTACTGATACAGCCCAGATGTTCATTCCTTTTATTAGATTTCTGCTGTTTAATTTGGTTTCCAATATTTTCCTTATCCTTCTGAGGTATTCCCCCTTTATTTTCTCCTTCATCTCTTCCCGTTTTATCGTGTCACATTCGAGGACACCTAGGTACTTGTATCGGTCTTGTGCGGTCAGTGCCCTAATCTTGCTGTTGTCCGGGAGTTCAATTCCCTCAGTCATTGAAAGCCTTCCTTTGTGCATCACCATGATTGCGCATTTTTCTATTCCAAACTCCATTCCTATGTCCTCACTATATTCCCTTACTTCATTGAACAGAGTCTCAAGCTCTCCCCTGTTTTTTGCGAACAATTTTATATCGTAACATTAAGTGGTTGACCTTTCCTTTTGTTTTAGAGAAGTGGTATCCTTTGCTGTTTTTCAGGATTCTGTTAAGCAGTATCATTGTTAGAACAAATAATAGTGGGGACAACGAGTCTCCTTGGAAGATTCCCCTTTTTATCCCTACCTCTGCTAGTTTGTCCCCTGCGACTGTCAAATCTACTTTCCAGTCTTCCATCGAATTACCAATGAATTTAACCACCGGTTCGCTAATTTTGAACATTCTAAGGCATTCGAGTATCCAGCTATGTGGAATCATATCGTATGCCTTTTTGTAATCAATCCATCCCATTGCAATATTCTTTCTCCTTTTCCTCACTTCTCTTAAGATCATCTGGTCTATGTAGAGTAAATCGTTTGCCCCTTTGGTTCCTATCCTACACCCTTTCTGTTCCTCTGGTAGTAGTCCCCTTCTATCCATTGACATGTATATTCTCTCTGCTATTTGCCCGGTCAGGATTTTCCACATAAGTGGTAAGCACGTGATTGGTCTATAGTTGCTTGCTATGTTCCCCTTTTCTGGGTCTTTTTGGATGAGGGTGGTTCTGCCTTTAGTCATCCATTCTGGTGCTTTGTCTTCGTTTAGACAATTTTGGAGTAGGTGAGTGAGTCTGCCGTGTAACGTGGTGAATTTTTTGAACCAATACCCATGGATCCCGTCGGGACCCGGTGCTTTCCAGTTGGCTACTTTCCTAAGAGTATGTTTCAATGTGGTTTCATTCAGTACTATTGGTTCTCCCCTGTCTATATCTTCTAGTTCTTTTCTCATGTCTCCCAACCATTGCGGTGTTACGTTGTGTCTTTTTGGGTGCCCCCATATGCTATTCCAATAGTTCTTGGCCTCTGTGGCATCTGGTTTCATGTCCTGCCTTCTTTCCCCATTTAAATCTTGGTAAATTTGCAATCTCACACCAGTTGCCTGGTGGTTACAGCTGGATTTTGAGTGACAGCAAGTCTTCTCAAGTCTCCAGCCCTTCTCTCCTAGTTCTCATAGGCCACAGTAATACTGCCGTTTCCAGTTTCACACCGGTTGCCCAGTGGTCGTTGCTGAAGGCTGAGTGACAATAAGTCTTCTCAGGTCTTCAACCAACATCTCTTCTCTCTTTCCCCTATCATGCCAGTGCTGTGGTTTACGTTTCCACTTTCATTTCCCTTCCTCTGTTGGGTCACTGTTAACAATTACTGGTGCAATCTTTATATTTCTAGCACTTTCCCCCGTATCTGCGCCGTTCCTAGCAATGCTGTGGTCTGTACAGTCTCAATCCTTCTCATTATCCTGATATCCTCCAGTGTCTTTGGGACAGTTCCCTGTGCACCCACTATGACTGGCACTACCCTGGCGTTCATGTTCCACACCTTCTTCAGTTATTATTATTATCATCATTATTATTATTATTATTGAACAACTGTTGCCTCTAAAGATGGTGAAGGGTTCCATCCTTTGTGTGTGTTTGTTTATTCCAGCGCTCCTAGCCACAACGTTTTGATTACAGACTTGACAATCGGCATCAATACTCCACTTGACCCCCTTCTGATAATACTTGTTTTTCTTTTGGGTAAAAAAAGCTTTTTGAACTTTTGGAGACCCTTTTTGACTCGTACATTTTATGAATAACATCTAAATTCTCCAGGCGTATTTCAGACGTTTTTTAGTGGAAAGCGCCAGTGATATCATAAATAGAATTCATTCTAGCCAAATTGATTTTTTAATGGAATATTTTTTCACATGAATTCGAATTTTGACGCTACGGTCATTCAGTTATTGACTGTGACGGCGATTTATAATTCCATCTAATGCCAGTAGCCCATTTATTACAGGCATGGTCCTTGATGACCCGGACGACGACCGATCTGGCATGCAATTGTTTTCATTTCTATGCATATCACTTGAGTTGAGAGTTATTTTAGGTTACACCACAACTGATGTTCTTTTAACAAGACATCAACTCTAAGAGAGTCGCCAACCAAAGCTGAAGTGTCCTTCTCATCCATAAGACAGCCGGACAAGACAGCTGGACTTGCAAATAAGTCAGAGCAGCCATATGAAGAACCAGTGTAACAAAGCAAGGTCAGAGGTGGCCAACAGCAGAAACAGGGAATTCTTGCATTGTTACTTCAAGTCTGAACCAAATATAAAAAAGATACAGGAGGATATTTTACTCAATATGGTTTGAGCGATATCTCAGCTTAATAATAAGTGAGCAGGGATTGTCAGAGCAGAAAGTTATAATGAGAAATAAGTAGTTTTCAAACTCAAAAATGGAAGAAATGAAAGGTATATAGAGGGCAGTAATAGACAAGAACACTATGACATTGAGGAACATAAACTATTATCTTAAAACAATGAGCAACCAGAGGAATCTTTCTAAACAGATTCAACAATCTTAAGTGATGATCGAAGTAAGCTTATGGCAAAAATTAAAAGGAACATTACTAATACTGAAGACTTAACCTTAATTCCATTCCTCAAATCTGGGTGAAAGGAATCGTTGTGACAGTAAATGAATTGCTGGAATACATATCAACTGATTGTATGACAGAAATCAAACATGTTGTGTACGCAATAGTCGAAATAACGACAATGCTAGTTGGCAAAAAATGAAATTAATCAACCACAAGAAGAAAAAATAACTTTTATGGAGAACTCACTTAAACGATAAAAAAGTTATAAAAGACCCTAATATTCTAACAGAGATGAAAAAAAAAAAGAAATTTGTAGATAATAAAACATCAACAAAAGATCTATAATTGTTTGTGTAGAAGAATTGAAACCAGTAATTGCTGTCCTCGCACATAAGATTGAATGTTATACCTACAGATGTGAAACCTTTCACCAAAACAATTTAAAGAGAATCAGAGGAGATTTTAAAGTTACTTCTCTAACTCAAATGAATAACGTCCAACTGAGCATCTAGACAAGACTGAAACAACGCAGTTCTGAAGCAAAGTGTGGAAAAATACTAAATGAATTACTTTATGACTGACAGAAGAATTACAGTTATGAGGCCAAATATTATCATAATTAATAAAGAAGACAACCAGGCTATATAAATCGATATCTCATGACCGGCAGACGGGAATACTGCACGGAAAGAAAAGGAAAAGGTGGAAAAACCAGCAAAAATTATAGAAAAAATCGGTCAAGATCGTACCAAACGTATTGAAGCGTTGGGAGTTGTAAGTACAGATCTAAAATAGTGCAGTGAGTTGAAGCTGGGGTCATGAGTATTTAATAATGGTTGATATATTTCAAAGACTCCTATTACCTTCATAGTCACCGAATTTCCCAAGTCCCTAATTATATCTTATACGAAAGCCTATGACCTAAAGTTTGTAGGAAGTTGCCCAAAAAGTGCAGGTTCGGAGAGGCACAAGTTACGTAAAGGTCAGTGTTGAGGACAATGGAATCAGTGAGCACTAATGCCCTTGGGAAATGCATAAATCTACCTCCTCTCCCAGTTATGGGTACGATAGCCGGACAGGCAGGGTTCTCTAACCAGTCTATGAGAGGGATAATATTGAATTAAAAACTATCTAAGTGGAAAATAGTAGCAACGGGTGAACACAATTAGCCACTAAACTCCTCCTTTCCATGATTGAGCTCTAGTATTACACCCATATACAACAGCGGAAAAAAGGGCAATACCACAACACAAAACAAGCCAAGTGTAATTAATCCGATTTTTGACTCCGATGAGGAGTCCGGAGCGACACATTAATTTTGGTCACCCATTCTCCCCTTGCCCAAATCGTGACATATTACCCTCCTCCTAGACCTCCAAATCCTGACATCGCTGGTGGCTTCCTCATTTGTTTGACAATAATACAATAAGGCTGGCGCCATTGAAAATCTGATCAAGATTGAAGAAACGTACGTTTAGAAGGAATTCCTTCCTGTCACGTCGTCGTCTTCTATAGTCTATCTGAACAGAGTGAGATTGATGAAAACAATGTTCTTCGTTTGCTTCTCACTTGTTCGTATATATTTTTCAGTTCACCAGATCAATTAAAATCTTTGATTTGTTCTTCGCTTCTTTCTGAATCTTGGGGAAAAAGGGAGGAAGAATAAAGGGGGAGAAACTGATCGGTTTTCAAGTATTTTCTTTTTTCTTTCTTTTCCCCCATCCCCATCACATAAATAGGGGAAAAAAACACACTCATCACCTTAAAAAATTAATCACTAGGATTATTTTCATTTTTTATGCTTTGTTTAGTAAATGACCTGCTATCTAAGAAAAGATTGAGGCTTGATATTCGATTACAGTGAAAAGGTTATTCCATAGGGCAAAAAAGCCGCACATACGGAATACAAAATAAACACACACACACACACACACACACACACACATTTTTCCTGATGTAATGCAGGTGTTCTCAAATCTTTCACTTCCCTATTGTCGGATCACTGCAACCATTTTGTCGGATTATCTTACATCCAAATAACACACACACACACACACAAACACACACACACACACACACACACACACACACACACATATATATATATATATATATATATATATATATATAGCACGGAGAGTAAGGGTTCTATTCAGAATGATACTTACATTGTACTTACAATGATACATTTTTCAAAACTTTTTACTTTGAAACATTCCCTGACTTCCATTGAGTATGCATGCTAAATTTGTGTCAACTTTGATTGAACTACGCCAATGTTTAAGGGATGAGCCCAGTGACTAACAGAGCCAGCTGTTTTACATACATGTGTGTGTGTGTGTGTATTTTTGTGTGTGTGTACGTGTGTGTGTACGTGTGTGTGTGACTGAAATGTTATGTAGCAGTGAACTTGATCGTTTGTATAAAAGAAAAATATATCAAGCCACGTTGGTTAGTTTTTTTAGCTACCTGTCCCAAAGTGAACGTTGTGTAGTGCACTCGGCACTTCCCCCCCAAGAACAGTGAAGCATTTCGAAGAGCAAGGTGTTTGTTTGAAAATTTGTTTCCAATGAGGAAAAATATTTTTTGAAGACACTTGATGTAGTCTTATAGGAAGGATTATCCGAGTCGTACGCAATGTGGTGCCAGCTTTTCAAATTAGGGAAAATATCCACCAAAGATGATGCCAAATCTAGACAACCTTCAACGTCGATGTACGACGACCACATTCTACAAAGTATGTACTGTGATCCATCTGGAATTGTTCCCTTGCTGACTGTAGAGTTCCCGATGACGTATAAATCTTTAAAAGTTCGTGTCACGTGACATCGAAGAACTGATGATGCATCGTGTTGCCGCTAAACCGGTTCATCGTCTGTCCACATACGGAAAATAATGTCCTGGCGTAGCAGCAGACAAATCTCGCGCTTCATCCGCCCTACTCACAAGTTTATCTCTGCCGATTTATTGTTCACAAAGTGGAAAAAATTTGTTAATTTCAAACAATTTAATAGATAAAAGAAAATGCACTACCAGATCAGCACAAAGCACCTCAAAATGTTTTTTTCAGAGCGCGTTCTAGAACTGGATAAAACGCTGTGAATGGTGTATCGAGAGTGGGGGGAATATTTTAAAAGAAACAAGTCTCAGAGGGTTGTAGGTGGAGCTATAAATTTGATTTTGGAAAAGTTTCTCTTTGGACACACCTTATATATATATATATATATATATATATATATATATATATATATATATATAAATCGAGAAATAAAGCTGTGTGGACATATAGCTTCGATGCAGGGGAGATAACTGTAAAAATCCCTTGATCCATCCCCAAATTTGATCAATCCTTCATTGGCCCATATTTTACTCTTCCATATAATGTCATGAAAATTTATAGCTAACTTCCAGAGAAATATTGCGTGGTCAGAGAGAAGCAGACAGACCGACAGATAGACTCAAATGAATAAATATACCTCTTCTAGCTACGTTGGCAGAGGTAAACATCAGCAATAAGCCATAAGGTGTCAATATGACACTAATGGATCGCCATCATTGGCTTTATAATAGTTGGTTTACAGGCGTCAAATCATGGCTGGCCGTCGCGTCTCCTAAAATCGCCTCCGTCCATTGTATCGTTTCATACGACGTCTGTTCTCCTGACTTCATGTATCAGTTTCCTCTTTTATTCTATTAATAAGAGACTTTTCCTTAAATATCTTTCAACGGCTATTTACCATCTCAGTAAGAAGGTTCGAACAATCATTTGTCCTTCATTAGAGGCAGCTGGGTGAGTTTCCAACAGTCAAAAGAGGCGGATTGATAGGTTTTTTTCCCTCAGATTTTGTCTCATTTTTCTCGTCTGTTCAGCCCATGTCTAGACTCCTTTAACTGGACGAAACAAAAAGAGGTTGGCTCCTTGGGTAATATTAGCCATTCAAATGGGAGGGTTGGCAATAGAAGAACAGCATCAATCAGTTACGCTATCGTTATTAAAAAAAGCTGTGCTATTTCGTGACACTTCTCCCCCGTGACGTTCAACAGATAGATCAACTGTTGAATAAAAACGTTAGAATTGAATCTATCTAATCAAATCAGACGTTAAATCGTAATGAGTTAAATTGAAGAAAATATTTGTGTTCAAACTTGTTAATCTGTGGCAAAAAATCATGGAGACATTTTAATTACAAAATTTCAATCATGTCTGAATTCCCTTTTTGGTTTAGTTTTATCATATTTCCTGCTTATTTGTAATTTTATACGTAATTAATTTTGTATCAAGAACAAATTGCGTACATGAAATCGTTTAAAAGATGGATAAAAAATTAACACAAAAAAATTATCAGAATTTTTGTAGTTTACATAAAGTTCGCAAAAAACTACCATGGAATTAGATTTTTAGATACAATATTTTTTTTATTGTATACGTTTGTAACTAAAACTGAATTTTCAATAACTGAAAAATATATGTACATATAATTTGAATGAATAAAGTCCTTCACCTTTCTAATTTCATTCTATCTCCCTTTACTCCTATAGTTTCATTCACACCAAAGATATTTTCATTCATCCTTGAATGAATCATTCACCAGTTTTAAGAGATTTTTGTAAAAACATACTTGTAGATATTTGATTCACTGAAAGTAAATTTATTTCCGAAAGAATATGATAACTACAAATACTTTTTAGAAGGAACTATATTTTATTCGGCACTGGTGTTATTGCATAACTGCCAGCAAAAGGAAAAAAAAACACAGACATACAGACACACAGACACACACATATATGTATATATATATATATATATATATATATATATATATATATATATATATATATATATATGAACATCATCATTCTTTCAATGTCCGTCGTTGGACATAGACCTTCTCTAGGATTCGGCACACCTATCGTGGGCGTCACGGAGCCAATACTTTCTGAACTTTTGATTCTTTTATTTTCCCAGTCAGGTTTCTGAGGATCATCTCGAAGCAGGCAGTGAAGAGTTTGAATGAACAGATATCGCCTCGTCTTACTCTTTTGGGGGCTGAAAGGGTTCTAAGACTTTTTATAACTTGATAAGGGAGCTGCTGTGACTGCATAAATGTTGCAGTACTCTGACGTATACAGGGTCCACAGCTTGTTGAGTAATGGCCTTCATGACTATGGGAATTTCCATAGAGTCCTAGGCCTTTTTGAAGTCGATTAATGCTACGGCGAGTGACAAATCGTATTCTGATGTTTTTTTTCTTATAGCTGATTTACTGAATGGAGATGGGCCTTGGCCGAGTACCTTCTTCTACAGCCAGTTTGCTTCCATGGTTGGTTTTCATATAGTTCTTTTGTGATTCTGTTGGTGATAATTTTTGTGAAAAGTTTGTAGATGCAGCTGAGTAGGCTTATTGGTCTATAGTTGTTGAAGCTTTTGGTTTTCCTTTTTTTCATGAAAGCATTATGATTGCCGTGTTCCAATCTTCTAGGACTTGACTTCGTTTTAAACATAAGTTGAATAGAATAGCTTGTTTCCTACTGGTGATCTTACCTGCTTTTTTGAGTTGGTCGTTTCTTTCTGATTGCTTTGTTCAGTTCTATCTTCTCAATTTTCTCTCTTGTTGTTGTCGGTGGTTTGAGGTTTCTGCATTTTTATGAGATTCCTGGTTCTATCTGGGATTTTACTTATGGTTTGTGTGCTTTTTGGTTTAAATGTAGTGGCGACTTCTACCAGAGAGGCTGTCATTTTGTTGTCGAGTTCGTTGATGTTGATGTTGTCCTCCTCCTGTTCGGTAAGAATTTTATACCTTTTTTTCTGTTTAAGCTTGACGGATCGAGTGAACTCTTTTGGTAAATTTAGTGGTTGCGGTTTGATGTGGAACATTTTTCTGCATTTTCTGTTGGTGCTTATATGCATTTTACATCTTACAATTATTGATTTAGGATTTGAACGTCTTTGACGTTGTCACTTTTGTCCATTCGGATGTAGTCTATTTCGTTCTTGGCTTCATGGTTGGGGATCGTCCAAGTCCATTTTCTTTCGGATTTCTTCTTGAAGTAAATATTTACACCTACGATCAAAGAAAATAGAAACAAGCAATATGTGTGTTTTCTCGCACTCTTAAATTTAGCGGAGCGTTGGTAGCTCAGATAGTAAAATCAGCATTTAGGCTACTTCCTGGTGGACGATGGTTCGAGTCCCGCATTCCTTTATTCAATTATGCGATCAATGGCTCTTCTATTTGCCACTAGTTAACATTGGTGCCGAATAGAATTTAGTTCCTAATAAATTGTCTGTATAATTATCATATATATATGAATTATAAATTGCATTATATTATATACACTTATTTGGAATTATCTCCCGTCGTTACACGGTTAATATATCATTCAATTGAGACAACGTACATAGAATAAACAATTAAAGAAAACGGGGCTGTGACAGGAATCGAACCTGCCACGGACAAGACAGTCACTTCAACGTAGCACTAACCATTGTGTTAAACAGCCAACCGTTAATGCAAAGGCCAAATAAGTGCTTCCAATCCAAATTCTCATCTCTTTTATTCTTGGTCTCTTTCATATATATACGTGTGTGCGATGGCCATAAAATCTTACACCAGTTTTCAATTAAGAAAAAACAGATGATAAAACTCGTAAAACTATATGAAAGTTCAAGGTCAAAAACTTTATTCTCGAAGCAGCTTTTACTTATCACACTTCGAGATTATTGCCATCCTTGTTGATCTATCTTTCATGGATATATATTCCAGTTCCTGAAGAGTAAGCTTGGCACGAAATGTTGACATACACACCAGGTCAATTTGCACGCTATGGGTTACTGCAAATTAAACTCAAAACAGACTTTGTCCAATTCAAACACACAGAAACACGCGCTCGCATATCCATGTAAATTCTTACACACACACACACACACACACACACACATATATATATATATATATATATATATATACATATACATATATATATATATACATATATATATATATATATATATATATGTATAGCCATGTAAACTTTCAATCTTGTAATACTAAAAAAATTGGCCTCCCAAGCTGTAACAATGGTTCCAAGTTATTCTCACAGATCATTACACCTGCTATGAGTTTAATTCTTTCTACATGGTGCACATGTGAAGATTTCACCTTTTTTCGTAAAAGTGAAAAGGTCGTATAAAGCGGGGTGTTACCTGTGTATGATTATGAAAATATATGGTTTTACTCTTCTTCAATTTGAGTTGTTCCTGGTCCCCCTTTCGTTCATGGGGTTGAGGTGTTCTCGTAAGACAAAGAAGTAACCTTAAAATGCATAATTCAATATCCCTGCGGTGAAAATCAATTGTTTACAGCATCTATGTAGATATTAGCCGCCAATGTTCTTTCTTGAAGGCTCTTCAGATTATCCCTATTTCCTCACGACCTCTGGACCCCATGTCAGTCCACTACCTATGATAACATTAAACGGACTCCTTTTTCTCACGCTCTTCTTGTTCACTTTGCAAATGAGTCCCTAGGGGCTTTGATTGAAAAGAAAGAGAAGAAAAGGGGTCCAGTGTGTGTGAGAAATTAAAAGTTAGTATCCGGTGAAAATAGGGCCATCACTTTTAAGAGTTTTGTCAACAAGTCAAAGTCATATGATCAGTTGGGTTTTGTGGCCTTCTTAGGAGAAGGCTGGCAAGAAGCGTGTATCAAACAAAAGAATAACAGAAGAAATAAAGACTTGTTGCTTGTTTTGTTTTCATAAAATCAGATTTGCGAAAAAAGCAATTATTACTACATTATAAAGGCGGACTTGATCGGCACCGTAGTTGGGGCATATAAACGAGTCTGTATGTGTCTGTGTACGTTAGTGTGTGCGCATCTGTTTGTATTTATGTGAGCGTTTATACAAATGTACATGTATACGTGTCCGTTTTTGTGAGTGTGTATGTAAGTTTATATATCCATAAGCGTGTGTTTATCTGTGTGTATGCACGAGTATATTTATACCTCCTTATGAAGCAAACGTCTATTTATAATAGTATATATTACTTATATTATATGCACACACATGTACACACGCGCACACACACACATGTATATATATATATATATGAATATACATATATTGAAATCATATGATGAGCTCTTTGGTGTCCATCCATGACATTATTAGTTTGTCTTTTTTCTATCACGAAGTCTAAGCAGAAAAACAACAACACAAAAAGCAGGATATTGAATGCTGATGTTTAAGATCAACAGGCAATCCTCACTTTGAGAATTTGCCACACAATCTTGCTACTCCCATAATGGTTCGTCTCTGCCTTCGGACAGGCGAAAAAAAAATCCTGGTGGGATCCATCCTCCTGAGAGTTGCTCCCCATTAAGCTAAGCAGGATAATGTCAGGGGTAAACCCTGATGTCAGCTACAAAGAATGCACTTAACCATACGAAAAATTCCTTCAGTCATATTTTTCATCCGTGGGTATGCTAAATGAATACTGCCCCTGGCAAAAAGTATGGAAACAGCAAACTTGGAGGAAGTTCAACCAGCTTTTTACTTCGCAGCGCCGAGGGGGGGACAACAAAGTACTAAATGTCAATGTATCCGCTGTTTTCCTTCAACCTTGAGTGATTCTATCATTTTTCCTTGGCTTGATCTGGAATAAAATACCCCATAAATTTGAATAATTTAATCTTATTTGTCTTTGACATATTTCAGGATGCCATAATGTTCAGTTTCACAAAAATTGTTTTATGCCATATCTGTAGTTTGTTCATCATCATCATCATCAGTCTTTTAGCGTCCATCGTTGGACATAGACCTTCCCCAGGATTTGCCACACTTCTCTATCATGGGCGTCACGGAGCCAGTACTTCCTGAACTTGTCTAGTTCATCTCTCCATCTAATATTTTGTCGGCCTCGGTTGCGCATATGGTCTCGGGGAATCCATGTTGTGAGTCGTGATGTCCATCGATTGTCAGCTATTCTTGCAACATGGCCAGCCAACCGCCATTTGAGATTTTTTATGGATTCTATGATGTCTCTAACTCTTGTCTTTTCCCGGATGTGTTGTGCTGTTTTGTGGTCTCTCCATGTGAGGCCCAGCATTATTCTTTCATGTGCACGTTGCATGGTTCTCAGCTTACGGGTCTGTTTCTTGGTTAAGTTCCATGTTTCAGCTCCATAAGTGACTATTGGGAGGATGCATTGGTTATACACCCTTCTCTTTAGGATTAATGGGATCTTATTATTTTTGAAGGTTGAGCTAGCTCTGCCAAAGGCTTGCCATCCTAGTGTGATTCTTCGCTTGATTTCTTCTTCTTTTGAGGGTCTCATGGAGATTCGTTGCCCTAGGTAGATGTAGTGGTCTACTTTCTCGAGTTCTGTGTCCTCGATTTCGATCTTAGTGTTCTTATCTCCAATGTGGTTGTTGCACATGATCTTCGTCTTGCTGAAGTTCATGTGTAGGCCGACTCTCTTGCTCTCCTCATTTAGTTCATCAATCATTAGTTGGAGGTCGTGTAGGTTCTCTGCGAAAAGGGCTATGTCGTCTGCGAATCTGAGGTTGCTCAGATACTCGCCGTCTATTTTAATTCCTTTACTCTCCCAGTCTAGCCTTCTGAAGATCATCTCGAGTGCAAATTGGAAAAAAAAAATGGGAGAATATATTCTAAGTGTGCTGATTCCAAGATTTTCGCAAGGAGTGGTACTTTCGCTGGGTACCCACAGTACTGTAAATTGATCTTAGTAAAAAACTATATCATTTTTAAAAAATCCCATATCCCAGTGCGGAGTCTTTGGGGCACAATGAATGATTTCATCATGAGTCTTTCAAGGAAAGGGTTCAGTTTCTGAGAAAGGTTGCCAACCACAGCAAGAGAGCTCAGTCTGACCTACAACTCATCTATAGCTGGGTGGGGAGGGAGTTTAGGTGGATCATGCTCTTTCTCATAGCCTCACAATTTAATCACTTCTTGTTTAGAACATGACCCACCCTTCCACAAAATTCGATTTTGGACTTTTGGGGATACGTGTAATCTACGGACATACATTACTCAATCAAAAATAAATCCTGGATCCGTCCCTAATTTTGATCAAATCTTCCTTTGTCCACTGCGAACCTTTCCAGAAAATTCATTGAAATTCAGTGAGAAACTTTCGAGGTATCGTAGAAATATTGCTACGATGCATGGGGATATCTCTAAAAAATTCCTGGATCCACCCCAAATCGAATCAACTTTTCCTAAGCCCTCGACCTATCATTTCACGAAATGTCATTGAAATTCATTGAGGACCTTTGCATAGACTGACAGATACTACTGAATACGTATAACTCTTCCAACTCTATCGGCTGTGCCCAGGAGTAAATTATTTGCTCGACTAGCATGCTAACTATTACTCCATAGCGAGTGATATTTTCCTATTCAAACTCTATGTATAAAGGAGAAAAAAATGGAAGAATTGTTTGGGACAACCAGAGGAAATAAAACAACGCGAAATAAATTATCTGAGGGAAAGGACAGGGACATGCCCAAGGGGTGTCCACTTCCGTTGGTTTTCAATAGTGTGGCGGAAAATTGAATCAAAACCACCCTGAGGCGCAAAAGACCTTGAGGAAATAAGTAATTGTTGTTTGTAAAAAAGGAAACGGAAAACAAGACCATAAAGATAAAATGAAGAGCTTAGAGACGCCGTTTCGCTTGGCTTAGAAACCGACAAATAGCATTTTAAAACGGCACGAGCTTATTGTATACATATAGAACCGGCCCTAGATACCAGCAACATGATCAGTCACGTGGGTTGCCAAATGATAGAGAGCCCGTCTCGTGTGTCCGAGAAAGTGGGACAAATACAAACGGAAAAAAGAGAAAAAAACTCCCTGGTGTGAAGTCAGATTTTTCAGGAGTATCTTATAGTTAAATTATTTCTATCATCTTCTCTGTTTCCTTCCTGGTCTTATCAGATCAAAGAATATTACTTTCATAAAATTATCATCCGTTCTCTTTTTTTTTTTTCTCCTGCACTGCCTTCTTTCCGGGGGTTGCCTATCAAATGCAACTGACACCGGGGGAAGCTTGGCAGATACAGACGCCGAAGCGTATTCAAAAAATGCAATGTGTATAAAAAACAGCTTTCTCCTGCGATATCTCAAATCAATTCTCAAAATCACCCCCATCATCATCATCACTATTCTTCTTCTTCTTCTTCTTCTTCTTCTTCTTCTTCTTCTTCTTATTATTATTATTATTATTATCATTATTACTAACATTATTATTACTAATATCATTATTATTATCATTATCATCATTATTAGTATTATTATTATAATTATCATCATTATTAGTATTATTAGTATTATCGCTAATGATTTTTGGCTAGTATCCTCTTTCATCTGAATCCGTAATGTTGACAACATTTCATCGAATAAAAAAATGAATAAAGATAATATTTCAGATTCCTCCATTTTTTCCTTTGTTTCTCACTGGTTTACCTTAACGAATAAAAACCTTGAATTACCAACCTCTTCTTTTTTTTCTGCTTCTTTCTATCTCTTGTCAGATCGGGGAAAATTACTTTCATAAAATCATCACACGTCCTTTTTTTTTCTTCTACCTTATTCACTGTCTTTTCCGAATAGAGAGATCCTTTTTCTTTGATTATTTGCTTCTCTCTTGTCCCATCTTTTAAAATTTCATCTGTCAATCTATTCTTCTTTTCTATTCACTTTTTTTGTACTTCCCCCCTCCCTGACATAAACCGTAATGACTTCTTCACTCTTCCCCTAGAGATTATAAAAGGTAGCTAAAAAAGTTAAAGATAGGGGGCGGTGATAATCATGAATGTGATGATTATGGGTCCATTGCTGTTGACAACCCTCAGTGTTGATGACCCTATTTCGAAGGACATCAATCCTCGACCACTATGTTCTGTCATCTTTTTCCTTCCGTCTTCAACCCTCCCCCAAAATATAAGAAACGGGGCTACGCTCGGAGTCAGTTTAATTTTATCATCGGTGGAATGACGGGGTCGAGGGGTCACACGTATAATCTGCGAAGCCCTGAAAAAATGGACAATGAACACAATCAAACGAAGTAGCGGTGGATTGAGTTACCAGTTACCCAGATCAGGTCACTCGAAGTAACCTCCACCGCCTTCCAAGCCACGGGGGTTTTAGAGCAATTATTCCCCAAGTGTGCACCGCGGCACCCACCAAGGTGAGAAAGAATGAGAAAAGAGAAAGAGGTTTCGAAACCTCCGTTTTCGAGGATCTCTTTCTGTCATTCTTATATTCGTTCTGTCTTTTGTCTATTTTCATTTAGGGATTATCTCCCTTTGCTTCTCTCTTATTTCTTTTTGGCAGAATGACGGATATCCTTTTTCTAATATCATTTTCCGTCCGGATGACGAAAGACATCCTTTTTCTAAGATTATTTTCGAATGATAATAGCCATTTATCCAAAGAGTTTTTCAGACAATTGAATTCATTCTCTGCGTAATGTTCGTTGTCCCCAAAATATTTCAGCTGATTCATTCTTCGATCTCCTTCGTCCGTGTGTAAAGCAAGGAGCACTCTAACGGGCCGACTATGGGATTTAGTTTAACAAAGAAAAGAGTATAATACTTGAAAAGCGTTGCTGCTAACAAAAGAAAAATCTCTTTTCTACTGTTTTTTACTAAGTACTACAGGAAAAGATCCCCTTTTTTCTCATACGGATGGCGCATCTGTAAAAAGGTCGTAAAATGAATCGACCAAAACGTTGTGTGAACAATGAAAATTACGAGTACAATGAGTTCAGTTATCCAAAAATCTTTTATAGTGTCAATGACTCCTCGGAAAATCATAAAAAGAAGAAAATTAGCGATATGCTAACAAATCTCACCAAGCTTAGCTGAACGATTAAGCGGACAACTGAACGATTAATCCAAGTGCAATAAATTAAGGCAAAAAACTTGGTTGGCCAGGCAGACCTGGAGGACCCGGCGTACATGAAAAGTACGACCCATGAAAATCGTCAAAATTGTTTTGAACAAATTTTGAATAATTTTTGTTGGTCAATAAATAATTTTCAGTGCCATACACGTTTTTTTCTACACGAAATGAAAATAATAATAATAATACAGTTCGATATGAGTAATTTCCTTTGATAAGGAAAATGGAAAGTTAATTGAAAATTTGAATAAGAAGGTACGACATTATAATCCACTATACCTGGAAATGGATTCTCACCAGTAAGCAGTCCCATATAAGTCTACTGAACATGTCTTTTCAGGGAAAACCTGTACAACAAACCAAAAAATGATGCCTCGCCAAAGATAGATTTTCTTTATTATGAGTCCACATAAGCTTTCTCTCCGAAAAAAAACCCCCACAACTCCAAAAAACAAAATACAACAGCAACAAAAAACATTGCAGCACACTTTACAAGTTTAAGGAGTTCCCCCTGTATGAATGTCAACATAAGTTTTCAGTTAGCTGCTCTGACAAAAAGATTTTTAACGTACTTTACTCGAAATAGAGTTTATCTTGTATGAGTTCTTATGAGTCTCCAAATGAGCATTTCGTGAAAAAGATTTGCCTCATACTTCACAAGAAAACGTTGTTTCTCAAGTGTGAGTTCTTTTATGAATATTGCAAGGGCTTTTGTGGAAAATTTTTGCTGCACATCTTACAATAAAATGGAGTCTCCTAGGTATGAGTTTTCTCGCCTATTATTACACTAGAAGGGCATCACTAGGATAAGTCCACCCTACAGGATGAGTTCCCATAGGAATTATTGAGAGACGTTTTTGTGAAAAGGCTTTACTACATACATAACAAGAATAAGAATTATAAGAATATGTACTCGGTGAATGTCAACATTTCGTGCCCAACATACTCCCCGGTTGCTATTAGTGCGTTTGGCACGTAATGCTGATATTCACATATTGGCATATATCCTTGTAATTCTTATTTCTATATAGTAATAGTTCTATTTACTGTGTTGAATATTGTGCACTGTGATTAAATATCATCAATAGTAGATAAAAATCTGTTTTCTATTTCTTTCTTTTTGTATTATTCTTTTTTATTATTGAAAAATACATTATAATATATATATATATATATATATATATATATATATATATATATATATATATATATATATGTATGTATGTATAAATTGTAGAATGTGGATTCGCTACACAAACCAGCTCATGTTTCTGCCCTATTCGAGCCTCATCAGGTGAACCTGATTCACCTGATGAGGTCCGAACATGGCAGAAACATGAGCTAGTTTGTTAAGCGAATCCACATTCTACTATTTATTTCCAGCACTACTCTAAAACAACTCAACTCCATCGGTAAAAAGTTGTATGTATCGAGCACTCTATGAAATAATCTATTACATTTCAAAAGTGGCTTTATATTATTGATATATATAATTATATCATGTTATACCGCTAGCCTAATTTGTACCACATATACTCTGTATATATATATATATATATATATATATATATATATATATATATATATATATATATATATATATACGAACGAATTAGATAGAAATATGCTTACATATACGTAAGCCGGGCTGATAAAGAGAGAAAAAAAAATGAAGAGAGGAATACATTGGAATAGATAGATAGATGGGAGAAAGAAAAGAAAGGGTATCTCAGTTCTTCAACGTTTTGTAAGTCATATTTTGTTATCGTTAGAGTCATAATTTGTTTTCAAATCAAATGTAAAAAGAACATAAAACGAATCAGACTACATCTTTTTTCTTGAAAAAATCTCTTTCAGATTATCATTGTCGAAGAAGAATAAACCCTTGACAATCTTTGTTATGCATCCTTGCACACAGCAGGGATTTTTTCACTTTCAACAAAGATATATTCTCCTCCTCTTTTTGTGTCTGTTCATTCAACCAATCATCTATCAACTGTTTCATCAAGAACCCGGATAATTTCACTTTAGGGTCCCAACTGTTGGGACATACGCCGAAAGATGACAGAAGAAAGGCAATTTTTTTTCGTTAACACCAATGTTTATGAAGTAAGTAGCCAAAAACAAAAACAAAAAATCTTTTTGCAGCCGCTTTTATTAGGCACTGCTGGAAAAAAAACCATCTCTCTAAATACGGCCCAGATGATCAGATGTCTTGCCTCTGAAGACCAAATTTTTACAGTCTTGAGACTAAGTAAAGTAGTTTCAGTGCTAGAATAATCGAACAATATGAAATAATATTGCTTACATATGGAACACCTGAAGAAGGCCGTAGAAATTATCGGCCGAAATGCTATTGCAATGACCAAATATGACAAAAAGAATGAGTTCCGAAAAACTCTTTAATGTTAATAACTCTTCCAACAATTTTAGACAATACGGGAACAGATATTTTGAAAGTAAGTCCAAACATTTTGAGGAAAGTGCTAATAGGCTAGAATAATGCTGTATTCAGTTTAGTTTAGTCTAGTATCACCAAAAATTGTCAGATATCTTTTGTTGTAGGGTACTAGATTTGTATTCTTTATTCAGTACCAAATCTATCCAACTTTGATCTTGAAAATATCCAAATGGCAATCAGGTCCCACGATGCTAAGACACTGTAAGGGTATCAATTGTGGTTCAAGCTTATCATAGTAGCAATGATATCCGTTGTTAAGGTTTTAACCGGTACTGCACTGTGAGGGGTCCAGCCTCAACAGTGAAATATAGCACATTCATTGAAACGTTTTCTGATCTCGATTAGAGGGCCAAGTCATCCATCTTTTCGACACCTTTTTCTAGTTGTCCTTTAAGAATACCTTTACCCTCTTAAGATTGAATTGAAGAGTAAAGAGAAATGTCTCCCACAAAGACTCCATTAGTATGTACTGATGGCTGTTCCCCATTTGACCGTCACATTCTCGGCAGAACAGCCCCTAGGATTAGGGCATTAATATAAAACCAAAGAGTTCGACGCCTTTTTCGCTGCTTGTGTGTAACTCCCTTCTATCGGTCCATTATATCCCATTTTCGCAAGGGTCACTCTAGCCACTCTTTTTTTTTTGAAAGGGTCAAAGCAGCCACTCCTTCTTCGGGGGAAGCAGAAGATAATGCTGATAAAGACTTCATTGGTTTAAAGGCATGAACCATTCAATCTTCTTTTTTAATGTCTCCCTAATAAACGAATCTGTGTTGAGAAAAAGAAAGGGAAATAAATTAGGAAGCAATTTTGATAATTGTTTTATGACAAAGAATATTTGTATCATCACATTTTCCCACGTTGACCAGAGGACATTTTTTATGTCCAACTCCTGTTCATTTATTGCCATCCCTTTCAAGCCCTCTGTCCCAGTCTATCTATCAACACACACACACACACACACACACACACACACACACACACACACACAAATACGTGTGTGTGTTTGGGAGTATTTTATTGAATACTTTACACTCGTTGCTCAAGGAGAGACACACTTTATTCTACTTTTGATTATCATTATAACTAAATATTACACATGAGAAAAATAACATTATATTTGAATTCCTTTGAATGACATTTGAAAATGAAAATGAAAAAACAAACTATCCATACATAAGCGTATACATTATTAAGAAATAGATACATAATCTGACAGAATAATTATGAATGCGTTATATTATTTGAAACTATTTGAAATACCTTCCGTTATCACAAAGAGAATGTCTCACTCTGCCTAGGCAAAGTAAATAGAATTAACAGTCAGGCCAAGTGACACATTCTCCGTGTGAGAACGAGAGGTCATTTCAAATAGAGTTTCAAATAATCGAATGCATTCATAATCATAAGCATATATGAAAATGTCTGCTCTGTCTATTGTGGCTCAGATCAGATGCTCTCATTGGTTAATTTACTTTCCTATCAAGACATAACAAGATTACGTCGGAGAAACCCTTTAGACTTCATGTCTGATCACACATTTAAAGAGCTTGGGATGGGTCGAAACTTGAAAAAAAAAGTCTTAAAATTAGGATACTTGAATTATTGAAATATATATATGTATATAAATTACCAAATAAAATAACTTTGGGCCCCTTAATGCCGATCAATACATTCATGACCCTGCCAATGTTTTCGGGTACATGCTAACATAGGTATATATAAGTGAACAATAGGGAATGAGAAAGACCCAGAAGTAAGTGTATATGGAGACTTTATTTGCTGATTGATAACTTCATAAATTAATTAGTTTGCTATACACGTTTTGGGATAGGTTCCCATCTTCAGTAGCATGCGTGTACCTTTTGGTGGGCAAAGATTTCTGAATAAAACCGATTAGGATCAGATGTTTTGCTTTGAAAGCAAAAATGGAAATCAAGAATGAGGAATCCTAGGAGTCCAGACTGTATTATGTCTGAGAAGAAATCTGCGGTGGTTTGGTTGGATATTTTGTTAGAAGTAGTAGTAGCAGTTATGGACATTTCATCGGTTGTGCTATATATATATATATATATATATATATATATATATATATATATATATATATATATAGTCTAGAAAGTCGAAGGCCCAAATAACTGCGTTATGTCCAAATTCTTATCTTTTTCATTCGTATTTTTATTTTAATTATATCATTGAGTGATGGATATGCAATCCGATAGAAATAATGCATTATATTTTTTATACTCTGTTTGGAATGACCTCCCATTATGACACGGTGAATGTATTATTTGACCTACACAATTAAAATAAAATAAACAATTAAAGAAAAAGGGCTGCTTTCCAATTCTCCCAACCTCTTCATAATTCTTCGATAGTGCCACCATTCATGTCCCACATTTTTTTTCCAATTTCGTAGCAACATCCAGATGTTTCATTTGTATTTTCTTTCAACTTTTTTTCATGTTCTGTTCTATTCATGTTGAACTTTCAATGAATCTACTGTGCTATATCGCGATCTATGTTCGGTACATCGGACATTTTTTTGTTAAAGATGGCGGTCACAGTTGTGGTCCTATTGTGTACATCTGGTTTTATATGGAATGGCATTAAAATCTATCAACATGCAAGTTTTCACACTTTTTTTATAACTTTTCTTGTTGAAGTTCAATTAATCTTCATTGCATCCTTATGGTGGCCATTGTGAAAGTTTTTTCATCTAAGCATCGTTTTTATTTGTTTATCTTTCGTTTGTCAAGATACGGATTATTTGGGTAGATGCTTTTGCGGTTCCACTTTCTTTTTTTTCTCTCAGCAAACTTAAAACCTTACAGGCTGTGCTCTGGCAAGCCCAATAGAATCAATTGGCCAATTTTGAACAACTTTTTAATGGCTTGGGAACTGGAGATATTTCAAGTTGGTCGGAGGATCTTCTCGTTAACAAAACGGTGGGTGTGAGGGTCCTTAAAAACATCTTTACAGTAAAAGAAAGAATGAGGCGTGTAGATAAAAATAAAATAATCCCCTACACACAAAAACACAAACACAAACACTCAATAATAATACAACACAATAAAAATAGGCAATGAAAACAAAGCGATTGAAAATATGAAAAGACTTCTTTGCCACAAAGGGGTTCGTTTCACTTAGCATTTGTTTATTATGTTCACCATTTCAGCGTTCTTTTTTTCTTCATTTTCTTCTTTTCTGTAAGAGGCTATTTTGTTTTTATTTTCATGAAAGATTCTTTGTTCAACCATGTCGCCTGTCTGACTGAAATTGTAACTTTGGATACCGAAGGACTTACGTGAGCCAGAGGCAAGATCTCTCTTCACAATAGCGTCATGTGTGAAAAAACATTTTTGGTAGCCATTTTGTGCACGTGACGTTGGCTTGAGTCAAAAGAGGCGCTGGACTTCCGTAACACAATCTCCAGGAATAGTTGTGGTCGAAAATGTTTACGAGACAATAAAGAAATCCAGTATAGATATTCAGACAGGTTTAAATACACAAATGCATGTAGACACACATACGTACACGTAAACAGTCGACTAGACATTAAAATTGTTTGTATACGTTTTGCTATATGTGTGCAAGCAAACAAGCATACTTCCGTGATGACCAATATATAAATATATATTTGAATATATTTATATATATACGTGCATAAAATGAACCATGTGACATTTTCTGTTCTTCTACCCGTACCGTGGAGCCTTCCACCTGAAAGTAACAATTTTTCTGATATCTCCTCCACACCATATGAAACAATTGACAATTTTCCACTTAAATGTATTAAAAATCTCACAAAAATTCGAATACACCCGTGAATCTTTCCACAGGGATTAAGTACTATACATTTAGTGATGCTATCTTTTTTTACAATGTCTGGGAAACCTTAGAAGTGAAGCATACTCAGATCTTTATCGTGAGTGCATATCATTTCTGAACTGTTTAATGAAAACTTTTTTGTTTGTTTGGATCAAAATCATCTCTAAATATAAAATACACATTCGACCTTATTTACTCTTAATACTCAACCTGAGAAAAGGTGCATCGAAATCAAGACAATTGATAACAAAAGCAGTCGATGCAAGCATGTGTTGGGGATAATTCAAAGATGATTTTGAGTTCAAAAATGAACGAAACATGTTTAAGAAGACCTGAAAAGACTTTTTTATGATATACATTTTTTCAATTCATCGCATGTAAATAAATGATTAATTCCATATTGATTAACCTGATAATTGGTTGTGTGTTTAGCCTGTGTGCCAGATAGTGGGAGCAGGATTTGATGTGAAGCCTAATAAACACATTAAAAACCACATGCCCTTACGCGGGCTACGGTATCAAGCGTCCCTGTCCAGGTGTCCCATATTTTCCTCTTCTTCCTCTTGCCAAAGCGTGCGATTTGTGAATTAGAATTCAAGACGACAAGCACCCGTTGCCCCACTTACTCTACCGTCTCGTAACACATAAAAAACCTGGCTTAAAAAAAAAAAACGGAAATTGCTTTAAAAGTAGGTCCCTATGTTGCAAATGAAGGAGAATGCAGTTTCGTTTGGCATAATTCAAAGTCAGGATTTCCAATTTTAGAATTAAAGGCGCTGGCAGTTTTATGGTGCTGCTGTGCGAACCGTTAGGCCTTTAAACAAAAGGATTAAATCCTCAAATGAAACGAGAGAAGAGAAAATTAAACAGATATGGTGGGAAAGTTTCACGCCAGAAGGACAGGTGTTCAAATCTTAGTCGTTGTAAACTGATATAATCTTTAAGATCTCTTGGTAGTGTGATCCCTGAACATTTTAGTAATCTAAGGATATCCCTAGCCAATGTAAAAATGGTCAACAACCTCGTGATGCTGACTAATACTGCTGCAATGAATTTGGTCCTCACTGGGTGTCCCACAACTGTAGAGCTGTGTCAATCTAATTAAATATATGCTGATTCTGAATATACTTGATATTCACTAGATTTAGTCTAGTTTGACTCAAGGCTACTACAAGGATCGAACTCATTACAAGATTAATCGTCAGGGAATGAAACAGGGAATTTCATGAAATTACTGAGATCTGGATATTTCACGAAGTCAGTAGTTGCACAACTAACACACACACGCGCATTCATATATATTATATTTATAAATTATTGAGAAATGTATATATATATATGTGTGTGTGTGTGTGTGTGTGTGTATGAAAACTACCCGCCTGAATAAGCCCAGTTTGAAGCCTAGAGGGCAGGTGTTTAAAATCTTGGTCGATGTAAACTAATATAAGCTTTGAAATCTCTTGAGAGCGTGGGATTAAGATTTAAGACTAATGGTTCAAGATGCCTGAAGATAACGCATATATATATATATATAAGCGTTATATTACTTTGAAACTCTATTAGAAATTATCTCTCGTCAAGGTCAGTCAGGGATGCTACAATTTGAACACCCAAGACTCATATATACCCACTTTGAAATAGAATAAAATCATCCCTCTAAGATTTTGAAATCCATTGTAGGGTAGGATTCTTACCTGTTCTAAAACCACTGTTTTTTGACTATTCAACTTTATCCAGTATCAAAAACACAACTTCAGATCTATTGAAGAGCAAGACAAAAAAACAGCATGAAATATAATTTCATGTTGGTAGGCCGAATGAAACTTGGGATTTCATGGAATCAATATTATATTGGTTTATTTTCCATCAGATGAGCATTCTCAAATTTATCAATTCTCTTTAACAATATTTTTTTTTCATTTTAATTTCAGTTACTTTTCATCGCAAACATTCATGATTTCCAATGCTTAATCCGATAAAAATAAATCTAGACAATCGCTGCTACTAATGTTCACCGAGTTTTTTGTCTGTTCAACAGAATTAGTGGACTTAAAAAAAGAGATCGCTCCTTCTCCTTCCATTCTTACTGTACACCTGACGAAGATAGAAGTATAGATCGACCGAAACGCTGTGTTAATTGCTGAAACATTTGAAAAGAATCTGAGTTTGTCGTCTGAATAAATCATCGAGTCACATTCCTCTCATTTGGATACCGTCAAACGTTTTTCTGATTTGAAAATCCGGAAAGAAAAGAATTGATTCTAAGGAAAGAACCGACGTCTCCCCAAGTCTACAACACCAACTATAACCTCTCTGTTTTATTTCCGTTTCGTATACATACAGACATGACAAATGTGAATAGAGGTATTTCCCGCTTTTCAGAAGTTCGATTTATGCTAGTGTTTCACTTTTACGAAAAGAAAATAGCGCTCAGAGTTTGTTTTGTAGCAAGCCGTTATAAAAGCCACACCAACCCTGTATCTCCCACGATTTCAAGTATCGACGACTCAGCTTAACGTGCCATCATCAATATTTTCGAGAAACGCCAAAAATATTGGCTGAATAAATTATGGTAATTGTTTCTTCACTTAACACCATTTCAGCTTACGAACGTCTTTTAACTGGAACGTTCTACATAAGGATAGTGGGAGGGAGCTGTACATTTATTTTAAAGCAATAATGTGTTATTACGCAAAATCAAATTTGGGCGACTTATCATTAGCAGGTAATTATTCTTCCAGGCATCAAATTTATCAGATGTGCTATATTCTCTTCCAAAATATCAGACTCGGCTGCATTAAAAATACAAAGTAAATCTTTTGTAGATTTTCCGGATATTTTTCTCATTACATGGTCTATACTGACCCAGATATGTTGAATGGGATTCCTGTCTGTATACCTTTCTGAAACCGTTTTGACACACGTCGTGGAGTTTCATTAAATAGGGTGCTGTTTTTGTCCAAGTAAATGCCAGTAAATATTAGAATTCCCTCATCAGTCACGCTTGAATTAATTCCTGACTACTGACGATCCTGTCTTTCTGATTTTCAAGACATAATATACAAATTGTAAATTGAAAGTTGCTCTGTGCATATTTTAGGTCAAAAAATGCAATTTCGTTGTTCCACTTTTAAATGCTAACGTAACTATAAGGGTTTTAACTCATTCATACCCCTGTAAACGATCTTCAGCTTTCTGCATTAAGACTGATACTCAACCAGAGTAGGTTATTACAATTTTTTTTCGGTGAGGAGATAAGACAGAAAAAATGATAATGGTATCAATAATGTCGAAAAAGATTAAATGCTTACAAAACAGAATTTGCTTCAGACAGAGATGAGAGACACAAGTAATATCAGCACAATGCATCAGTTAAATTAAAAGTGAGAGAGAGAGAGAGAGAGAGAGAGAGAGAGAGAGAGAGAGAGAGAGAGGAGACAGTGATTGTTGATGACAGTGGAAGTGTGAGTGTGTGTGTGATATAGAGAGGGGATGGGGAGAGATATGGTTTTTACAAATAAGAAATTTTGTTGCGAATATGATATTTAAAAGCTGTCATTTTGACAATACATTTCGGTAGATTTTAAAATCTTGAATCCATTCGAGTGGTATTTGTTTTCCCTTCGACCGATGACAAAGTCATTTGATTTGAAATGAAAGACACCCTTTCTTAAACACATACATCATTTTGTAATAGATTCGTAAACTCATATCAAAGACCTTTTGTTAGGACAATATATTTGTTAAGTAGTAATATAAGAAGTCTGTTCTGACGGTTTTTTAGGTGTTAGTTATATTTGTTGGTTTGACCCATAGGTAGAGCGTTATACTATGCAAAGGAATTCGAATGTCGTTACATTTTTTAGTTCCTAAAGCCGGTAATTCAAACCTTTTAAAACTAACCTATAAATATGTTTAATGTCTGAATTTTGAAAAGGGTATAGAATGCGTTAAAGCAAGCTATTTTATGAAAAAATATCCATATTTTCAAGAACCAAAATCATGATGGAATGAATTTGTCCTAAGACGGATGGAAAATACGGAATCCCCTAGGTCATATTTCTGCATTGGGGATGACGTCATTATTTACGGTTGTTAAAATCTCATTTACTTTACTTTTTATGGTACATACGTCCCAGTAGACTTCCTAAAGAGATCTGCATGTATAATCACATATATACGGTCAGTGCTACAGTTACCACACAAGTTAATTTTTTGTTAGAGTGAATTTACTTGAAACTTATCTCTTAATATATTTTGTTTAAATGGTAATTTATTCTTAATTTAGGGACCAGAATTATTACTTTTCCAGATTTACTGAATTAAGTTTTTTGATATCGGTCAATGCAAATTCAGCTCGTGGTTTACTCAATATTCTATCTATATGCATATATGTGATTATTCATGTTCTTTGATTCAGTTCGCTTGTCTTTTCATTTTGCTTGACATATTCTTTTAATTAGCTTGCCTTACTTTTTAGATAGAAGAAAAGAGAAATGTTATCATTCCTCGTTTTCTGTTCAGTCCCTTTCTTTTTTGTTGGGTGGGGTGGGTTTGAAGCGATTGTTCTTTTTTGATCGACGCAATGTCTTTAAATACGCTTGTAATAGATGGCCCCACCCGACCGTTTATTATCTCGCTATTTGAGTCAAATTCAGGGGTCTTTCTGGAGAGCCAATTTTCATTTATTCCCTTATTTTTATACTTTTATTTACCGACGTAGATTTATTCAGTTTACAATTTATTCTCTTATTCGCACTTTTTACACAATATTTTCCCAATATATTAGTACATCGATATCTATGTGGAGTTGGAATCTTTGATTGAAAAATGTCTTCATAGGTCAGTCCGGAAAGTTTCAACCCATTTTTAGTATTTCGAGAACCAGTTGCACAGCCTTAATGCAACTTGGAAATCCTCTAATATAGTATCCGTTCTTTATTGAGAAAGTGTTCCATTAACTAAATGTAAAGTGGTACAGCATTCCGTCTCTGGGGGCCGGTGGTGAAACCCTGGAATCTCTTCAACAACACCAAAAACGATGAGAAAAGAATCGATTGTCCGAATAAAAATTTCGAAAATTCTTGTCTGAATTTTGCTTGATCAAATCATTGTGTATGATACGATCAGACTATTTCCCTTATTATACGTTCTTTTATTCACAATGTTTCGCCCTTGTACCCTCTGGCCTTGTTGGTTCTAGAATGTATATATAAAAAACGGATGTGAGGTGTCTATCCAATACAAGCATGCAGAGGGTACACCACGGACACGTGAATAAATAACATCTAGACGAGGAAAATAGTCCGACCATATTCTACACACTAAAACGTTTTGGACTCTATATATCTGTCGAATATTTGGAGTTTGGGAGAGGGTCGGGCAAATAAAGATACCCAATAAAATCTTGAGAAAGACAGATGGATAAAACGTTTTATCGCGGTTATAAAAAAAAAAGATGCCGTCATTCCTTTAGTATTAATTCGGACTTGATTGAAGAAGTTCAAGTATCGGCTTTTGATAGAAAGATGGCGAATAGGCCACCAACCTCAGATGTTCAGTTGTGATTTTAAGCCGTTGGCTTATTTGTTTTCGGATCTTACGGGGTTTTTAGAAATGTGCCGACCAACTACCTTTGTGGGTGGTTCAGGAACAGATCAAAATCAAAAACAGGGGTCAAGTGTTCACTTGTACAAATCAGAGAATGCATTCATGGGATTTATAAAATTCACTGCCGCGGAAAATCAGATGTGAAGAAGACAAAGCGGTTGACGGTGAGACAGGATCAATTCATGTTTAGAGCGATCACAGTGATGTTTACACACACACACGCTCACACACGGACAGAGTCGAGAAGATCTATTAATATAATGTACAGTGTGACTCTTTCTGTTTCTCTGTCCGTGACAGAGTACTCTTGCACATAAAGGTAACAATTTTGCCGATGAAAATATTTCCCACCCACCGTCTGAAACAATCGACTCTTCCACTGAAACGGGTTGAGTGGTTTCTTTTCTAAAATTAAATATATATATATATATATATATATATATATATATATATATATATATATATATATATATATATATATATATATATATGCAAAATGTTACCTAAATCCAATCCAGGTTTGTTTTCCAGTGATTCTTTGCTTTTCTCAAAAATATTTCATACCATGTACAAGGAAGTATTTTGAAGTAGTCTAGGGTGCCATTGCCCTAATTAGGGTTATTTTCCCGTTTATATTAAATGGCTGGATATTTTCGGAACACGTCTAACGCGAATATATATATATATATATATATATATATATATATATATATATTTATATATATATATATATATATATATATGTGTGTGTGTGTGTGTGTGTGTGTGTGTGTGCGCTCAATCCCCCACGCTCAATCCTCGAAGCAGTAATAAGTTCAGGGAAAAAAATAAAAAGATATGTATATAATCAAGAAGAACATAAAGAAAGCGGCCAATACTTATCAGTTTAAAAAGAAAAGATTCCTACCCTCAAAATCAAAATGCTTTCAACTGCTAAGCATAATCAATTGGAACGTTGGGGAAGGACTTATCGCCTAAAACTCTAAACAGGTATCAACGCACCTGTAGCGACATAAAAATACAGACAGAAAGCTGCATTAATAATGATACACATATAAATAATCATCTATGAGTATGTGTGCGCGCACAAAGTTTTCATAGTTTTCATAGAATATACTATTTGAGGAGGTGCAGGGTTATAACAGCTCCGGCTATCGACTGAGTTCAAATCCCCGCTATATCTACTTGTATTCACTTTCATTTTCGCTGTATTGCCCGCGGAGAAGGTATGAATCTTTACCTCCCCTAGCTATGGGAAAAAAAGCATCGGCCTCACTGGATCCAAATCATGGGCTGCCCTTTGGCAAAGCATGATACTTACTATCCACCTGTACTAGGGTCACAGTGAAGATGATGGCCCAATATTTGTTGGCAGACAATTACGAGAGCTGATTATATCAGAGACAGTTTCCTAGCAGATAATGATAATGTGACATTCAGCTCATGGCTCCATTTTTTGGGGCCACAAAATGAGTCTTATGAGAGGAAATCGAGGCATATGCGATGTGATCTTGGGTCACTTTCAGGGAAGGTGTATGACTGCCTGACTATAACTATTGAAATATTTTATAACCCCAATCAGGAGAACTTTGGGCGTTAAATAGATTGTGCAAAGGAAGGAAAAAGATGGAAATGAGTTTTTATAAATCTTATATCCTGCTTGTAGTCTGATACAGGGACGTATAGGGACGTCTAGCCTCAGTCAAAATTCGAACTCGATTTGTCATAGCAATTGTTAAATAGATAATTTTCTTTTAGAGGAAATAAAACTATTAATTTTTTCCGTTCTTATATCCTAGCGTTCTAAGTATGCAGTAACGGTATGCCTATCGCCATGAAGAAATGGTTAGCAAGCTAGTCTCACAGGTCATTATTACTATAGTGATTTTGATTGTCTGTGGGTGCTGTCTATGGTTAAGCCATCTGCACCTCTAAGCTTTCTAAGCTAAGCTTAATAAATATCAAAAATAGCGAGAGAGGGACAGAACGGGAAGAAGAAAGAAAGCAGGAAATGATTGAAAAGCCATTGGTGGCAAAGTTACGAAAACAAAAAAAGAAAAGAGAAAAAAAAAAAAACAACAAAAAACGGTGAAATAGTTGATCCAGAATGTGATTGGCCTTTGAGCTTTTGTAAACGTCGCGCTCTCCGAAGATCTTTCGAACAATGGAACATGATTTGTTGATCGTTGTCAGCTGTAAGTGGCTAAATAAAGGGTCAGATTATTCCTTTGAATGCGACACACCACCTGGATACAAGGGAGATAATTGTGTAAACGACTTGAACGAAAGGTTCGGGCCAAACGGAAGAAGAACTGAACGGTGGAGGTGGGCTGGCTAGTTTTCTGTCTGCAGGGGTAGTCAGGTGTGCAGTCACGTCTGAACCAGGGTATCACGTCTGAATTGGGGTAGTCAAATATGCTCACAACGGAACCGACAATGCGGTTTTATTGAACGTCCTTTCGAAAAGGAGTATTTTATTCCATGTGTCAAGGATTAAGCGGCCCGACAATAGGAGAAATACGTAACTATATACATTTCAACTATTAGTTTTGTAATGGATACAAACTGGCTTTCTACGATTAGCCGAGGAAAAATGGCCGACCTACTTACTGAAACAATGTTTTATCTATTCTCTCTGTTACGTACCGATATATATATATATATATATATATATATATATATATATATATATATATATATATGAAAAGTGTAAGTTTTTTGTTTCTGTGTCCAAACCATGGATTCTTCCACTTACAATAAATTTGCCAATGAAAATATCTCCTACCCTCCATTTTAAACGATGAACTCCTTTACGAGTTTTTTTAGTTTCGTTAAAAAAATCATCAAATAAGGTTTAATGCAAAAATAGTGTTTAACTTTTGTTTTGCAGCAAGTCATTATTCAGGCTATTTACATCCTCTTCCCCTCTCTTCTACACTCTTGTCTTCTGTGCCACCCATTAATATGACTCAGCCAGACCATTTTCTGCGTTTGATGAAGCTCAAATATTTTTCTGTTATAAATCAATAAAAATTGCTTCTTTGCTCTATACGATTTCGGCTGATGAAACTCCCTAATTTTGAATTGTGGGGGATACCTCTAAATCCGTGAAGTAAAACGCCACGCACAACTCTCTCTCTCTCTATATATATATATGTTCTAGAAAGCGTCACAGCTTTAAACTCTAACTGCGTAAAAACATTTTTTCTAAAATTGAAAAACAAAAAACAAAACAAAAAACATGTATGCCAACATAGTACTCGCGAAAAATGACGGAATCCTCTGTGTTACGTATTGATAGAACATACAAATATGTATCTCAGCATAAATGTATTTATTCATTTATTAGAATTAGAGCAAAATTAACTTACACATTTTAAAATTTTATTACATTGTAACAAATCAACTGTAGGCTTAAGATAACCAAATAAAGTGTATCGACTCAACTAATATTTTCGTTTCAAAGGTGTAGGTGTGTGGAACGTACTCGTCGTACTGAACGCGTATAAATTGTACGCTGTCTTCTCCCATGTCCCTTTCAACCTTCACTTAAAATAAAATAAAGGGTTCGGTTCATTACTTCCCCAAAATCTCCCAGATGTTACCTGACGAAGGCCGTAGAGTGCAACGGCCGAAACGTTGTATGAAAAACAACAAAGATGAGGATGGTCCGAATAATAATGGAAATAATAATAATACCTCATCTAAAAAATTCTGAGATATGTAAAACTCAGTCTATAATGTACTTTTAATGAATCGAAATCTACGCACTTCGAAATGGTTTCATTGCTCAACATCAAGCATATATATATATATATATATATATATATATATATATATATATATATATATATATATATGTATGTGTTTGTGTGGGTGTAAATCTATACATCACCTATTAATAATTTTTACGCAGCTTTGAATTTGCAATCTAAAGATTATCTGTACGGCTCCTTACTCGACTTGTCGTCTATGCATTTCTAATGTCAGAATTGGTCATAAGGTATGTGTCGTTGTCGTCGAATGCATTAGGACGCCCGTCTGACTATACACAAAAACCAATGGAAAACACCGGCGAAGGTTGTATACGCCGGCCTTTCCTTGATCTTCAGGGAAAATTTACATTTTCTTGAATGGAATCGCCGATGAGGAAAATGGGCATTACTTACGTTACATTGCGTTAAATTGTCAGGGGAGATAGGGGGACGAAACACACACACACACACACACACACACACACACACGCACACACACACACACACACACACAGAGGGTGTCCGTGTAGTTTCTATATGTATTTGTTCGTTTTTGTAATGCTGTTATATACAAAAATGACAAATGCATTAGTGATCGTTTAAGGATCCTTTCAGCGTCACATAGTCGACGATATGCTGGTTGTAACAGACTTGACAACATTTGCAACGAAGAAGAATATAATTGTTAACAAGAATGTCTAACAAAGCTTCCATTTTCCGTAAAAGATTGAATTAAGTTGGAAAACACGCCCAAGCAAAATCAAATATGGCGTATCAAAAGAATATATTTCGTTTTTTACACCCCAAACTTCATTTTATATGCACACCCAAAGACTATCTTCTTCTATTCCCTCAAGATGAGGACTATGGCATGTGATCTCTGAAACATGAGGGAAAATCACAAATCCAAAGTTGGTTCATCCGGATTCCCCAGAATTCAGGCATCCACAAAAGTCGACCCTGTCAAAGTGTTATGGAAGTATTTTCTTTCATCTTTTTGTTGTTTTATTGGCAATGCTTCATCTAATAAAAATAAATCTGATTATGGAAAAGCCACTTGAGCCTTGCAGACATCCACACATGTATCGAAAGCTGTGAAAATCGAGGGGTCAAGTGTTCTAAGGCTGGAAAGCTAATTAAAAATAAGTGTGAGGTTTTCTATTCACCCGATTAATGATATTGAATGAGACGACAAAATAAAAGCAACCATACAGCCATCAATATAAACTGTTTTCTCCACTGGGAACTCGGAAAATTGAATTGGCGAACTGAGTTTGAATTCCAATTGAGACCGGGTCTATTATATCACGGTTGCAGTCATGTTTGACGGAATGCGTCCATTTTGTGAAGTTTACACATATCTATTTCGAATTCTGTAAATAGCTGAGTTTTTTTTATGTAAAAAAAAAAAAATGTTGATTCACTATTACGTCAAATTCAAAAGAAGCACAGGGCGTGAAGCATAGAAAAATTGTAAGTTTATTTGAAGTTTAATGACTCAACAAAATATTAGAAACTGCTACACGGAAAGCACGTGACGTCATGAACGTTCAGCTGCAAGAAATATTCATGTGTGATTTGGAAACTGGAGTCATCTGTATTGTTGTGATGAAAAATTTCTGCCACAGGAAAATGAAAAAAAAAACATCCATGAACATAAGATTTTTGCACATACTGAGAAATAATAATTAGTGGGAATTTTGATCGTAGAATGACGGTGACGAGACATGTTTTCGAGATATCTGACGATGGAAATAGTGCAGAGATAAGTCGATTCATGCCTTTCCGAAGGGAATGTTGCGAAATGAGCATAAACAGCTTCAGCCAAAATTGAATCTTACCCTCCCTGCGTCGTGTCCCATCGTACGGCATCTTTACCAATAGCCTGTCAGTTACACGTCATGATGAAGAAAGAGATAGGATTGGTAGTTACATAGGTATACCACTCTCCTGAACCACTCTTACCCACCAAGTGGTAACAAAATTGTTGTAATCGGGGCTTATTACAGGGTGTGATGAGGGTACATCTTACTCGGATCTGGGATTCAAAGAGGAACTGGGAGCCAGAGAAAATTATCCTTTTAAAAAGTGAATAGTGAGCGTATCTTTTTTCTAATCAATTTTTGGCCCCCTGATAAAATTTCTCTCTCGTAAGCCTTGGCAGATGAAAACCAGTTTCACCAGCATAGAAAGACAGATATCTTAACAGGAATAAAACAACCCCAAATCTTCATCATCATCATCCATTTTAGGTCCACTTCCTCCATGACAACTGTATGGTCAATTTGAGCAAAATTCAAAGTTCGGAGTTGTCCTTCTCCCACTCCGGTTACCTTCCAAAGCTTCAGAGCCGAGAATACTCAGCTATTTTACCCATAGCTGGGGGTAAAAGTGATGGGTCCGTGCCTTTCCCAACGACATTATTGCGGAGTGAATGTTATGTCATCATCATCATCAGTCTTTTAGCGTCCGTCGTAGGACATAGACCTTCCCCAGGATTTGCCACACTTCCCTATCATGGGCGTCGCGTAGCCAGTACTTCTTGAACCTGTCTAGCTCGTCTCTCCATCTAACATTTTGCCGGCCTTGGTTGCGCATGTGGTCTCGGGGGATCCATGTCGTGAGTCGTGATGTCCATCGATTGTCTGCCATTCTTGCAACATGGCCAGCCCACCGCCATTTGAGATTTTTAATGGATTCTGTGACGTCCCTAACTCATATCTTTTCTCGGATGTACTGTGCTGTCTTGTGATCTCTCCATGTGAGGCCTAGCATTATTCTCTCATGTGCACGTTGCATGGTTCTAAATTTGCGGGTCTATCTCTTAGTTAGGTTCCATGTTTCAGCTCCATAAGTGACTATTGGGAGGATGCATTGGTTATACACCCTTTAGGATTAATCGGATCTTCTTATTTTTGAAGGTTGAGCTAGTTGCGTCCAACTTAATCGAATGTTATGTAGCTTTTTTATTTTTTATTCTTCGTTGTTTTTTTTCCATAACCCAAGGTTGCCTATTTCTCTCTTTTAACGTTAGCAATAAACAATTCTTTCTTTTTTTTTTTCATAAAAAATCTCACGTACTTCTAAAATCTTACACTACTATAACTTTTTAGTAAACAGACTCTGTCAGAGTTCGAACTCGACCTGCCGATTCCATGGTCTGCACTGTTAACCGTTATACTGACTCACATCTCTGGTGACACGACACAATAGTAAATTTTTTTCAGCTGAAGAATCCATACTTTGGAATGGTTGATGAGAAGTATTTCTATTAGCTGTGTTTTTACTCCTGAATGGAAGAGTCCAGTACTTCGAACAGAATATCAAAAAGGCCCCACTTTTCTCTATATAAGTATATAAACCTAGCATAAGTTGGTATCACTCGCTCATTGTTATGAAAGCAATAGGTACCAAGACTATCAAACATAGAAACAAACTAAGACCCCAAAACACGTCATTAATACGTGTTGCAATGTTTATAAAGGAACAAGAAAAAGAAAAGAATCTGTTGAAAAACTGCGACATTGTATATACGTTTTTGACAGCACTTGTTTACATTTGTGTCTCTGATAAAACTAGCAGAAACGCCCTAAACAAAAATTATCATTGAATCCAATATAAAACGAAAAATATCGCCAAAATGCAATATGATTAATTGACAAAATCATAAATAAATATACAGTGTACAAATTAGTTATAAACACTGCATAGTCTACTTTCTTTCTTATTCTTTTTTTTTACCCCGAGTATTAGTCTAAAAAAAAAAAAGAATAATATGACGTAATGAGAGAAAAGAAAAGTATTCCCCTTCCTTTGCCCATTTTTATATCGTGTCTTTCTATCTTCTCTAACGAGAAAAGGGAATATCATATCTCTCCTTAACCACTCTCTCTTCAGGTTATTTGATTTTTTACAAATGCTGTGAAAATTGGTCTTAATATCAAATTTTCACCGTTCCAAGAAAGGACGACTTTCGTTGCAGTTAAAATATACATTTTAAGATAAAATTTCTGAAATGTAAAATAAACGAAATTCATTTTCTAAAAGTTAGTGAATAACATTCAGTCGTTTTACAATAAGCACTGCGAGGAGTACATTCTTCCATAGATACGTAATTAAAAATATAGTTGCATCATTATTCTTTGAAAAAAAGATTTTCAAATATTTCTGGGATCCTCGATACTCTTTCTGCACCCCAAGGGAAGTGCATTCCTGTTTTTAGACGCCCTGGTCTACGCCATATACGTTTTACTACCTTGTAATTATAGTTTTTTTTTATTCGGTACTTTTAGATGAAACAATTTTATTGCCATCATTTTGTTAATTCAGCTAATTATCGTTTCTTTTTGTCACACAAAAAGCAACAATAAAAAGATGGAGTAAAAATAGTTATATTATGATCGATCATTGACTGAATGAAAAATTTGAAATAAATAATGTAATTATAGGTGTCCGCTGACACTTTTCCGGGGGAGAGGGGGCAGAAACACATATTTCATCACGGGGGTGGGGGGGCAATATATATTCGGAATACATCTTAGCAGCAACCCCGTTACCAACGAAGGGTAATAACATCTTTTTATATCTGGGTATATGGGTACATCAAGTTGGTGTTACATAAAACAATTGCACTACACCATTATCCTCCATTTTCAACCCTCTTTACCCTTGGTGAGAAGGTCCGATCTTGAGTTGGGGGCAAATGTCCCTCCCCCAAGCGAACTCCCATGAATGTAAGTATTAAATACTGTATAACATTCACTTTATTGTATATCGGCCATAATTGGATGACACATCGGCGCTGTGTATGGTGTATAAGTCAAACACAACTTTCATGCCTGGCTGTTAATTTGTTAATTCCAGAGTGTAACATGAGGATATGGTACTATCCAAATGGGCAGCGGTCATTTTGAAATGTGCTGTGACCACCCCCATGTTGTGTAGTAATGAAATGATAATGAAGGATTTGTGAAATCACCGAGGACATAATTCCCACCAGAACCACCCCCAGACAAAATCCCCATCCTGCCGGACAAAAAACAGAATTTGTTTAAAGTTTTCCATAATTTTCTTACAAATCAGTTTCGATAGTACGGACTCCCTGCGAATTACGATGTTGATTGGTCAAAAGGTACCAGTTAAGAATGTCAAAACTGTTGTACGAATATTTCAATTGAATTGTACCAATTGTAATTATTTAATGTAGTATTTTTTGTAAATCTAAATGAATAACTGTGATTTTATTTTTATTTCGTACGAGAAGTAACAATTAAATCTTTTTCCATTTTGCTGTAAAAAAGTGAGTAATACTTTTAAAATGAATAGTTCAGGACAATTTTTTACAATAAAAATAAGTAATATCTGTAATTTTTTGTTTTTTGGTGGTCCTGAAAGCCATACAAAGTCTCCAGATAGTATAATTTCTGATTAAAAGAATCAAAAGATATTGTCCTGAAATGGCCATCTTCCAGTGGGCATCCATTCATTTTTGGATTTTTAACCATCAGTGAATTTCGTTATGGAAGGTCATACGCGTAAATTTCTCTCGAAAAAATTGGTTTTGTCGGTATTCTTTCGGCATAGAATACATTCATGAACATTTTTGTTTTCTGAATTACGCTGCTGTTTTTTTTTTGTCTGGTGGGGATTTTGTTCCAGGATTTTTATTCAAGGGTTTTGTCATGGGCTCATTAGATTAATCATTGGAGACAGCCACAACTAAAACGCAAGATGCTCAGATTTTACCGAGGACAATTTTTTGTATTTCATACCCTCCCCTGCACTAATCAATCAATTAATAAATACATTCACCTTTCTCTTTTTCTTTAGATTTTTGTGTCTTTTTCTTTCTTTTGATAATTCTTTCACTGCTTCTTATTTACTTTCCTTCGATTTTCCTTCCTTCTTACCTGCTTGCCTTGTACCAGTTTTTCTTACATTTGACTTTTTTCTCCAACCGTTTGTTTCTTCTTCCTGGGATCTCCTTTTGATTTTTTAAATTTTTAGCTTTTTCTTCGTTTCCGTCTTACTTCCATTTTTCCTTCTTAATTTTCTTCTTCAGCTTTTTCTTTCTTCCTTTTTCCTTCCTCCTTCCTCCTTCCCTCTTCTTTCTTTCCTTCCTCCCCTACTTCCTTCCATTTCCAACTATATTCTTATTCTCTCAAAATAGCCGTCTCTTCTTCGTCCAAGGTCCACAAAATTGACAGCTATTTTGATAGACTCTTGGGGTCGCTTCTGTTTTTCATCCCTAATGACTTGCTGTAAGATTGTATGCTCTCAATTCTCGAGTCAAACAAACCTCATAGTTTCATTCCGACCTTAATGACCCAATTTTAGGCAAACAATTCGGGTCAGGGTCGAAGAGGACATTTTAGCCTTAAACCAAATTTGGTCGCACTGTTGTTTACTTATAGAAATTCCGGACGACAGTTTTGCTACGAAGGATAAAGTGTTTAGTTGAAATAATCTTTCAGTTCGATATTTTCTTTATTCTACGTTATTTATCCACTGTTACGATTTGCTTTCTTAACAGTCATAATCATTTGACAGACAATTTCCTGGTTTTAATAGGGTGGCCCATTTGAATCTGGCTGATTTTTTTTCCAATTTGGCGGATAAAAATCTACGATAGCCGATTAAATCAAGTAAGTTTGACTAAAATATATGTTCATACAGCTTTTATTACCCACTTGTTCATAAGCTGTGTCCTTGTTGCTATGATAGTGTAATGGTTAGTACATCTGCCTCATACTCTGAAAGTCACAGGCTCGATTCCCGGTATGAGCGATCGGTGTGGCAACATCTTCATGGGGACTATTTTCCCCGTGCATCGAGCAGCTCATTTGCTACACTCTAAACGGTGTGATTAGTGAAGGTAAATTTGAGGGGACTTTCATCCAAACAAGAAAAACTTGTAGACGTATTCGATTCGGGTTGTCTTTGGTGACGAAGTGCCAGTTTTTGTTGTATACATCGGCTTAGTGGCCCTTACCTGTCAAGACCACGACTTCATACCAATAAGTTTTTCTTATTATCAGGATATACCATTTTTAGCCATAAAATCAGCTGAAAATGAAAAAATCTAGCCGTTTTAAAAGACATTTTCAGCTATGAATAACGAACAATACTTTGCAACGCTGGGTTTGACTCTAATTGAACGCAATTATGATGGCGTTGTGCTAAACGTCGTGCCTCAAAGGTTATAACAATATTGCACTATCTGTATTCGTATGACTTATTTGCAGATGAATGTGAGTGACCATTCTTACACATAGCTTTGTTTTTAATAAAATATTGGAACTATCCCAATAATTGAGATAAATATTGTGGTAACAATTATGGAAGTTGGTAAATATAAAAAAGCATGTATGACTGTTAGACTTAATAAGGTACAATGTATTCGTTGTGGCATGAATCTGCTATAAACAATTGTCGTGCGTAAATGATTTTGACGTTTATTTCAGTTGAGTAAACATTGTGATAACTATAATATGCAAGATTGTAAATCAATACTTGTGGAAAAGTATATGTATTTATTCGCTTCCCCACGAGTGCAGAAGTTGACAGGATGTCGAGTTTAACGTGGGACCCCCACGCGAACGTGTGGACAATGACAATAATTGCCCTGTCCCCACAACCACCAAGAGTATTAGAATGTCATTCCCATCATCCCCATTAAGTGCAATGCGGGTGTAGATGCAGGGTCAGAATCCCCGGAACTGAATGTTATATCCTTTTTTGGCTACAAGACGAATCCTAAGCCGGGTAAGCGAGTGCCATTGATATCAGTATATATATATATATATATATATATATATATATATATATATATATATATATATATATATATATATATATAATCTTTGTAAAAGTTCCAATTTCGGTAAAAGTTTCAAGAAAACACCTAAAAATGTATGTATGTTGTTGATAATATGTGATCACAGTGCTTAATATTTACGATGTAACTGGAGCTAATACTTAACAGAAGACACGGGTCATGTGAAGTTAACCTTGGAAGTCATTCAAGGTTATCAGAAGTCATTTGTGTTCATATGTGGTAATTTCTAGTCAATTGAATCATTGTAGGCTATAATGGCACTATGAAGCTGATATTCGGCATAGGATATATTTTTTTACAGTGGACTAGGAAGTCAGTCGAGATCATCAAAGGTCATTTATAATTATTTCAAGCCTATCAGTGTAGTTGTAGGACACAATTTTTTCACAGCAAGGTAATGAAGTATGTAAGGGCTGTACCCCGCCCCCAAAATCCACTAAATAGTCAGTGAAAATTGAAAAAAAATCTCAAGACATCCGTCGTCCGAAAAAGTTCTAACAGATGAATATATATACTGCCCAATGATATTTATTATTTGAAATATCTTTTCAATATTTACCGATGATTTGCCCTTATATTCTTTTAGGAATATTTCAATAAATTTTTACTTCATTATTCCCGGCAATTTGACGACACAAAAGTGTGAAATTTGTTCTTTGATATATTTCTTCTTACATAATACAAAGCTCCGAGCCCAAAACTGGTTTGATGGAGTGGGCACGGGAGCATTTTGGATGATATTTCAATATTTTTGAATAATTTTTCTCATATTGGGTGTCGCATCCCCCCGACAGGCCATTACAAACACTCGAGCAGACCTATGCATAAATATTCGTTTTAGTCGAATATTTGGAAGGGAAATAAGATAATTTTTGCAGGTAATTTTATTTTTGACCTTTGTTTCCTCTGATACTTTGTCATTTTTGAGAAAAAAATATTCTTGGGAGAGGACTTTCTATTTTCAATGTAACTACAATGCTAAACTTGACATGGGAGTGTAGGCAAATAATCAAGTAAGACGAGCATTTAATTTTATGGAAACTTTATTAAATATTATTTGTTTTCCTGTATTCTTTCATTTGAAATTATTTTCGCCAGGTAATGTTTATATTTATATATATATATATATATATATATATATATATATATATATATATATATATATATATATATGTATGTATATATATATATATATATATATATATATATATATATATATATATAATGTCAAAGGTGTCAACGTTAGCATTCACTTTAATGCTAACATATATAGTATCAGCAAGATCTGGCAGCTGGGAAAATGAAACAATAGTCACGGTCTCTGTCTGAATGTCTGAAATGATTGATTTTCATCATACTCTGCATTATTCGAACTAGTATCTTCATCTTGGTTGTTATAATCACAGCGTTTCGTCTGTTGTACTCTCCAACCTTCTTCCAGTACCTGCTGTATTCGGTAAGGTTCTGATCAGGAAAGAGCATGCATAAGATTTTGAGGCTCCAAAAATCTACCCACTGACTGTTCTGCGGCTTGAGTTATATAATTGTTGACTAAATGACGTGGTGAAGCGTTCAATTCCTGGATCAGGTAGTGAAATCGTTATACTTATAAAAAAAAAAAAACAGAAAAAAACTAATTCTGTGGGAAGGACAGCACTTCTTTTTAGGGACCGTATTACTTGACGTTTAACGTGTTCGATCCTCGCTGCGATCCGTATCATCGTGGTCCTAAGCCAGAATCGACCTAGGATTGTTAATGTCTGCGCTCAAACATTCTGATATGGTGCATTAACAGAGAGGCATGCCCTACCCACGTTTGGATTGCTGATCAGATTTGAGCCTCGTCTTAAACAAATAAATATTCTACAGGTGAAAATGAGGTTTTGTTTTAGCCCACACTACTTAAACAGAATCTAAAGGAACAAATCCCTCGTGATCCCAAGTATGGCCCCTCCGCCAGCCGCTGACCGGACGAGATTGACCTTTTTTTTACCCTTTTCCTTTCATTTCCTTCACCTTCGGTATGTTTTGTTTTGTTTTTTTTTTTGGCTCTTTTCATTTTCGGTTTCTTTTGTCTGAGAAAATAGCGTCTTAAAGAAGAAAAAGAAAAAAAAAGATTTTCCGCTTTCTTCAATAAATCAATTTTCCTGACTTTAAAAAGGAAAGTTGGTTGACCACAACTTCCTACTTGAGATCGGAAAGGAGAGGGCAGTAAAGTAACTAGATATTTGGAGGCCTGCAGGGATGATGTCTTCAAATTGTCCCATCCACCCTCAGCTACGCCTCTGACACAATTTTGATTTCGTTTTCCATCTTGAAGGTGTTTATCAACATGAAAATAAAAGTCAAGCCGGTAACTTATCTACTCTTTGATATCAACATTCTGAATTCGGTGTATGCATATCGCTTTACGCCGAATTATTGGCTTCTTAGAGAAAATGACAATTTAAAATTACCCATTTTTAGTACCTACCAAAACTCCTATAGTCACTTGGAATTAAAAAAAAAGATCTTGTTTTGTTTTTAGAGAGTAAGTTTTTGAAAGGGTAGAGCCAATGAGAATTACTTTCCCCGGAATCACGGGTCAAGAAAGTTGAAAAAGATAGGTGAACTGAATTGACTAACATGAGGAATGACGTATATATGATTACTGCTATAGCAGTCGCAACAAATGTTGATATTATTTGTAAAATCAGTTATCTCTAAACATGTTTTCTTAAAATTCATTTTTTTATTTTTAGTATATTCGAGGAATCTAAAATACAACATATTCGCAATGAGAGATCTTCGATAAAACATTGTAGAGCAGAGCTTTTCGAACTTCTTGCATTACCGACACACATTTAAAAATTATTTTTTGTGACACATTATTTAAATTTTGTTGGCCAAACAAAATATATAATGTCATCTCAGCAGTTCATTTGACTCAGGAAATATATCTTTTGAAAGATATAAAAAAATCATTCTTATGTTCACGACACACTTAGAAAGTAACGATAACAAACTAAAAAGTATCGCAACACACGTCTCAGCTATTGAGTATAATATTATAAGTTTCAGCGCCCCTCCATATAGAAATATTTACCCCAACCCCTATAATGAAATTTTGCCCACAAAGGGTGATATCTGTACAAGGGGAAAATACTAAGATATTTATATTTATTAAGCTTAGTCTAGTATGGTGCAAGGTCAGATATGGAGGCATTAACAGAAAAGGCCTGTGATGATGGTGTCTTCGGGATCTAGTTACTCATTGTGTATGATATCTGTCATGTTCTATTCGGTGAGAAGCCAGACCTTCTGGGGATGAAGTCCAGATTTTCAATTTGAGATGTTCATACATAGTTGGGAATTGCAGCTTTTTTTCCTAAATATTAAGTGCTTCGACTGCTTTGGGTTTTTTTAATTGTTAATCATCTATAACAGTACGGTAAAGAAAATGAGGTTTTAATTCCTGGTTAGTGGACAATTTGCAAATGGTTGAAAGTTGCAATCGATTTTCTGATGGGGAGTTCCAAGAAAACCCAAATTAGTTAGATTTCTCCCCGATTCACGAGGTGTTTGTGTAAGGTTGAAAATTACACATTGCGGCTTCTTGCTAAATTACTGGTGCTTTGACAAGGATCTGCTAAAGGAAGATCATTATCCAAAGTAATTGGTCTTCCAGGGCGAGGATAGGAAGATTGGGTTACGCCATGTTAAGAGAACTTTACTATTTTAAAAAAAAAATCAGTATTCCAATTCCTGGTTTTTACTCGGGCTTGAACACTGATCTTCGGCACCGGTAGATACATCGTTATCTCAGACACGAAACGGATCCGAAAATATTGATGTGACGCATATCAAAGACGGATTTTGAAGAGATTTCTCCTGCATTTCAAAAGTAGAGCATTCCTTTATGGGTCCAAGTGATTCGTTAAGTACAAGTGACAATTTATATTAATGTATATTCATATTCATAAAATAAGCTATTATATCTACTTAGAACAACGAATCCCCACAAAGTCATTAAGAGAGGAAAATCAAGCGAATAATCACTCTAGGATGGCAAGCATTTGGCAGAGATAGCTCAACCTTCAAGAACAAGAAAATCCAATTAGTCCTGAAAAGGAGAGTATGCAACCTATGGAGTTGAAATATGGAACCTAAACAAGAGACGGACCTTCAAACTGAGAAGCATGTAACGTGCACATAAAAGAATCATACTCAACATCACATAGAAAGACCACGAGACAGCACTTTATATCAAGAACCCCCTCCCCCCCCAAACAGGAGTGCAAAACATCATACAAAACTCAAATGGAATGGGCTGATCATTTTGCAAGAATGGCAAACAGACTATGGAAATTACGACATGAATCCCCTAGAGATCACATGCGTAACTGACGCTGGTAGAATACAAGGGACGAACTGAACAAATTCAGAAAGTATTGGTTACATGACGTCCATGATAGAAGTGTCTGGTGAATTCTGGGTAAGTTCTATGTCCAACGACGGACGTTAAAAGACATGATATATATATATATATATATATATATATATATATATATATATATATATATATATATATATATATATATATGTGTGTGTGTGTGTGTGTGCGTGTGTGTGTGTATTACATAGTGCATTTATTTTCTCAATTTGCAACAGACAGAAAACAAATAAAAACAGATTTTATCCGTTATAGATGTTTAATTGAAGTGCTCAATATTTAACACAGTAAATAGAGCTAATGATGGATGAAAAATATATTCAAGGTCATATACATATATACATGTTATTAAGACAGAATGATTATAAATTGCGTTCTTAATAGCACAATATATATATATATATATATATATATATATATATATATATATATATATATTCTTATTATAATGGAAAGGGTTATATATATGTTCCAAAAAGGAGGAGACAACTCACAAATACCCTTCATATGTAAGAGACATCTACTGCCTTCAATAGAGAAAATCATATTTTAATTCATATCATAATAATAATAATTATAAACTCGCCATCACACTCAATAATTGAACAACTGTAGCATGGAAATTTGAAGTCTTGTAAAAGAAATTCCATCAAAGAGTAAATAAATTCTACCTATGATATCATAGGCGTTTTCCACTGGAAATCATCTAAAATAGTGAAAAAATCCTAAAAACAACTGGATTCTTGGGAATCAAGGTGTTATGAATAAGCTCATCAAAATGAAGCCTACAAAAGGTCAGAAAAAGATACCAATTTCCAAGTCTGTCGACAAAACGGTATAACCAAACAGCAGCGTTGGAACTCACACAAACGCACGCACAAATAAAAGAGAATAGAATAGTTCTCACCTGTGGTGGCTATGCTGATTCAAACATTTATTATACTGTATAGAAGGAAAGCTGGTGGTATATTCAAATGAAATATATTTAAATTGTCACCGTCGGATATGGCGTCAACAATTCTTTTTAATCTCTTTTCCCTCCAATCTTTTCACCATTTTATTTCTTTACCCGCCCATTCAATTATATTCTTCCCATTCAGTAATTCTTTAATTGCCCTGACTTTGCAATCTTTTGCAAGTTTCTTTTTTTATATTCGGTTCCCGTCTTCCTTGTGTTGAGGCCATTGTTTGTTAAGTGAATCCCTGGAGTTCCGGACGTCTGATTGAGTGTTTGTTCTTCATGAATCAGACACACATGGTTGCATTCGGAATGGGTGGATTAAAAGTAGAGAGGACCGAAAAAACAGCCTTCCGTCTTGCACCAAACGCAACAACAAAGAAGACTAAGAATGTTATATCTATCTATCTATCTATCTATCTATCTATCTATCTATCTATCTATCTATCTATCTATCGTCAGTGACTGAATAATGATATTATGAAGTTATTTGAATAAAGACCCTATTCATGCAGTCATGTGAACTTTCTAATTTTAACGCTGAAGAAGGAAGATATTATTAGTCAAATTGTGTATCGTCTTAAAGTATCCATGAACAAATATGATAAAACTGTGTATAGACTTACCAATCTATAACATATATACATATACCTATAACCAATATATTTATAATAAACACACGCACATACATATATGTACCTGTATATCTATAACATACATACTGGTAACTTTTACACATAATATATATACTCATCAAGCTTAGCTCAGTTCTGGCACGAGGCTACAAATATGATGAACTCAGTGAGCTTCGAAGATACCATACAGTGGTATTTCTGAGACAAGTTTGCTAATTTTTACGCAACTCAAGGCTTTTGTGGATGTAAGGGTTTGTAAATTGGGCGCCTTGCTGTGCAGATATGGATAAAAAGCATGTCTTTCAGACCATTTCGATTGTGCAGTGAATCCAGTGCTATGAAATTAGTAATGTTGTCTTTAACATTACATATTCTATGTTTGAATAAATTTGCATAAATTCAACCATATAAGAGGTAAAATGTTTTTACAATCCTGGACCGCCAGATTTTTTTCTATGTGCGCATGTATGTGAACATTGACCAGTAGGGGTTGTTTCCATTTCTATTCATGGCTAAATGACCTCTTTTGATGGGCCGCCTTTTCACTGTTGAGGTTGTCGGGGATCATAATGAAAACGCATTTGTTGGCGTCGTTGGTTCGGAATTCGCATTCACTCACAGCCAGATGCAGTTGTGGCTGCCCCTGGACTTGTCTGCTGCCCAACTCCCCATTGAGTCTTGAAAGATACTCAACAACTAAATACAATTGGGAAAACACCGCCGTATCATCGAGAGAAAAGACGTCGATTGTTGATCATATCAATGGACGTTCATACATTAATTATGCCGCACAAATAAGAAATAAATTTTTTCTTGTTGGATACCAAAGTTCTGGTTAGCAAGAGGGTTTTTTCTCACGGTTCAGATCAATGCTATATATATATATATATATATATATATATATATATATATATATGTGTGTGTGTGTGTGTGTGCATGCATGCGCGCGCGGGTGTGTGTGCGTAAAATCAGTGTATTGGTATGGATAATAGTTATTCTGACAATTTGAGCATGTTATGACAATAACAGAAGGCTTGCTGTACAAATGATTACTTTGTTTCGACGTTTCACCAAACTTGGCTCCATCGTCAAATGCAGAGATCATACAAGAAAATGGTATATTTATAAGTGGTCTGTGATTTGAGGTGGATGAAGTAGTCAATTGAGTGGATTTGAGTAGCGCTATTAGCACCGTATTGCTCGATACAATATATATATATATATATATATATATATATATATATATATATAAGCTATGGTGAGATAATTGGGCGGACTAGGTTCCCTAGCAACCAGTTCAGAAGATGGACGACTCTGAATTCAAGACTAGCTCAGCTGCGACTAGTGGCCAAACAATCGCCATGGGAAGAGTTTACATGAGCCTTTGTCCGACTTAGAACGTGAAATGGGCAGAGAAAAATGTGTTATATATATATATATATATATATATATATATATATATATATATATATATATATATAAACTTTTCATTTCACATATTTGTCGCTTTTACTTTTTCACAGTGCTTTTTTCCTAGTTTCAAGATAATACAAAGATCAGAGATTGTTTTGGGATTACCGGCACCCATACTTCGTCACTCCTCCCACTCAATATACACAATTGAAAAAAAAAATTCAATAAAAGCTAGATTAAGATTCTGATCAACAATCTATGATCTTTTATTATATAAGGCTTTCCTTAGCTTGAAATGAATTCAGAGAAATAACCCGATAAGAGGTTTTGACACCGTATAAATCGCTCCGGCAAAAAAAAAAAAAAAAAAAGAAAAGAAAGCGACGCCTGATGAGATATCGACTTGTCACGACATGAACCGTTACTTGATTTATCAGATTTTTTTCACGGGGATTGGGGATTCCGTTTCTTTCGCCTACCGTCATGGGATTATTGATAGTCAAAGGACTTTTCTTGTTCTTGACAACGACAACTTTTAATGAGGATTGCTTAAAACAAAAGCAAAAACATTGTACAACATACTGAACAATAATTTTCTCTCAATTTCCAGGACAATCCATGATCACACTTGTATTGTTTGTAGCAATTATAAGCTTCAACGTGTAGGGTGCTATCCCAATGGCCAAGATGTTTGTAACTATTGTGGAGGTTGAGGCAAAAATTACAGAAATTCTTCGGAAACCTTTTTTCTAATTTTCAGCTTTTATGAATGAAACAAATTTTAGACATTGTGGGATTTTACAGGGCAGGTTTGCTAGTCCTATATAGGCTGCCTTGCAGAGTTGAAGGGCTTGAACTCCCATGCTATCAGTCAAGAGCTAGAAGTGGATTCATGCCTTTCACAATCTATTCAACTTGCTAAGAATAAAGAATTTTCTTAGATTTTCTTTTCTGCCCGCATATCTTTGATGAATGAGAAAGGGAACCCGAGATATCTAAGTAACTAAGCCTACCGAACTGCATCTACAAACTACAAATCTCAATTCGGTAAATCAACTAAAAGTGGAAGCAGCTGAATATAAAATGCAAGTCGATGTAGCATTTGTTGACTTTGGGGAGTCATTCGACTCAGTGGAAATTCCCAAGGTCATTGATACTATCATAAGACAAGGCGTAAATCCAATATATGTCAAAGTCTTGCAGCGTATCTACCAACGTAGCAGTTCGTTTATCAGGCTATATAAAGACTCTTTCAGCTTGAAAAGGGAGTAAGACAAGGTGATACCAGTTCACCCAAACTATTCACTGCTTGCCTTGAGATCGCCAAAAACCTAGATTGGGAAGACAGAGGAATCAGAATAGACAGCAAATACTTAAGTAACCCCAGATTTGCTGATGGCACCGTCCTTCATGCTGAGAACCTTCATGTTCTCCAAAGAATGCTAGATTAAATGAATGAACTACTTATGAACTTCAGTAAAACAAATGTCAAATACAACAAACATGTAGAGGACAGAATAGAAAATGAGGAGCTGGAGAAAGTAGACCACTACATCTACCGGGGACATGAATCTCGATAAATTCCCAAAAAGAAGGAGAAATCAAGCGTAAAATCACTCAAGGTTGGCAACCTTTCGGTAGATCCAGTCAACTTTCAATAACAAGAAATTCCCATTCGTCCTCAAAAGAGGTGTATGCAACCAATGCATCCTCTCAATAGTCACTTATGGAGCTGAAACATGGAACCTTACAAAAAGATTGACCCTCAAGCCGAGAAACATGCAATGTGTATCTGAGAGTATCATGCTCATCCTTACATAGATCAAAAGGCAGTTCAGTATATTAGATAAAAGATAGGGGTTAGAGAAGTCATAGAAACCATTAGCAAACTCGAATGACAATGGGTTGACCATGTTGCAAGAATGACAGACAACTGATGGACATCCTGATGCACAACTTAAATCCTCAGAGATCATATGCAAAAAAGCAACCGGCAAAATATGAGAAAAGGTGACAAACTAGACAAGTTCAGAAAGTATTGGCTCCACGACACCCATGATAGAGATTTTGTGGAAGGTGTATGTCCAACAACGGACACTAAATAGCCGATGATGATGAATGCAAACGGCTCCGTCGAAGTTCGAGCTGAGTTCTGACTAAACCTGATTTTATATACCTTCTATTCACCACACCTTACGTGTTTATCACGATTTTATTTTTGAAAAAATGAAGAAATAAAGAAAACATTTTAAAGTCAGATTTTCTTTGATTTTCGTAGCTTTTCTTTTCTGCTCAAATATCTCTGATGAATATTTCGCATGATTTCGAATGATGCCAAGGGAATTCGTGCATAAAATAGTTGCTTAAAGACGAGGCTCAATCTATAAAGCAAGTTGAGTGGAACAGAAATTGTGTTGCTGGACAATGTAAATTAGTTGGATGGACAGTCTTCACCTAAAATCTGGATTAATTCCATATCAGTTGCTTAACTTTGGATTTGTTAAATGCTCAGGAATACATATATATATATATATATATATATATATATATATATATATGTATATATATATATATATATATATATATTCAGAGAGAGAGAGAGAGAGAGAGAGAGAGAGAGAGAGAGAAAGAAAGAAAGAAAGAAAGAAAGATAGAAAGAAAGAATTGTATCATCAAATATTTTTTTGTCTGGTCACTACGACGAGACGCCACCATTGTTTCTCATTATAAGCAGATGACAATGTCTTCCAATAAATCACACGCTATTCTATGTTATCCATTTTTTGTTGAAGGATTTATCTCCACTGAGCCTTCTCATTTTCTACCCTGTTCATAATCTTTTCTTTTTGGTTCTTAGAGTTAAAACGAAACGCGTAAGGAACAATCAAGGTTCAGTATCAAATGTTGCCTCGTTACGGTTTTATCGCTAATACGAGTCTCGAGTGTCTCGAGGAGCCATATCACAATGGAAGTCTCACGAATTGTGTACCCTACACTAGACACAACAAAAGTGATAAAAAACAAAGATTTAATCAAATGTTCTTAGTCTTAAGATAGATTTTTTAAATGCTTGAAGGTTTTGCAAATTGATACTGACGTGAGTTTCGGGTCCTATATAAATATCTCTCTAGCAGACGTGATTCAAGTAAGAGAAACGTTTAAACTATGAAGCACTCAGAGAGCACTTACGTCTGTCACCGAAAACTGGGTGAAAATCATTTCACATATAGCTACGATGTAGGGAAGTAACTGTAAAAAAATCCTGACTTCACCCTAAAATTTAACCGGTTCTTGTTTATCCCACGGCCTACTCTTCCCCCACCCACCCAGAATCATTGAAGTTCGTGGAGAACTTTTGGAGACATTGAGTTGATATATAGATAAGATATAAGGGAGGTAAACGTAAAGCATTCCTATCCCTCCCCCAAATCTAATCACTTCTTCCTTGGCCCGTAGCCCACCAGTCCACAAAATGTAATTAAGAACTTTTGGTGATATTGTGTGGAGATACAGATAGACACAAGTGAATACGTATATTTCTTCCAACTTCGGTGGCAGATGTAATGAATCTCTAGGTATAAGTTAATCCGTGAGAATTGAGTAAATATATTTGAGGGTAAGAAATTAGGCCTCAAATATATACTTCGATATTTCTATGAAGGTTCTCATCAAATAAGAAACCGTCACAATCATTGTAGACATGGGGAACAAGTACACATTGTGACAGTCGTATCAATTTATTTGGTGGGGACAATGTGGGAAGCGTTATGTATACAGTAAGTAGGTACGAATAGATTTATCAATCTATTTATGAAAGACCATTGTTGAGCGTTGGAGTGCAACTGTTGAAACAGTGTCAACAAGCCAAAACTAGAAAGGACCCAGGGAGCGCATGCCTATGACAACACAATTATTACGAAGGAAACGAGTATGCAGGGGGGGGGGGGTAACTGTATAAAATTTCTGGATACCCCTAAAATTTAATCGATTTTTCCTTACCCAATGGCTAACCTTCAGGTAAAATGTCATCGAAATCAATTGAGAAATTTTTGGAGATTTTGAGGACAAACATAAGTGATTATATGCATGTATGAAAAAAAAAAAAAAAAAAAAGAAAAAAAGAGAAATATCTCTCGACTGGGAAAAATCCTGGATCCACTCAAAATCTTATTCGATTCTTTCTCATCCTAGGGCCAAATCTTGGGGTAAAATTTCCTAAGTAAAATGTATAGATTTTTAATTTTTTTTTTCATGTTTCAAAGTCAAGTGTTGCCAATAATAATGTTTTTGAATTTTTTTCCCGAATTTGAGAGTGACTTCGAAAAATTGGAAGATCACATCTAAATTGGCAACCTGGATCTATACCTTTTCTCAAGCGAATTAAAAAGTAAAGCAAGCAAATAAAGAAATTCGGTTAGGAAATGAGAAAAACGTCATGCAAATTAAAAAATAGCGCAGGTAAATTACAAAAATACGGCAAGTATTTAGAAAGATACGTCGAGCAATAAGGAAAACACAGCAAGCATATCGATGTGTACGGCAAGCAATTGAAAAGATACGTCGAGTAATCTTGAAGACAAGTTAAATCTATAAGCATGAATAATCACGTATTTATAGTTATTACTATAGTTGTTGCATTGCTAATTTTCTGAGTAAAATTAGTTGAAACTTGTCTCTTGATAAAATACATAGATCTTTTTCGTTAGACCCCACCAAAATTGTTTTTTTCAAGTATGGAAGCCTAAAAAAGGTTAACTTACAAAAATTGTACCCTTTATATTACGGGGGGGGGGGAGAGAGAGAGAGAGAGAGAGAGAGAGAGAGAGAGAGGAGGAAATTTTGAATTTTGTATCTTCTTCATCAGTCTTTTATCTTTCGTCGTTCAACATGGACCTCCCCCGGGATTCGACACACCTTTTTATCGTGGGCGTCGCGGAGCTAATATTTTCTGAAACTATTCAGTTTGTCCTGACATCTCATATTCTGCCGGCCTTGGGGATCCAAATTGTGAGTCGTTATGTCCATCAGTCGTCTGCCATTCCTGCAACATGACCAGCCCATTGCCATTTGATTTCCTTATGGTTCCTATGATGCCTCGCTCACCTATTTTCTCTCTAATATATTGTGACTTTAATTGAATAAACCGTCAAGATGCTCATTAGTTATGCATTTATGAATCCCTGATGACAGGGGCCATCTAAAAGTGATAATTTAATGAAAGGTTTCATTTCAATACTACCAAAGTCTTGTCATAACAAGGTTGCCAGACTCAGGTCTTTGATTGAGACCGGCTGGTGACTTACATGAACAGGAATCAAAGACAACAACAACAACATATATTACCCGGACAACAGTAAAATCTGAGCATTAACTGCACAAGACCAATTCAAATACCTGGGCGCCCTTGAATGTGACACGATAAAACGGGAAGAAATGAAGGAGAAAATAAAGAGAGAATACCTTGGAAGGATAGGGAAAATATTAGAGACCAAATTAAACAGCAGAAATCTAATAAAAGGAATGAGCATCTGGGCTGTGTCAGTAGTTAGATACACAGGACCATTCCTAGGATAGACAAAGGAAGAACTCCAATCAATGGACAGGCGAACAAGGAAACTTATGACGATGCATAAAGCCTTATACCCTACAGATGACACAGATAGACTATACGTTAAGAGAAAAGAAGGTGGCAGGGGGCTCATCAGTATAGGAGACTATGTCCAGAGAGCTAAAGCAGACCTAGAAAGGTATGTACAAATAAATAGTGAAGAAACCATAAAGAGTGCGCGAGACAGCGCAACAAACAACAAAGTAGAAAACAATGGAACAGCCCAGCAAACAAGAAAAGAAAAATGGGAAAAGAAAAAATTGTATGGAGAGTTCAAAAGACAGATACAAGATGTGGCAGACAAGAAATCATGGACATGGTTACGAAAAGGAAACCTGAAGAGAGAAACAGAATCGCTCATCATGGCAGCTCAAAACAAAAGCATCAGAACAAATTATATAGAAACAAAAATCGACAGAACACGGACGAACAGCAAGTGCCGCCTGTGCGCTGAAAGAGATGAGTCCGTAAACCACATAACTAGTGAATGTAGTCAACTCGCCCAGAAGGAGTATAAGCATAGACACGATGGAGTAGCAACGATGATACACTGGGAACTAAGTAAACAAATGAGATTCAACCATGTGGAAAAGTGGTATCAGCACAAGCCAGAGGCAGTCTTGGAGAATGACAACCACAAACTACTCTGGGACTTTGACATTCAAACTGACCACCTCATCCAGGCAAGAAGACCGGACTTGGTAATTGTGTACAAGAAGAGGAAGACCTGCCAAATAGTAGACGTGGCTGTACCTGCAGACCATAGAGTAAAGAGGAGGGAGAGTGAAAAACGGGAAAAATACCAGGACCTAGCGAGAGAATTGAGGAATATGTGGAACATGAAAGTCAGGGTGGTGCCGGTTATAGTGGGCACACTGGGAACTGTCCCAAAGACACTGAGGGTGAAACAGGAGGAGATCGGGATAAGGGGAAGGATTGAGACTGAACAGACCACAGCACTACAAGGAACTGCAAGGATACTGAGGAAAGTGCTTGAAATACAAATTTTGGATTACTTTTGTAAAAAGTTTAAATTATTAATTATGAAAATGTTTAAAGACATAAGACTGAGTAGAACAACCACTTGAAAATACAGTGAACTTCCCGGTCTGAATTTTCCACCTTTACGCTTCGGTGGCGACAAACCCCATTCCTAAATAACCCTAGTTTCGACACCTACATGAAAAAGTATGGTGCAACGGTCGAAACGTTATCTTTCAAAAATGAACCGAGATGTGGACAAAGGTTCGAAGAAAATGTGCACAAACTTGATTCTTGTTCACAATCTACGCTACAATTCACACATACACAATAATCTGTGCACATGCACACTCAGTAATCTTTAGACATAAACATGCACAGAACACAAATACAACCGTCATAAAATAAAGTATTTGGACACAAACAATGATTTATATTCACACAATACTTGATACACCTTTACACATATACACTTATTGATTTACCATTAAATATATACAAAATTTTGCACACACAATTGTGCATTTACGTGTTGATACGTAAGTACACGCACAGGAACAAAACAAATTACATAACTGCAAAATAATACACACTCAATAATTCACATGCCTATAAATCAGTATTATCAACCCCCACACTCATAAAATCTCAAACAATATCATTTTCACGTATAAATCAATATCACCTCCTTCCTATTCACAAAGAGTTTTTTTTTAGACGATTGAACGGCTTATCATTTCTCCGACCTTTTTCAGGCGCTCAATCCGGATGTGATGGTGCAAAACAGAATTTTTTTCTTTCCAAATATAGCAACGCTTATGACGTAGGATTTTGGGAATTTCCTTGTTACGTCTGGGATTTCCGTACTTTTCCCTGTTGAGTATCAAAAGCCACATTGAGTTCTAATCTGCACTAGTCTGACATACACTCCGCCGACATGTTGATGCATGCTGCATCTTTGAGTCTTCTCACTTTCAAACGGCGTTGCCAGTCTATAATCTGAACTTCATCCTCCTCTCTCCAGCTATTGTCAGCCATCCCAGAGTTTTATATCTCACCTTTGATAACAGCTATTTATGTTATTCGGGTCCGTCAACAGGGACAAAGTATGAAAATCCAGGCCTAACAAGGAAAAGAAAGAAAAACACCCGAACTGGAGAAAAACATTCACGTTCGGAGAGTACACCTGAAGAAGGTCGTCGAATAGATCGACTGAAACCATGTGTTAACAACACTAACAAAAAATTAAATTGTTCAGGAATATTGATGGCCCCCTCAAAACTATAGACAGCACCTCATTTCTTGTCAAATGTTTTCATGCTTTGTTGAAATTCATTCAAAACTCCTTGTTCTGTCATGAGTATGATTAAATACCACATATATATATATATATATATATATATATATATATATATATATATATATATATATATATATATATATATATATATATTTTCACAAGTATGCAAATGTGATTTAAGATATGCATGTAGGTATTTGTGAGTATTCATATCACAGTCTTTTGAATTTTTGCAAAGTCATTACATCCCCCTATATATATATATATATATATATATATATATATATATATATATATATATATGTATATATATAACATAGAGATCCCCTCACCATTTTCACCCGGCGTCTTATTGATAAATCTAACATTGAGGCACGCCCAAAACAAACAATCTACGTATTACTTTGAGAAGGTTTTAAACCAAATGTTGACACTCACTGATAGAAAAAAACCCTTTAAATGCAAATTAATGTGGATTATCCAACAATTTTATTGTAAACAATATGAGATGGTTTCAACTGAAATCTTTTCGTGGCTGAAATCTGTTGATAATTTGTCTTATTCCTTGTTTGATATGGTTTAAAGCGTTTGTAGCGGAGTGGTCAGAGCAGCTTGGCGTAAACCAGGCTTCCCACTGGCAAGTGGGACATGAGTTTAAATATCAACGAAAGCTTACTCGTTTATTTCCGATCTGAACTTTTTGCTCGCTGCCCGAGTCACAGTTGTGATGAAAAAACAAAAACAAAAAAACTTTAGAATTACGACGAAGGTGAACGGTCGTTAAAATTAACAGAAGGGTTAAAATTCTTTTGTTTTTATGTAATCTGCCGCATAGGATGTATAGTATTAAACCCTCTTGTCTGGTGGCGACTCTTCCCTCTCAACCTCCCCCATACAAGACCTTTGATATAGTGGTCATGCTCCACAAGATACACGTACTCTTGTCTGGTCACGCGTCAAACATGGAGGACAGTCGTCTGCTAAAGGTTTCATTGATCAATGCACTATCCACGGGTAACTGAGACAGAGAAGCACCACGGAAGTAGCAAAAACACTCTTTACAAAAAAACATTACCTCCCCTAAAATCGATTATTGCAATGGACAACGCAAGCTCCTGACCGGACAACATGGCGACAGACATTATTTCAAGCTACCTTCCTTCTCGAAAAAAAGCAGAACCCTATTCGCTCCTTAATCAGGGGGCATGTCAAAAATGGGAGCCAATCTGCAGGGGAAAAGTAAGAATCTGAATAATTATTTTAGACATTCTCTTCAGAGGTGTCAGCATTATACATAATCCAGAGATTTATTGCACCCATTTCAAGCTGATCATCAGGTTGAAGATACGAAGGGGCGTGGAGGCAAGGTCCAACGTGGCAGTAAAAAGGTTAAGAATCACTGACTTCCGGGGCTGACTCACTTCCCCCTCTCCTATGGATCTTGGAATTTAAATTGATGAATCCCAAAATACTGTCCACTCTCGGTCACGAGCTATAGCAAATCTACCCCGGGTCGTGATCAATATAATAACCAAAAAAAGGGTCTGAACTCGCGCAAATGCCTTTGGGTGGTCTGATGATTTTCGTCATGGTGCATTTTTCATCCTGTCATATAGTTTATCATTTTATTATTAATTCTAAGAAAAAGCAACAATTTTTGCCTGGTTGGTTCCATTATCAAAAGCCACAAGGGTCGCAGACACAGAAACATTCCGACAAAAAAAAAAAAACAGACGCTAAAAACAAACAAAACGAAAATGAAAAACGCAAACCAAATTGAATAAAACCACCGTAAATCACTTTGATTCAATTAATATAAAAGCCGTTGAAGGTTAATAGCTGAATAAGATTGTTTATTACTGTTTGGATGGGAAGAAAACATAATAAGAAATAAAGTCTGTATCCTGGAGTCAGTTTACCTAGAACAAAATGATATGATCGGTGGGGTACAGAAAGAAGCGAATGACAAAGCCACCCGCTGGATGGATGGAGAGATGTAGACAAGTTGTTGAGGCAACGGCATAATTCTCTGGGGTGACGTCGCGCCAGCCATGCGGGGACACCCATCTTGATTGTTTTGTTTTTTCTAATCGGGTGGAGACAATTTCCGCAATATTGATTTCTGGAACGAGACGAGATCCGTTTATTATTCTTAAGATGAATTTATTTATCTATTTACCCATTCATCTATCCGTCTACCATTTATGCTGAAGCTTTTACTGACTTTACACAAAAACACATTCCATGAATCCAGATTTAGAGTGAACCTAAATAAATACAGGTATCCCTCGCTTTTAGGCAGTTTACTTTGTATCATTTGTTTCACTTTTTACGAAAAAAGGCGTAGAGCGAAAATAGCGTTCAGCATTTGAAGCGAACAATTTTAGAGGCAGTACATACCCTCTTTATCTCTCTCTCCTACACCCGTCTCATGTACTTCCCACCGACCCTACGTCCCATGACTCAGCCAAACATATCATCATCACCATTTTTCGTGTCTGGAGACCTTCCTCAAGATTCACCACACTTCGCTATCGTGGGCGTTGCAGAGCCTGTACTTTCTGAATCTGTCTAGCTCGTCTCTTCATCTAGTACTCTACAGGCCTCAATTGCATATATGATTTCTGGGGGCCCATGTCGTGAGTCTTGATGTCCATCAGTTGTCTGCCATTCTTGCAACATGGCCGGCCCTTTGTGTTTTTAATGGATTCTATAATGTTGGAGATTCTAGTCATCTATAAGATGTATTAAGCTGTCTTGTAGTCCCTCCATGTGAGGGACCATTCTTTCATGTGCACGTCGCATGGTTCTCAGTTTGCACGTCTGTCCCTTCGTTAGCTTCCATCTTTCAGCTCCATAAATGTCTATCTGGAGGAAGCATTGGTTGCAAATCCTTCTTTTTGGGATTGATCGAATCTTCTTGTTGCTCTGTCAAAGGCTTGCCATCCTAGTGTGATTCTTCGTTTGATTTCTTCTTCTTTTGAGGGTCTCATGGAGATTCGTTGTCTTAGGTAGATGTAGTGGTCTACTTTCTCCAGTTCTGAATCTTCGATTCTCATCCTTGTGTCCTTATTTTGGGCAAGATGGTAGCACATGATCTTCGTCTTACCAAATTTCATGTGTAGGTTAACTTTCTTGCTTTTTTCTTAATGGTAATTGTCTTTTTGCTTGACAGCATTTTAGCTTACGAAAGTTGCAAAAATCTGCATAGAAATGATGTTAACTTTTTCTTTCTAAAGCGTGAAAGTTGATCAGCATTGCAAACGGAATCGGTGAACCAACTTCAAAATTCTATTAAGACTGCTTATATCCACTTTGCACTGAGGCTTTTGTAGAAAGGCATGAATCTACATCTTAGTGTACTCTGTCTGAACACCCACTGATGTCTCGTCACTGGTATGCTACGGTGGTTGAGGGAGAAGAGATTCAGGGAATGAGCAGTTAGGTAAACCTTTCGCCCGTCGTCAACGTTGACAGCAGTAAATAATGCTTTTTGTAAAGAATATTTTTTGTCTGTGAAAAAAGATAAATGGTTAGAGTATTAGACAGAAAACCAAACGGTTAGTAATACAACACTCCAATTTTCAAAAGGCAACGTGCGACTCCAATGCTCCCTAGAATGAAGCGTCTCATGACTGTTTATTTGTGTCCCAATCGCGACATATCATCTCTGTCTATCTGTCTCCCCCTCTCTCTATATAGATAAATATATCTTAAGGATTTGAGGTGATAGTTTTGAAATACTCTTTTTTCTTGATAAAAAGAAACAAACCCTTTCTCTTTCAACTCTTTCTCTCTACTAGTGTAAGATTACTTTATATAAAAAGTATGTTTGTATTTTACTACTCCAAAACTTATTTCATATACGCATATAAAAAGTATCTTGGACTAACTCTATCTATCTATCTATCTATCCATATATATATATATATATATATATATATATATATATATATATATATATATATATATATATAGTCATAAACTTTATACTATTGCTTAAAAAGATTCCCGACACATCATTCATGGTTGATCCATTTTTTAAGAGTGGTGGATTATATTTTCGTAATCATTATATATGTATACATACATATATATCCATCATTACATATATATATGTCATTATATATAAATATATCTCATAATATACATATGTATATCATTATATATCTATACATCATATATATATCATTATATAGATATCATTATATATAAATCATTATATATATATATGTGTGAGTCCATTTTTCTAGGATGAAGGATATTCTTTTTATTCTATTCATACATCACTTTTTGTTTAGCGATTAGTCATTTGCTTGTACGTTTTTTTGTTTTATTTTTCTGGGGAATCCTTGTTTGTTGGGAGTTATGAATATGGTTAGGATATGGTGTAGGCATTTTTCTTATCAGTATGTTCTTAAACTATCAGAACTTTGTGGTTTGTTTCCTCTCTGAAAGTATTTTATTCTCACTTGAATCTGTTTTTCAGCGTTAGTGTTCACTTCTACATGGCCTTAGTTGTGAGTTTGATTATCCTAGGTTTTGTCTGTTTATACATGTCTTAGATAATTAAGGTGATTGAGTTGTTATTTAAAGTGGCTTAAAAAATCCTCATGACGTTTAAAACTGAAAATAGGAAAATCTATGTTTCATTGACGTAAGGAGAACGAAGACGATCTGGACCACAGAAATACGAGAATGCTTTAAAAGGATACTGAACACAACCTTAGACAATAGTTGTCCACACATTGAAATTTTTGAAAATTTTAACTAAAAACGGGATAAACGAAATGGCTTCTTGGGCTGTCAACAGAGGTGCGTTAAGATAACGGTTTTTTTGTTCATTTGTTTATTCATTCATTTAGTTATCAGTGTGCTCGTTAAACGGGTGACATGGGACGTTGCTGAAGTCTCGATATACCCCAAATAAGAAGTCAGAAATCCTATCTGAGATGTTGTCCTACCTGACCTCTCGGATTACAAAGATAACTATCCACAACTTCTGTTCAATACACAGACTGCTTCCATGCTGAGGCCCGACATTTTTCAACCCTATTGCCTTACCAGTAATCGCCCACCCCGTGCAGCTAAGACCCACACCCCAGGGAAAGACGCACTTGTCTATTTATTCACTTCATAACTTTATATCTTTCTTATTTTATACATTCTTCTTATACAGACTTTAGATCCACTAGCGACCAAGTCTGAACTTTCTCTGTGGACTGTAACAGGAGAGCTGTTCGATATCACACAGAATTTTGGGGGTCCAAAGAGTGTAAGTATAGTCCAATATCTACCACAGACAACAGACGGTATGTGCTGAATTTAACAGTGGATAGTAATGAAATTGTGGATATAATGAACATCACAATTTCATGCCTTGGTATTGAAAATGGCATGTTGTACTGTCGAAAGCGATCAATCTTTTCACAATTTTGAATAATACCTATACCCCCCCGGACCAAAAATGGTTCAGCTTTTTTGTAAACAAGAAAAACTATAAAAGGGCATGCATATGTATATAATGTGTATGTACATATACGTGCATGTTCATGTACATACATACATGTATGTATATGTCATGTATATTTTATTTGGGCGTGAGTATGTATGTGCATGTATATATACGTTTGTGTGTGCATGAATATGGCTGTATATTTGCGTATGTTAGTGACATTAACTAGTGTAATGAGTTAGGTGCTCATTGAGTGTCCTGTAAATGAGACCTTATTACTGGAAAAGAATCTGGATGTTATTTCCACTGGAAAAACATCTAAAATAGAGTAAATAAACATCTAAAAATATATAGATTCTGGAGGATCTATATATTATTGATAAACCCGTCAAATTAGGTCCCCCCAGATGACTTTTTGAAAAAAATCTAAGACCATTTTCAGAAAGGGTCTAGTTGAGTACTGATAACAATTTTCAAAACTGTAGACAAAACATAATCGCCCAGGGCTCTGGGATACACATACACATATAACAATGACAGTTGTTCAATTCAATTCCTAGGTCACCAGAAGAGTCCTCTACATAAAGTGGGCAAATTGCATATCTCTATGGAGTGGACTCTTCTGGTGGAGTAGAAAAGTGCAACGCAAAAAATATAAATACGTATAAACATTTTATGAATGAGGATTGTTTTTTCTCGTTGAAATACTGGACTTTCTCAATAACAGTAGGCTTTGGTAATTTTCTTTTAACAGAAAAGTAAGAGCATTAATTATCATATTGTTGCTGTGAAAGCGAGATTTCTTTTTTACAGACCATGAGAATCCATGAATTAAGAGCGATGATATATATACAAGTTTTTCTAAGGTGACTGAAAAAATGTCATAACTTTGGTTTCTGGGTAGGAGAAACGTCAGACGATTAAAAAAATGATGAGTAAAATTCTAATTTATTTAGTAATGAAATGAGTAACACTTCTAATAGAATAAATTTAATTCAATTAAGACAAATAGAAAAATTTGATTGAAAAAAATTGAATGAATTGAAATCTCCAACACAAAAGCTGGCTCATATGTCTGTATAATTACTTCTATGCATTCAGTCATAAAAATATCTCTTTTCATAGACATACACAGATGCACAAACACATTTCCCCCCCACCCTGGATAAGGTCTTTTCGCCTGAGGGCAAGGGGGCTTGAAAGTTGGGATCTTATAGATGCTGGGGATCAATAGGTCACTATGAACAGGGACAGCTTATGACGAGTCACAGCTTGGGCACTTTCTTGTCATTTACTTAACAATCAACATCTGGATATATCTTTTACCTCCACTATACATACATATATATATATATATATATATATATATATATATATATATATATGTGTGTGTGTGTGTGTGTGTGTGTGTGTGTGTGTGTGTGTTACTGTCATGTGTACGAAATTCACTGGATACCCCCAAACTGTGACCATGTGTTGAACTAAGCTAAATTGTATTGTATATATCCTATAAACATTGACGCAGGTTGAATTGATATTCACAAATTTCAGCTTAGTTTGACACAAGGCCACGGTAGTGTGGCACTCGCCGTGGATCGAACATTAGTAATGGTCAGCATCACAAGCTTCTTAACTATTACTATACAGACTATTAAGCTGGAGATTCAATAAAAGTATTCACATGTTAAGGGATTTCACGAAAATCCCAAGGGATTTCACGAAGTCACTAATTTCTCGACCTTGCTGTAATATATGAAAATAGAAACACTTTCTTTCAGTTTCAGTGTTTAATTTGACATTTATTTTGAAAAAAATCAAATTTTCCAAAACCTTAAAAACAAAATTCTCATAAACGTAGGTCAGCCTTGTGTTTTGGATTTTTGTAACATATTATAAAATTGGAACTATATATATATATATATATATATATATATATATATATATATATATATATATATATATATATATTATTCACACACACACAAACACACACATACATAAATATGTTAATATATATAAAGAGAGAGGTTTTTCATTCAGTCTGTGTTGGGTTGCTTTCCTTTTTATCCCTTTATAGTGGCACTTGTCATGCCACGGTAGGGTGCAAATCTACCTGAAACCTCCACCATGAATGACGCAGTGTGAGGGCCGGGTGGCCAGGCACGTTACAATCTACATTCCACTGACACCCTGCCATGGTTACCTCATTATTGACCCCTGACAGAATGGTGCTTTGAATTGGGTGTCGCAAATTATCCTGCCATTTGTCCGCAAATTAAAGGTGATGTCCCTCCTGCCACCCGACAGCACCCGACTGATAAGAATCATCGTTCTGTTCCTGGAGAACCTGCGGGGACGCCCTGAAAAAATCAACTGACAGGAACTGCGACGTAAAGCTTAGACGACAGCAATGCTATCTGCCTTGAACCGAATCATTTTGGTCAAGCGATAGTTAATTGGATGAACTCAGTTGATCTAGATACGAATGCGAGTCTCTTTTCTGTGCGCGTGTATATATATATATATATACATATATATATATATATATATATATATATATATATATATATATATATATTAGACTTTTGATTTGCTAGAATGAGTGACATATCTATCTTCAGTGACAAAATAGGTCAACTACTTTCTTTCAAACCGAAAAAAGTCGTTCATTTTTTGATCGAATGCTCAAGCAGCTTTCATTCCGAAATGTTTACAGGATTGGCTCAAAACAAACCTTCCGTGAAGATTTTCATTTTTGATGGATCATTTTGTCTGAACATTTCAGGTCAACAGAAATAGAAAAACATCCATTGAGGTCTTACCGGAAAGTTGTTCGGTTGCCTAAAATATTTTGAATCATTGCTAGGGAGTATTTTTAAGCACCTCCATGCACTTAACTAGATTAAAAAAAATATTTCAATAAATTGAATACTTTCTTTATTGGAAACAGCAAGATTTAAAAAAAGATTTAAAAAGAACAAAAGTTCATTCGTGAATGGATAAATGCCAAAAATTTTATTCAAATCCGACTATTTTTCAACAATTTTTTCCTCACTAATGATGGAAAGGTTATTACGATAGAATTAGCATGTTACAAGTTTCGGGTGTTTTTGCTGACACGTGTCACCTTGTTGTAAAAGTGCGCATAGGTACCCTTATGTATTATTCTTGTCTGATTTTTTTTTCGTGAATATTTTCTATCCATCTATCAGCCTTCAGGAGACATTTTTCGTGGCTGGAGAAGGAATTTAAACACTATTCGACATGGAGAATGAATACTTTCACTTACAGAAATGATGTTAACATTTTCGGCTAAGAACTCCAGTGAACATTTTAAAGCTATGGAAATGACTAGTGTTCAGAATATGACATGAAAATTCTTTGAATTAATTTGAAAGATTTCTCTGTTTCCTTTTTCAGGATGTAATACGAAGATATTACACGATCATTTTCGAAGCTAGAATCTCCCTCTCCCTCCCTCTCTCTCTCTCTATCTCTCTCTCTCTCACACACACACACATATATATATATATACATATATACATTGAATAGTGCGATTAATTTAGATATAAAATATGAATATAAAAAATTGAAAAAGTATTACATAAATATTCAGTTCAATTTTGATATTGGTCAAATAATAAAATAGTTTTTTTAATGATGAGTTATCATCAAAATTTATGGATAACCAATTTCTAAGATTTTGAATGCCAAGATGAGTATGTATCAAAATTACAGTGAAGGTATTTAGTACTATTTTAAGGGCTGATTTTAAAGATGGTTGGATCTCAAAGGTAATTTCTCAATTCATTGACAGTAAACTGGACCCTTGCAAGTTTGTGAAAATATAGTCGTCCAACAAATAACGAGGTAACGCAGGGTGGTGCAGTGTTTATCGTTCTGGTTTGCTCCCCTGAAACGCAGTCTTGTGCCAAACTTTGAATCGTCTGTGAAGGCCTTCTCCATTACCGTTTTTGAGTTGTGCAAAAATGTGCAGGGTGTGTCCCATATCAATCACGGGTCACCTCTGCCAGCCCCTGGGTGCGGCATATGTGTGGGAAATTCGCATTAGCGGCCATTTGACACACCTGGTACTTTGTGCTAAAGTGGAAATCAAAGCTCGATTGTTGAATGAAACAACAATAAACAGGCGTGGTTATTCACTCAATAGAAATCGTCACATGACCAACGATTTGGGGCAGCAAGCCTTGTTGGGGATGATCAATTAAAAGATTGGAAAATGGGATGATCAATGAATAAGTTACTTCTCTTAACTTTTGGTGGGTGGTGATCACAAAAAGAGTTGCTGAGAAACACTAAGGGCTCGGTTTAGCATGAACATTTTAAATTGAGTCCCCCATTAAAAATCTATTCGGAGGGATGTAAATTTTCAGCCCCCTATTTCCATTAATGCTCTTTGTACACGCGACATATCGATATTGACTTTTCCAGCATTTGAAGTTCTCGCATAGATTGTTACTGGTAGGAACATTATGTTGATTGTAGTTCTATAAGATGAAGCGTTGTCAACGATTATTAATTTTTGACTGGTATTTCGTTCGTCTTGATTTTAATTTCTTTTCATTGTTGCGATTAAAAGAAACTAAAATGAAGATCGTCTTCCTACGGCTGTGATAAAACAGATGTTTACAAAGCTCAGCTTATTATGACCAAAGTTAAATTGAGGCAAATGTAAGTAGAAAGATTATGATACGCCTATCTTTCAAGTGAGAAGGACCTGCTATCTTCGAAAATCTGCGTTCGATAAACTGTTTTTTACTTGGTCTTGAACATCGACCATGGGGACTGATCATGAAAAAAGAAGTATTTTAGCCATGAAGGAGGCCTACCTTCAAGCGATATGTGTTAAACGTAAATGCCATGATTTGAAAAGCTTCCCATATTAGTCTGATGATTTAGTGAAAATTGATAAAATGAGAATGATGAGTATAATAATTATAATAGTAATCAACATCGTAGAATCCATTAAGCTGACCATGTTGCAAGAATGTCAGACAAGCCTCTGAGATCAAATGTGAAACAGTGTCTGGCAAAAAATAAGATGGTGTGACGAACTAGATAGGTTCGGAAAATATTGACCCTTGATGCCCATAACAATGAGGTCTGACGAATCTATGTCCGAAGACGGACGCTCGAAGGCTGCTGCTGCTGATAATGATGAATAGTCCTGATCTGTGCGGGTTTTCTCCCTGTCGTAGGTCGACAGCTTGAGTTTAGTTGAGATAAAAAGCAACATGAAAATTAGGATGAGGGAAAAAAAGTAGTCAAAATGAATAATAATAGTTTAGAATACTTAATGATGATAATAATAATAATAATAATAATAATAATAATAATAATAATAATAATAATAATAATAATAATGATGATGATAATAATAATAATAATAAAAATAAATTGCTTAATTGATACTACCAGAAAAGGAAAAAAGAGTTGAAAAAAACCAAATCAAACCAAAAACAAATCATGGCGTCGTAGAGAGATAGGGAATGAGAGTTCGTTTGAGGGTCATATTTGATTTTCTGTCGAAGCAAAAGGTGCAAGTAGCTCAGATGCTTGAGAGCAGTTTACAAGACTTACCTTAGCAAAATTGGCTTCAGTTCAAATCACTCCGAAAGCTTATTCTCTATTTCTGATCTGTGCTGTTTACTTGGATTGTCTTTGTTGTGTTTTGATAAAAATCATCTTGAAATACTATGAAAGGAAAAAACTAGCCAAAATTAATAATAATAATGTTTCACAATACTTTACCTGAGAATATACAATCAATGAATAAAAAAAAAATGATATATTATTTTAAGATAGATTATTAATGAAAAGTATGAGATCGTTTTCGAAAAAAAAATCAAGCTGTGAACGAAATCAGCAATTTCTTGATATGCTCTCCGTTTGAAGTATGATTTGAAACAAAGAATAACTTATTTACACTCGAATGAAGAGATATCATGAATCGTAACATACCTCTATTGCTTCTTCGTTTTTCGAATCGTTCAACTTCGATAGTTTTCTCATAAATAAAACAACTTCCTTCATTATATCATTATCAACTCCCAAGTAAAATAAGTTTCCTTTGTCATTTGACTTGTTCATGGCGGAAAACGAATTGATCCGAAAGGAAATTCAATAAAGCAGACGTTTTGTTTATTCGTTTGGTTGATTCGTAAGAAATTCATTGGAAATGTGATCATTAATACAAAGGTTTTATCTTAGCTTCGAATAGGCATTTAGGCAAGCTCTCCAGTGAGCAGGCGTAGAACAAGGGGAACTCTAGGAAGTTGCTCGGAGAAAGCACAATTGAAAAATTCTTTTACATATCCAGAATATATATCAAGAAATGGATACATATGATCCGACAAAATGATTATAAATTGAGTTATAGTATATAGATACTATTTGAAATGATCTCCGGTCGTTACATGGTTAATGTATCACTTGGCTTAGACAACGTAAATAGAATAATTAATCAGATAAAAGGGGCTGCTGCAAGAATTGAACTTACGACCGGTAGCGTTGCTCTTACCATTGAGCTAAACAGCTGCCGGTAATGCAAAAGCCTAAATATCTGCTTTCACTTCAAATTCTCATATTTAGAAAAATGAAATGTACATGAAAAAAGTCAGAATAATCCCAAGTAATTATGAATTAATCATGAAAACAAAAATTTATCATTTTGAAAAATCTCTTTAGTCTTTTATATTCTTTATATTTCTTCATTTATTGATTGTGTGGTAAATGTCTTTGACTTTTTCTTTTACTCTATTGTCAATCCCATTGTCAATTAGCCGCGATTCAAATGTAAGAGAAAAATGCCGAATCATATATTACTTCATTGTTTCTGAAATTTGTTTTCTTTTTCAAGCATTTATTCCTTAAGATAAATTTTCCCATTTGGGCCTCCTGCTCAAGATCCTGGATATACTCCTGCTAAGGAAGAATCTGTACGTATGTATGTATGTATGTAGGTTATATAGATGGGAAAACTATAGGATGAATTGAGCTGAAGTCAGGCACACACTTGATTTTTCATTTAAGGTGTGCAACAGGGATTTTTGAATAGTGCTAAATTGTGACTGAAAAAAGTAATTTCAATACATGCCTTGCAGATTATAATAATGGTTGTTATCCACCCTGATAACATCGGAGTTACTTGCATTTTCTTCTTGGTGTTGATGTACATCAAATCTAAATAAATTGAAACTAACAAGACATTTCAATCATTTTTCTACGAATGATTTCTTGGATTAATGTTCTAAATAATGTTCCATTTATATCCAAACATCTACTTTTTCAAACAGAATTGTTTCACTGGGGTGAAAATCGCGTTAAATTAAGGTATCATCTGTTCATGAACCTCGAAGTGTTGGAGGATTGGGCTATCACAAGGAATATGAATTTCACTAATTCATTGAAGCAGGGTTATTTTTAAGTTGTAAAAGCTAACGACTGTTATGTATAGCATTTTAGACTTCATTTAGAAGCTTTGTTCATTTCAAAAAATGCATTCATCAATTACTGTAACAAAGTAAAAAAAAAACTGGGCGATAGGAATGAGTACGTTTAACAACGTCGCAAGTTTCAAAACTAGAAAAATAGAATGATCGGACCAATGTCTTCTTACAATGACCAGGGTAGAAAATTAGAAAACGATTTATTATAGATTGGCACAAGGCAATCTTCTCTGTCCCCAATGACGCCGTAAGCTATTGTCAATATTCACAACAATACCAATAGGGCACTTAACAAGCTACTCCCACCGGCCATTCGTAGGAAAATGAATTCAAACCTCACTGGATACCCAGTTATTGTTGTTCTATACTGTATTAATCTGACATTACGAAAAATCCCTGCGAAAGAGCGATGATTAGTAATGTAGTCCAGCCGTCTATTGTTATGTGACCATGAATAAGTGGATAGGTGGTTCAGCATATCGAGTAAAATGCCGAGCGGTCGTGAGTTCAATACCTTGGTCAGGTAGCGCTAAGAGTCATAAATATTTGGTTCAGTTGGAGAAAAGCGACATCACAAATACGGATTGATCATGAAGAACTAATACAAAATAATCTCTGGCATGGACAACGGAATGAGAACGACTTCTCTTGTGTGTTGAATAAAGAATACATTCCGTAATTCCCAGAACGACACTAACTACAACAGAAATCTGAAGAGGACTAGAGGATACAGCGACCGAAACCTTGTGATTATAATAACCAAGTTAAACATACAAGTCCGAGTAAATCAGAGCAAGAAAAAATGGTGACGATGTGACTCGAGGGAGAAAAAAACTGTTCTATTTAAATGGCTCCAACCAGATCCCCCCCCCAATGAAATGAATGAAAGTTACGAATAATAAAAGTTACAATTAATGATCTTAGCAACGACTCTAACCACAAAAAATCTAAAATGTATGAATCCCAGACAAAAAATTGTACATATATGAATATATATAAAGAGAGAGGGGGATCAAGTATTAGATCTGTTAACTCCGGAATTTTTAATACGAACCATAAAATTCTTGAAAATGTTATACATTTTCATCAATTAGGGTCCCAAGAACCAGTATAACAATTTTCATTCTAATCAGTTAATTTGTTCCATATTTTTGCCTCTTGACATATAGTTATTTACGCATGAAATGTAAACAAACAATCGAATCGACCATGACGCATCATTTTTCAGTTCGTATGGTTTTATCAACATCTTGGCCAAATCGGTCAATACTTGGGAAATTTTCCCGATTATCAACAAAACGGTTATGCTTATAAAATGTAAACGAACAAAGGCTTTTTTTTTCAACAATAAAAAGCAGTATTTTTAGAAGGGATCTTGAGGAGAACTGATATCGATTTCCAAGTTTGTAGACAAAACAGTAGGGCCAGGAGAGCAGGAACACACAAACTCATAAACAAACAATAAAATACATATAAAAAAGAGGATAGAACCCTTCGTAATCTTTGATTGCTACTGTTGGTCAACTATAAACAAGGAAGTACTCAGAAAGTGCATACATCTGCCGATGCCATTGTCACCATAACTGTATGAAAATCTATTAATATATAGCAACGATACAGTGAAAGTAGCTGTTAAAAATTTCCTTGATCTGCCCCTAACTTTAATCAATTCTTCCTTAGCCCAGGGCCCACCCTTCCACAAACAACATCGAAATTCATCGGGAAAATTTGGAGATAGTGTGTGGACAAAATAAGGGAATACATATATGTATTTAAAAAAAAAATCCCAGTTGAAAAGAATAATTCCTGGATCCGCCCACAAATTTAACCCAATCCCCTCCTTATCCCATTGTCTACCCTTCCCGACAGTAAATAGATATACCTCTTCCTACTTTGTTGGCAGGGGTTAACGGAGATAACCCCCCAGCCCGAGGTGAACGAGTGAAGAAAGAGATGGGTCAAAAAAAGATATAAAACAAACAGTAGAGAACAGCTCAAAATCTCATGAAATCTGCACTAAAAACCATCTCCTGTGACGAGAGAAATACGAACAATCCATCACCAAATATTTGAACATAATTTTGTTTTTATATCACCTAGAAATTTAATACAAAACCACTTGACAGACAAAGAGACTGTTACCAACGCATACTCATATACGTGTGTGTTTGTGTGCGTGTGCAAGCGCGTGTGTAACTTGAGACATGAGATGTTGGTGTCATTATGCACTCATCTCTATAAGTATGAAATTATCAAGATAGACATGCGTGCTTTCATAAAACATATCTAGTTACTTATACAGAATACATTCTTGACAAGTGGATTTAAAAAAAATGATATACATGTGTATTTCAAAACACATACACACACACACATCTATGAATCCCAGTCTCAACATTTCTCTCTACAGCATTTCTTGATGTCTAAAACGATTCTTGTATAACGGCTTGTGACGGCTTCTGAGCCCTTCCAGCTTGTAAAGGGAGTAAGTCAAGGCGATACCAGCTTACCCAAACTCTTCACTGCTTACCTCGAGATGATTTTACGAAACCTAGAGTTGGAAAAGAAAGGGACCAGAATAGACGGCGAATACCAGAAAACCTTCGTCCTTTTTGCAAAAAAAAACCTTCACGCTTACGAACTGAACGAAGAGAACAAGAAAGTTGTTCTTCACATAAACGTCAGTAAATACAAATCTCAAGTACAACGAACATGTTGAGGACAGAAACAAGAATCCAAATCGAAAATGCACAAAATTCCAACAAATGCGTCTATGCATGTTGATATGTGCACGTGTACATCACTTGTCTTTGAATCTCTGCGCCTATTTCAATGCTTATGGTAAGAAGTGCCCTTATGCTGGCAACGGCTTTAGCTGCTCCTGCTTAGGTTCCATGTATACATTACTACTTGTTTAGGTCCGTACGATGTGTGAAGTACTCTTATGAGCGACACGCAGGACTCGAACCTGCATCCACCAGGAAGCAATCTTAATGCTATTTCGAACTCCTACTTTCAGCTCAGTCGGTGGACCATAGTCGACTTGATATCTCTTCCTGTGGACTGGATTCGAGTCCTGCATGGAGCTCATTTCTTTATTCATTTACGTGGTGGGCTGTTTGATTCGCTACACAGTTCATTCCGGTGCAGGACGAAAAATATTTCCTAATAAAATCTCTCAACAATTATTACACTCTGTCGGTCATAAACTGCCCAATCTAATGTAATTCTTATATATATATATATATATATATATATATATATATATATATATATATAAGAATTACAAGAAGATACACCCGGTGAATGTCAACATTTTATGCCTATCACACTCATTAGCAACCGGCAATATGCCCGTTCCTTTTGGATTATGACGATGAATATTCCCTTTACGTTTGAATAATGTATAATTCAATTATCTACACAAGTTTGAATGTTTCTAAAGACCTTACACTACTAATCAATAATCAATAATTACTATGTATTTATGATAAGGTATACCTAGAGTTTATTCTAGTGAGTATTTCAAAACCTTATATTATCTATTGATGCTTTAAAAAGCATTCAGCACTTAGGTTTCAAACGTTCAATGGAAATTGGCTTGCACACAGATTTTGGAGAACCATCGATCCCTTTAGTAAGAGACCGTCCTGAGATCAATTTTAGTTTAATTGTAAATAAAGATAAAAATTTGTCACATTTTCAAAAGTTTTAAATGATTTTTAAGGATTCAAAATGGAACTATTCATTATCAGTAGTATTCATATTTTCTTATCTCATTTATTTATTATACAACTTTAATCGTTTAAAAACTTCAGAAAATGAAAGTTCCTAAAACTAAATAATAGAAGGAATCATGCCGTAAATTATATTTATTTATATATATATATGTATATATATATATATATATATATATATATATATATATATATATATATATATATATATATATATATATACCCCTTGTAAGGCATTAAGTCTGGACTGTACATCACCGATTGTATTTTCATTTTTGGCAATGATAGCTCTATATGCTGTGTTTGTATTTTCACAAATTGAGAATATATATCATGAACTCTCTCTCTCTAAATATATGTATACGTGAGAGGTGTCTTTGCATATGTCTGTCATGCTATGGATAGTACTTGAACAAAGATGCAGCCCAACCAAATTTGACATGCTTACTCAATGGACATGGAGAGGTTCTAAAACAAAAGGTTTTGAGAAAAATATTTGTGAAGGGGTTAGAGGAGGATTCAATTTACAATGTAACTATAATTCCAAAGTGGAACGTACTTTCCGCCTGTATACATGATTTTTTATTTTATTATTTTATACATAATTCTTTGAATGGTATAAAGTGAAGGGAGACCCGTTCTTTAGAAGGTCTAAAGAGACTTTTCCTCAAATTGAAATTGAATTAGAAAAAAATTTGAGTAAAAAAGCATTTTTAAAACGTTTTTCAACTGTTTTAGTTCAAAGTTCATTTGAAAATATTTTTTTAAGTGAAACAGATTGTACGATCTGTAATGAACCATTGTAAAAATCTTTACACTCACACACGTATATATGATTGAAACTCGTGACAATATGAAGGCCATTCGGCAAAATAGGTGCGAGTGCAAAACCATAGAAGAAGAAGGACAGAAAACAGTTAACGCAGTGAAATAATAGTCAGAACAAAGAAGAAGAGAGAAAAGATAAAAATGACTGATAACTCTCTACAGGTAACAAGGCAACCATCATATAGGGTTACAAATCCGCTGGACGGGCCCGGTTGCAGAGTGAAGGCGTTACCCATACATATGTCTCTCACGTTTGAAACTTTTCTTTTCCACCCTGTTGTGTGAGAGTGTGTATTTTAAAAAAATCTTTTATATATATATATATATATATATATATATATATGCATGAGTGTTATCAGGAATTTTTGGGCCTACGCCAAAAGAATTTTGAATTTTCAAAAAGGTTATATGTTAAAACATGCTTTGCGATCCCATTAGTAACATCAGAAACTTTGGTGGTCAAAGCTCTTGCTGTCCATGAGTTATGCGATGACAAACAGAAGGACAAAAATCACGACTCACAACATGGATCCCCAGAGATCACATCCAAAACCGAGGCCGACATAATACAAAATGGAGAGATGAACTGGACAAATTCAGAAAATACTGGCCCATGATAGAAAATTGTGTCGAATCCTTGGGAAGGTCTATGTCCAACGATGGACGTTAAAAGACTGATGATGATAATGATTGAGTCAATACTCGCCGGACGGGACATTTCAGTAATCTCGGTAGCAGATTTTCTGAGCCTCACACAAACTTTTATACTGATCGCAGAGTTGCTCTCACACAACGCCACAAAAGACTTATGTAATACGAAATCACGAGTAGATAGTTCGAAGCCTATTGGCCGACTGACTCTAACAGTGGGTTGGGTAACAATGAAAGTCAGATAGTGTGCTGGTCTCGGGACACATTTTTTATCTCTTCTATCGCCCCAAGTCGACGATTCTTTAGGATATATTTAAGCTTTGGGAACAAAGAAATGTCGACATGGGCCCATGTACAGAGAGTGGCACGAGTTAGGATAATTGTTGTTTCGTGCTTCATAAAAAATCTGGTTAATCTCTCAGCAGATGCGACGTACATTTTGAGCCAACACAATGCATCATCGATTTTTCTTCCAAAATCATGCGGTACGAACTTTTACAGATCCAGACGACTATTTAGCATTGTCTATGGTAGGCGTTTTTCGTCTAATTGCCACACACACACACACACACACACACACACATATATATATATATATATATATATATATATATATATATATATATATATATATATATATATATGTATATTGTGTCATCCACAGACAGCTGTTTTGATGTATTACATCAGTGTGGCTACAGACTTTCCATTATCCCATCCAGTACCGCAAGGCAGAATTAAAACCTTCACTTCAGACCCGTAGGCCGATATCCTACCTCTGGACTACGGAACTGGACAGGCAATAAGGCTGAATTTAAGCGTTATATTTAAATTACAAAGAAATCCCTCATCCAATAGTGCTCAATTCCTATAGAAGAGCATTGCATAAGCTTACAGTGGATGAGTTACCTCACTTACAGAGTGCTCAACCCTTTTCGATCTCTGGAAAAGAACGAAGGCCCAACCGCCTTTCTTAAAGCTTATATCTCCCCCGTAAAGACAGTAAAAAAGATACATTGGAAATTAAAGCTGATTTTGCAGTGGAGTTTTTTGAAGTTCAGTGGTAAGTTTTTTGTTTTACAATAAATTTATGTTAATTTAACTGTGATTAAATCTTCTTAAATAATGAAATGTGTGATTTTTTCTGTTTCTCAGTACATAAGAATGGACTCAGCCACTTCAATGTAACAAAGTCGCAGATAAAAGTATCTCCATTCGAAACAATGAACTCTTCCACTGAAACAGATTCAGTAGTTTCTATTCAAAAAATCATCTCATAGAAATTCAAGTACATCAGCGATCTTTTTCTCGGTGATTCACTAGTCATTCAAATAAGATAATTGAAGCCCTTGATTCATAAAAACGGAAAATATGAAAAGTTCGAACAACCCTACTGTTAAATTGGATTTTCAGACACACGAATTCATGCGTAGGAGGAATCGATTTGTATTCTTTACCCCTTGCCTCTTCCCATACCGATCCTTGTCGTCGTGTACCCCGACCAACCCTTGCCTTTCAGCGCACCCTCAAGTCTCCCAATGCCCCGAGGGGTGGGGTGGTATTGTCTTCTTTCGAATTCATCGGCCTACAAGGCCAGTTTTCCTTAAATGCACCCCACACCAACCCAAAACTCCAGCGCACAAATATTTGTTTCAACCTGGACAGAGTTTACTTTGCCGAAAATCGTATTTACTTCACGTCCCAATCTAATTTTCAAGTCAACGTTATGGGTTCTTATCAGCCATCACTAATCTCATCCACCTGGGCTAGTCATCCTGTGCACACCCCAGAAAAAAAAGATTTACCTGGGAGGGAGGTAAATAGATACATTCGAACGTAGGTAGGTTAATTATGAGGCGCAAATATGGATAGATATATTTACTTACACACCTGGGAAGATAAGTCCAAGATATTTTCTGTGTTATAGGCATGCTACGCGCACATATAAATATGTACATGTACGTGCTTATTATATATATATATATATATATATATATATATATATATATATATATATATATATATATATATATACTCACACACACACACACATATATATATATATATGGTCGAGCTTGCTCATCGGCTCTTATCCGCCACTTATCTCGGTATTGCATTTGGTAGGTCGACGGGGTCGTTGTAGATGGTCACCCATCACTTCTGGGAGATATTAAGTGTTACTCGCCGTTGAGCTTTGATTGGAGAGTGCTTGGTAAGAGTCCAGGTTATGGATCTGTATAACAATACTATATCTACTATGTATACATAGTACTATTTCTAAGTGTTTGAAGAAATAGAAATTTTACTTCTATGGCTTGGTTTTGAGGGTTAGAAACAGGTATTTTACGCAAGAAGAACCAAGTTCAACACAACACAACAGGGCATGCATGTAGGTATTTTTTGTGGTCCTGAATGCTAAATTTCTGAAAAACGATTTCCTAATAGAATCAAATTGTCTAGTTGATCGGACTGATTATTTTTACATTTCTGCCGGAAGCAGTTTTTCAGAATCGATCAAGGAGATTGAAAAGGCTAACTGACATTTCTATTTGGGAGAGTTACCAAATCACCTGGTTGAATAGCTTTAAACTAGATCAATACACATCTGGGAAAGTATGCAATCTATCCTGACCTTAGTTGATCTCTTTCGTGATCTAAAAACACAATACTTCCTAACAGCAAAAGAATGCATCCATCATATATATATATTACTAAAAAAATGGATATATGATCCGACAGAATGATTATGAATTGTGTTATATTATATTGAAACTCTATTGGAAATGATCCCCCGTTACTACGCAGTGAATATATCATTTGACCTAGACAATGTGAATAGAACAAACAGTTGAATAAAATAGGTCCGTTGCTTGCATTTCCGGCGGCTGCTCAGCTCAATGGTGAGAGCAACGCTACTTTGAAGCGGTTACTCTTTCGGTAGCAGCTTTATTTCCTTCAGCAGCCCAATTTTCTTAATTATTCATCACATTTACGTTGATTCAATTTTCCGGTGGCCCATAGACTACACTTGAAAAAAAAAGGCTTTAAAATCATTCAAGACTTTTGGAGATATTATGTAAATGAACCTGAGTTAATACGTAAAGTTAGGGAAAGTGAAAAGAAATTTCAATCGAAAATAAATTCCTGGATTCGCCTTAAAGCTTCATCTATTCTTGTTTACCCATGGCCAACAGTTCCGGAAAACTTAATTGAAATTAATTGAGAAATTTTGGAGGTATAGTTACGCCACATGGTGATGGGATATTTTTTCATTTTCCAATCATATTTGTCCACGCATTATCTCTAGAAGTTCTCAATGAATTTCAGTGACATTTTGTGGAATTTCTAATTGTGGTTACGCCTGACTTAGTCAGGGTCAGAGCTCGTATTCCGTGAGCTGAACTTTGGCGCCATTTTGTGGTTCTATCTGATCTATTAGAAATCATCCACCAAAACTGTCAACATTGATTTCGTTAGTTTTCAAGGTGGTTCAGCTGGCTGGTCAACTGGCTGACTGGCTGACTGGCTGACTGGCTGACTTTTCCCGAATCAAGATGTTTCTAGATCTCTTTACTCTATTTTAGATGTTTTCCATTGTTTCAATATGTTTTTTTTAAAATTCTGTTTTGAATTTTTTCCCGTGGAAAACGCCACTGATGTCATGAATAGAATTGATTCTGGCCAAATTTATTCTTTGATGGAATTTATTTTACATGACTTCAAATTTTGACGCTACGTTCATTCAATTATTCACTAAGATGGCAAGTTCTTATTTTGTCTTATAAACTTTTTATTTTCTAATTTGTGTTTGGAAAGTCCTACTGCCCCAGATACACGACAAGCGCCTCTGCCTAACATTTGGCGCCTCAGACGACTGCAGTCCGTGATGCTGGTACCTTGAGTCAACCTTGAGCTTAGTAATTATCTCTGTTGTTTGACGTCTGTTTGGCTGTGATACTCTAGTGGACGTCCCTGGAGAGCAAAGGACACCGTAGAGATACATATACAAGACACTTGAATCTCATCACCAAGGCCGAAAGTAACGCTATGCACTTGGAAACAAACGAATGTTACAAAGTAGATCGTTGATTGTTTGTTAGAGTATTTGGGAAAAAGTGTCCCGCCTTCAATAACAATCACGTCAATCACACCTTCGAAAGTAGACATAAACTGAGTGTTCGGGCATTTAACTGTCAAATGACGAGCTGGAGAAAGGAAGAGGAAAAGGTTAACCGTCTTCAATCTTCAAGAGGGAAAAATGCAGAAGAATCCGTCGAATGTGACAACATTTTGAAAAGTTGGTTCAAAAAATGGGTTCTGACTTTTGAGGAATAGCAAGGAAAAATAAATGCAGTAGAATTGCTATCGTGAAAAAATCTGACCTTCATAATTTTACTCTCCTTTTCTCTCATTACGCGCGCACACACACACACACATCTATCTATCTATCTATCTATCTATCTATCTATCTATCAGCTATGTATTAAATTCATAGTTAGAAGGAAAGTGATGTTTGATCAACATTGCTGGAGTGCCATCTTAAATACAACTTTTGTTTTTAAAATCCCCGAAACCGTTACATAGTAAATAACTGATGATCCCAACAGAAAACATTTTCATGCCGTACCATGATAATAAAGTAAATGTAAAATAAGAAAAAACCCACTTTAGAAAATTAAATTAACAGTTATTGGGAAATAATTGACTGAAATGACACTATATAATTGAAAAAGTCTTTTGGTGTTTGGTGTTTAAAGCTGTAAAGCTTTCTAGACTATAGATATATATATATATATATATATATATATATATGTATGTGTGTGTGTGTATGTGTGTGTGTATGTGTTTGTGTGTGTGTGTGTGTGTGTGTGTATGTGTGTGTGTGTGATGGGCCATTGACAAAGCCATCCAGCGAAATTTTAATCCTTAACCATAACCCTTTTCCCCAAACCTACTCAACGACCAGTGTCCGATACATCTTTTCCTTACTAAACACGTAGATATGTGCGGTCAGCCGCGAAATAATTCTTATCAAAGATCCCTATAGGGGGATTAAGGCTATGTATTCTAGTCCACTAGCAGGCCAATTGGCTTGTGTATTGAGTTCGATTCTCACTGGGTGCCCCATGACTGCGACCTTGTGCCAGTCTAGCCTGGGCTTGGCAAATATTTTGTGAGTGAGATAGTTGCATAATCCTCAATGTCTGTCCTCTCCTATCTCTTCCTATCCTCCTATTATACTACCTAACCTCATTATCTCTTCTTACCATCTTATCAAACTATCTAACTCCCTCCCCACTTTTTATTAAACTACCCTCTCCCCCTTCTCCTCTCCTGACCTTGTCTGTCACATTCATAGTATCGGTAGTAGCCATCAGCTCAACACGTAGTTGTACAGATGTGTTAACTGTCAGCGAAGCAATGGGTCATGGACTAATTTCGATTTAAAGATTATATTTGCAGCGTGAATAAACTAAGACGTCACCTCGCGATAAGCTAGAATAACAAAAATCAAAAAGTAAGTTTCTACAACGGTACACCAATTTTTGAGTTGGGCAGAATGAATTGACTGACTTCTCGATTAGCTGCCCACTACATTAACCCCAAAGCCCAGACCGTAGCCAGTAGCGTACCTGCATTTAAAAGAGACATTTCATCAGTGAATTGATAAAAAATGTCGCAAACCAAAGCCCTGGTGAGAAAAAAAAAGGACTCGTCTAGAAATAGGAGGCGTCCGGTAATTTGCTGCATTTAACGAACATCGTTCAGTGGTTTCAACGGCAGTTCGGTTACACCTCGGTCTATTTTCGACTTTACCATACATTGTTCAGTAAATAATACATAGAAACGTTCTGAAGAGTTATAAGCTGAAATGATAAAGTGAAATCAAACTACTTGACCTTTTTTTCACGAGTGGGGTAAACTTGAATATTTTTGAATGATACAGCTAAATCACATGGTTTTCAGTAGCAGCAATACGTAAGATTCATAACAACTTTTATTTTTGGCGATTGATAAAGTATTAATAGTGATTTAATGATTAACAGGCATCAAAAGATGTTGCCTCAATATCTTTTGAAGGGCGCTGATATCTTGTTATTTTCAAAACCTGTACTAACTAAAACTCTTTTCGATTTTTACAAATTCAGTGAGATTATTTATGTAGTGCAATAGAAAGCAAAAAAAAAAAAAAAAAAAGATATGGCTACAGAAAAAATGCTTTTGAAATTTAGGTATGAATATATCTGCGTTTTGCTTCTGTGTCGGATCGAAAAAAAAAAACATAATAAACTTGGACTATTACTAAAAGTGTGATGTCTTATAAACATGTACACCTCTTGCGAAGAAATGTTTCTAGGTAAGAGCATACATAGAATAAATTCCCTAAGATTTCATTTCAAAAGGAAATTGTATGTATCTTTTCAGGTACGTATACCTGTAGTAGAAAACATCTCCCAAATTCTAGATATTCTGGGAACAAGGCAAGTTCTGTAAGCGAAAGGTAGGGTGACACCATGGGTTACCGCCTCAGGTAACCCTATGAACGCCACTTGGAAAGGCCAGATTTAGACATTGAGAGCCCTTAGAAGGATTGGATTTAGACATTGAGGGTCGTGGCACTTCAAGTTCAGTGGACCCCTTATACATGGGAAATAATAAAATAACAGCAAATCACAAAATTTACACATCGAAGTCTGACAAGTCATATATCTGAAGTAAATACATGCATGCATGTGAATACATGTCTGCAAAACTCCGAGTAGATTTTTAGGTAAAACTAAATCATTTTCATAATTCATCCGCCAATACATCCGAACTACAAAAACAATGATCTTATCAATTTATTACGCTTAAATCAAAACAGGCGTTATAATGGGATAAATTTCGAACAGTAATCATTAATCTATTTCTCATTAAATTGCTTCTTTTGCACCTCCCCCTTTCGCATATGAATCCAGCCTTGACCGTAGCGATAACCACAAATCTCAAAGCCGTTGCAATGCATAGAATAGACGTACGCAGGTGGTAGTGGTGGTTTACGGGTTCAACTTACTTGTTCTGTCTAGAGAGTTACACACTCCAGACACGCCCCGCAATGGCACGTGGCTAAAACATAAGCAGTGACGTCAGAGGAGTGATCATTGATTGATAGTGAGTCAACGCCTATCACTATTTGGAAACCACGCCTCCAGGGTTTTGAATTCGTTGATAATCCTGGTTGGTTCAATTCCAAGAGGGTGGGGTTAATGGATTGTGGGTGGTGCTTGATTACCCTGTAGAAATAGAAGCATGTGTATGTGCGCTTGTGGTATGTACGTGTGTTTGTTTGCCTGTTTAAATAGACGGTTAGTCGAACTGTACATTGAAAGAAGGAGTTGATAGAAGATTTAAAGAGAATTTCTCTAACTCTCACCGAGCGTGCACTCAAATTTGTATGTGTGTGTGTGTGTGTGTGTGTGTGTGTGTGAGAGAGAGAGAGAGAGAGAGAGCGAGAGAGAGAGAGAAAGAGAGAAATAGTTAAAAGAAGGATAGGGTAAGGTGAGGGTAAAGATGGTGACAAAGTGCAAAAAGATAAAGAGAGAGTGAAGAGAGGATAACAGAAAGAACACTAAAGCAAAAAGAGAGAGTAAAAAAAGAAGCAGTATCAACCGTGAGAGAGAGAGAGAGAGAGAGAGAGAGAGAGAGAGAGAGAGAGAGAGAGAGAGAGAGAGAGAGGGGAGTATAGGGTGATAGTTTTTTTCACAGAAATTCACTATTGATAAGATAAAACATCAGAGAAGGAGAAATGAAACGGAATCAGAGTACTTCCCCTTTAAATATTAAGCAGCAAGATCATGAATTACTTGTGCAGTGAGTTCGATTCACACTAGACGTCTCAAAGCTGGCTCAAAGCCGGCTCAAAGCCGGCTCAAAGCCGGCTCAAAGCCGGCTCAAAGCCGGCTCAACGGCTCTATGCACATTAGGTAAGATTTGCAATTTGCACAGACCCTAGGCTAGACTTCAAATTTGCGTCCCTGTTGTACTCAGACGTCAATTTTTCTTCAGTTTGGAGTGTGATTCTTGGACTTATGAGCCTTAGGCGACTGCCTAGGCTGGCCTAATGGCCAGGTCAGCAATGGGTGCCCCACACTTACCGTTTTCGCTGCTTTGAGCTTTTCATTATAACCCCTTTTTTTCAAATTATACTAATATCTTATATATATTATCAAAAAAAAAATCTGCCTATGCACTCAGTTCAACGATTAAAACGATTCATCACAAAAACTGGAAATAATTCATGTTTACAGTATGGCTGAATGAGTTTATAAACGAACTATAAAACCATTTATTAAAGTATTAAAATCATCTTTTACTTCGCAGTTATACATTTTATGGGTGAATAAGTTTACAAACAAATCATAAAACTATCTATTAAAACATTAAAGTTATCTTTTACTTCGCAGTACAACATTTTATAGCGGAATGGGTTTGTGAACAAATTATAAAACAATTTATTACAAAATTTTAGAATCATTTTTCACTCCGCTGTACCGCATATTACAAATACTAACCAAATAAATAAACAAAAAAGACCCCCCAAAAAGAAGCAAATAACAAAACAACAATTAAATGCATTGTCATTAACATTATTCCAGCTAGTAAGTAAAATATGATTTTAGTATTTTTGTAAGGTGTTTCATAGTTAGTAAACAAACTCATTCACCGATAAAACGTAGTTCTGCGAAATAAATGATAATTTCAATATTTTAATGAATAGTTTGTTTACGAAATCATCCTGCCATACTGTGAAATTACCAATAATTCCATTATTTGTGACTCCGTAGTTTATTGCAGCGAATCATGAATTATCAAATTGAATAACAGAAGTAAATTAATTCATTAAAATAATTCAACTGTGCCTTGCAGTCGAGTACCGAGAAGTCGGCGCTCAGTGAACGACGCTGGGTAGACTTGCGCAGAGAAGTCGGGTCACGATATCAACTCACTCTAACAGAGATTAAAGAAAATAGATAGATAGGAACCAAATCATTAACGGGATGAGCTCAAATGCAGATACCACATTGTTATCAATAAGTTGCAGGTCACCAGGATTTTTTGCATTCTTCAAGTTGGCGCATTTTAGGAATAACTTGATTTAATATTTCTGGTTATAATGCACTTTTGGGGAGGAGAATATAAACATTCAAACAAAATTTCTGATATATATATATATATATATATATATATATATATATATATATATATATATATTACTAGTTTATTGTTGCTTTTTATCGAACATTCGGGATCTATCTAGGACTGCTAGAGCAAAGAGCGCAAAATCAAAAATGAAGAATTAGCTTTCAACGAGACTTGAATTTGCATTGGGATCTTTTGTTTCGTTGACGTCGCCTCAATCATTTTGAAGTCTCAATGATCAAGTGACCTACTACCTCCCACTGACACTCCGATTGTCTTCGTTGCCTTTGTTTAAAATGATCAGTTATTTATCAATGTGCTAGTGGTCACTGTTCGAGGTCAGGTGGAACACAGTATTCCTGCCCAATCAACTAATACCCAATTGACCGTGCACCAGACTAAATCAAGTTTAGTAAATATCTACATAAACACACAGCCGTGAGCAGAGACACAATACAAGGTGTACACATACGTGCGTACGCACGTCTACTCATAGCGTGTGTCTATTCGATTTGAGGCCGAGTAATTCATATTCTCTATCGCGTTAATGGCATGGAAAAACGTCTACAGATACAGCATTAACGGTATGGGGACCGTGAAAAGACTGTGCTTGGAGCGGATCTTTAGTGAAGAATGAAAATAACCTAGTACCAGGAATGGGGACCTTGGCCCCCAAAAGAGGGCAAACAGTATACAATGGTAAGAGTGTGAAGGGGTCGAATGGGGCGATTATTTTAGGGGTAATTTTTCTATAATGAAGATTTTGCTTCCTTTTTTGTTTATTTGTTCGTCCCTTTTCTTTCTTTTCTTCTTTCATTAATCCTCCTTTTAGATATTAAGTACGATGCATACTGTCATATATCATCATCATCATCATCAGTCTTTTAACGTGCGTCGTTCGACATAGACCTTCCCCAGGATCCGCCACATTTCTCTATCATGGGCATCGCGGAGCCAGTATTTCCTGAATTTGTCAAGTTCATCTCTCCATCTTGTATTTTGTCGGCCTCAGTTTTGCATGTAGTCTCTGGGGATCCATGTCCATCGGTTGTCTGCCATTCTTACAACATGACTAGGCCATTGCCATTTGAGTTTTCTAATAGATTCTATGATGTCTCAGACCTCCATATTCTTCCTGATATATTGTGCTGTCTTGTGAACTCTTCATGTGAGGTTGTGCATGATTCTCAGTTTCCAGGTCTGTCTCTTGGTTAGGTTCCATATTTCAGCTCCATAAGTGACTATCAGGAGGATGCATTGTTTGTATACTCTTCTTTTTGGATTATTGGGGGTCGTTTTGTTCTTGGAGGTTGAGCCTGCCCTGCCGAAGGCTTGTCATCCTTGGGTGGTTCTCCGCTTGATTTCTTCTTCTCTTGTGGGTTTATATATATATATATATATATATATATATATATATATATATATATATATATATATATATATATATATATATATATATATATATGCATTCAATGCGTAATAACGGGAGATCATTTCAAACAGTTTAAAAAAAAAATAACGCAATTTATAATTATTTCTGTCAGATTATACATCCATACATCCATTTCTCAATAATGACACACACACACACACACACACACACGCATATATATATATATATATATATATATATATATATATATATATATATATATATATATATATATATATGTAGGCCCTGTGTTTAAAAATCAAATGTTTCGTTTTGTATAAAATAATATACATGCATAATACATTATGATAATACCCTATATAAATTAACAAACGACATGTATGACACAGCCCGGAAAATGAATAAATAAAGCCATATATTAAAATCATCGCTTAAGGGGAGGTTGTACTTAATCAACACTGCTGGGAAGCCATATAAATATAACTGTTTTATTTTTGCATCTCCTAAATACTGACATTGTAAACAACTCATGATCTCAGCGGAAAAAAAAGAACACACACATACTATCATAATATCAAATTCTGTGTAAAACATGAAAAACACTAAAAAAATGACATGAATTACATAAACAGATATTGGGAAATAATCAACTGAAATGAAAGAAATTTATGGAAAAAGGTTAAAAAAAGATATAAAGTGTTTAAAGCTGTAAAACTTCGTAGACTATATATGTATAGGTTAATGTTGCGTGTCAATGTGGTTGGGTGTGGCCGTATGTACCCATACAATAATTGATATATATGTATATATATTGGAGAAATAGGTTTTATATACGTATTTCGTATAAATGAATGTATATATATGTATATATGTATATATATATTTACATTTATTATAAATGAATTCGTTTTATGTATATGTTATATACATATAGATATTATATGTATAATACATTATAAATGAATGGTATATATATATATATATATATATATATATATATATATATATATATAAACTGTATGCTATTTACATGTTTGAGATCTGAGGAATGGAAATATGTGAGCTGCATTTTTCTCTGCAATTGATGCAAGTTTTCTGAAAAAATGTGTTCATCAACCATCGGAATGCATCAGAACATGCCAACATGACAATAAAACGGATTAGCGGTAAAACAGACTATAGATTTGACAGACGTTTGTGATGACTATTCTACTATATTTCTGAGTCTTTCATAAAATACTAGAAAATTTCCTTTTATTTTCATTTCATTATAACCAATATCCCTACGACACTACTCTACCAACTGAGCTACTTGAGCTCTCACCACTGGCAGCAAATCAAAGTTAACTCTTAAACTCATCCTTAATTCTTTCTCAATTGTTCGGCGTCATATATTTACCACGAATGAAAAGCAATAAAAACTTTGGAGAAAAAGAAAAGTACAAGTCAAAAATAAATAACAGCGTACGATGCTCATTTTTTCACACACACACAAGCACGTGCGCGCGCACACACACGTAAGTGCACATACACACATATAAGTATACATATACGATTAAGAAACGATTAACAGCATCATTAAAAAAAGATGTTCCATTGTTTGTAGGTATAGATCTTCCGATCATCGTCAGTCATTGTCAAGAGAATGTGATTAATATCATTTAAAGTGTAATTGATATTTTTATTAATTCAAATTTTAATTTTCATATCTTAATCTGTTTGAATATTTTATTCAAATAAGAAATAGAAACTAATTGCTGGCTCGTTCCACTCTTATTATATATATATATATATATATATATATATATATATATATATATATATATATACATACAAACATATATATATATATATATATATATATATATATATATATAAACATTTATAGTATATAGTAAATAACTCTATTTAATAAAATGAATTATATATATATATATTTATATATGATATTTGATCATACATAACAGAGACCCCTTGCCCCACTATCTGGACTAAGACGCTTCAGTCTCAACTTACCAAGCACACAAATGGTCCAACACTAAACTACTATTCAGCTGCCCGGTATCTATGGCAACCAATGATTAAGAATGCCCACCCCTGTGACCAGCACAACCAATAAAATACCATTAACTGTTGCTCCTACTTCCAACAGGATATCCAACCATACCACTACAGATTTCTCCACTATCATACTCACCAATATGACCCAAAAGGAATCCATTTTCTTGATTTTCATTTTTGCTTCCAAAGCAAAACATCTGATGCTAAATTTGTTTGTACGGAAACCTTTCAACCACTGAAAGATACATTCATGCAACTTAAGATGAGACCCCCCCACCAAAAAAAACATGTGTCGCATATTAATTGATTCATTCATGAATCGATTTATTAACAAATAAAATCTCTGTATTCTTCAACTCCTGGGTCTATCTCATTCCCTATGGTTTACACACATGTAATACACATACAACACACACATATATATGTATATATATATATATATATATATATATATATATATATATATATATATATATATATATATATATATATTGGCAGATGAAACGACCTTCAGATAAGACGATTCTCCAAATTCAGTTAGAATTTTAGCTCACTGTTTAATTACTGTTTTTGTATCTGGCCCATGAGACGACCCCATTTTCTTGGGGGTGGATACTTCACGTACTATCTTATCCACGGAAATTTATATCATATTCACACACATGGATGAAACACTTTGCTGTGAAAAACAGGAAGCTCACTCACAGACATTCGATCCTCACTGTGTGACTATGTTGTCTGTAAGCCTGAGGTTGCAATATTTATGATGAATTAGGCTAAGCTCAGTGAATACAAAAAAGTATTTATATATTCTTATATTCACACATATTTCATTTTTGGCGTATACATACAGTGCAATATACGAATTATCGTCTGTCGTTGGATTTACCAGACCTCTCTATAATAGGTGTAGCAGGGTCAGTAATTTTGGATCTTATATTCTGCCAGCTCTGGGGATCCACGTTTTGAGTCACAATGTCCAGCAGCTGTCTGACATTCTTTTAGCATGACCAGCCCATTGCCACTTGAGTTTTCAAATGGTTTCCTTTGATATCTTCGACTCCTGTTTTTTACCTTATATATTGTGCTGTCTTGTGATCTCTCTATATGATGTTCATTATGATTCTCTCATGTGCACGTTGCATTGTTCTCCGTTCGAGAGTCAATTTTTGGCAAGGTTCCATGTTTCAGCACCCCAGATGACTATCAGGAGGCTGCATTGGTTGTATTCCTTTCTTTTTACGACTAATGTTTTTTTCTTGTTCTTTAAGCTTGATCTTACTCTACTGAAGGCTTGCTATCATAGAGTGATTTTTCGCTTGATTTCTTTTTCTTTGAGAACTTCAAAGAGATTTATTTTTCTAGACAGATGTAATGGTCTACTTTCTCCAGCTCTGCGTTTTCGATTTTGATCGTTATGTGTTTGTCTTCAACATGTTCTTTGTATACGACTTTTGTTTAACTGAAGTTCATGTGGAGACCAACTTTCTTGCTTTCTTCATTCAGTTTGTCTAGCATTAATAGAGGTCAAGAAGGTTCTTAGCAAAAAAGGACTATGTAGGGTGCAAGCCTGCTAAGGTATCCAAACTCCCTGACATAATACCACAACAATAAAAAAAAATGTCCATTCCGTGTCTGATTCTATCCCTTACAATGCTGCGAACACCCATATCAACCTTATCAAGAATGAATACTATGAATGTATGAGGCTGCTCTGATTGACATCAGTTGTAACCAATCCTTTCTTTCAATACGTCATTGACCAGCGTGGCAGAGCGTGGTTCGTACAATCAAAATTATACTGGCCGTTCTGCCCAAATCTCGGATCTTATCGGCCTATTCATATTACACATCCTAGAAAGAATCATGAATAAAAGTGGGGCTATACACACATAATAACGTGTTTGTGGTAAACGAAGGTAATGATTCCCAAATCAGTAGACTACAAAGAAAGATCGTCAATGCATATAAATACGTAGGGTTCAAAATTGAAAATATGTCCAACATAAAAGATAGGAATTCCTTTGATGTTACCATAAACCTGGGTGATAACACATATCGACCGTAATCAAAATATGACCAAGAACCCCCATACATCAACATTATATCAAATCACTTAATATCAGTACAAAAACACACCTCTAATCCCATCAACACAAGAATTATCAATGATTCCCCCCCACAAAAAGTTGTTTGACGAGAAAAGGAATCATGCAATATGACCTTAAAAGTGGTTTTAATCATGAACTAAAATTCATATAAAATATAGATAACAGTACCAATAACAGAAACAACAAGGGAAAAAAAGAAACAAAAACAGAAAAACCATTGGTTCAACCCACCTTGCAGTAAACTAATAATTATCTGTATGAGAAAAAATTCCTTTAACTAAACGACAAACATTTCCCCTATAGAAAATCCACCACCAAATATTCTCAGCAGAAACACTTTGAAAATCAACTAGAGTTGTACCAAAAATATAAACCGAATTATAGACCCATATCATAAAAAAATATTAAAATCCAACAACAATCATAACAACAACAATAATAACAACAGCAATAACAATTGGAGCATCAATAACGTAACCACAAATAGATGTAAATGCAGAAATAAAAACAGATTCCTCGTGAATAACAAATGCACAAATGAGAGTTGCTTATACTTGGCAACAATTGCAGCAACGGAACCAACATACAACAAAAATATAACATTGAATCTCACATCAAAATACGCTTATAAACCACTCCACTCCATATGAATCTTTTCTGTCACCAGATTACGTTCGAAAATAAATACAAAAGAAACACAATATCGATTCCATTCCGGTCGAGAAAAATGCTTTTCAATGAACCCAAACCAGATACAGATCAATCCATTTCCCCAAAGAGACGCTTTAGGCATTGAAATACTGTATCAAGGTTTCTTCCTAAGTTCTATTTACAATATGTACATGTGTGTGTGTGTGTGTGTGTGTGTGAGGTAACTCATGGTAAAAGGAAATGATTCGATTCAATGATAATTGCAGAAATTTTAGAATGACAGACAAGAAACCGGGTGACTTGAAACTGGGTTACAATTATCTAATACAATCTTAATATAAGAGACCAAGTGTTAATGGGAGGGCAGAAAAGTTTAAAACGTTTAATGCAAGTCAGTTATTGGGTTATCCATAGAGTTTGTCAGATCGGACTGGCCGATCAGTGATATGACTCCTACGTTATAAAGGGGTCATAAATTGAAAAGAAAATACTAATAATGATCAAAACATATAATTTCATATTTGTATTGTAAAATGATTTTTTTCTCTTCTGTATAGCCAGATAATACTACAAATATATATGATATCTAATTAATTGTATTACTCTTCCGTTTGGATTTTTGTGCAATGGTATGACTTCAGTTTTGAATACCTCCATATTCACGCATCGTATATGTATGGCAGTGATACAAAACCCCCATTAATTACTGTATTAGGACAATAACTTAAATTAGTGACAACTAACTGAAGTCGCTAACCTTAAACATCTAGTCATGAAAATTGATGCAGTGTAGTACTTTAGAAATAGTGGAAGTACAAGATCATTGAATTGAAATTGATAACTCGCAAGCATCAAGCGTGGGGCCCTCAACAATGTGGGGCCCATATCGCATGTTACTTTTGTTACATACTCAATCCAACACAGCTAATAATGATGATGACAGTAACAATAATATCAAAAGGATCATCAGCAGCATTAATAGCAGCATTGAGGACAAGAAAATCAAAACATTAGACAGTTAAGGACTATAGAGATTACATAGGAATTGTTTTCGATACAGAGAAATGCACTGTAAGAATGGATTATGAAGGAAAACCCATGGTAACAAACAGAATTGAACTGTTATGTCACGAAGCAATTAACCACAAATAACTGCTACAAATACCTTTGGGTACTTGAATACGGCTCCATGAAATAGGTAGGAGAAAATGAAAGAAAAAAAGTATTTGGGGTGTATAAGGAAGATATTAAAACAACACAAGTAGTAAAAATTTACTACAAGGGACGAACATACGGTCAGTATCAATAGTGAGATACAGAGTAAACTTCCTAGGATGGACAAGGAACTCAAATCAATGGGTCGACGGTCAATGACTATGCCAAAAGCTCTACACACCAGAGATGACACCGAAAGACTGAAGGTGCGTCGGGTTAAACTAGCGGCAGGGACTCGTCATTGAGTGAGCTTGTGTGCAAGATCTATTGGCGCTCCTTACAGTCTAGAATTGGTTCTTCTGCCTTTTTCCAAAGATATAAAAGATTGGAAATTTCAGCGCTTAGATTGTGGGAAATGCAACGAATATCTTTCTCTTCTTTCTCACACACACACAGAAAGAAGAGAAAGATATTAAAATGCATGGAAGACTTAGAGAAAGTTTACCCAAATTTTAGTATTAAAACAACGCCAAGATAAGTTTGGCTTTGTTCAATTTTATCATTTCCAAGTATCTGGACACACTGAAATTGACATATGTACATACACACATTGAAAAGAGATCAGGGTCGCTTGGCGAAATTAAAAAACAAATCGGCTTTTAATGATAACCTTCAAGTATTTTTTTTATTATCCATAAAACTGTCAGATATAAGGTTTGTCAGATAAGTAAACATTATCAAGTTGAACCATTTGCCCGTATTAAACCACTTGCTTCAAAGATTAACACAAGATTCCACTGATATAGTACGGCCAAGTACAGTACGGTCGGCGATATAAGGTACCTGTGTCGTGGAATCCAACATTATCAAGTTGATCCATTCAACTGTGTTGAACCTTTCCCAGATTAATATATGTATTAGTTGCCGAAAACATTGTTATTTCGGCACAATTTCAAGTTTGATAGGCATCTGGTGGTCAAGATAATTGCTGTGACAGTAAGACGCAATTGAGCGAGGTTGAGTTCTGTGCGGCTGTTGCATTCCAAATGAACAGGTGAGTTATTCTTCAAACCTCGTGCATGTTTTTTTTTTTTTTTTGCAATACATCCAGGGCTGTTACCCAACAGTTTAGATGTAGCCCCTGTGACTTCTGACTTTCACCAAAGAGATTTCAGCCAGTAGACAAGATTAAAGAGAATGATACAAGGCTGCTGATGGTGATCCCGAGAGACAACCATGCAAACTGTTCCAAAAAGAGCAAGGGGAGCAGAGAAGAGTTCGTGGAGTCCAAGGGGGAGTGACTCGAAGAGTAGTACGGTACCATTGCCCTATGTTGGCTATTTTTCTTAGAATCGAAAGCGTCATTTTCATGTTTCTAAATTCTAAATGACGGGCGTGTGAAAAGCAATATTCAGACACTGACCTGACAGACAAACATCTCTACGGGATATATCAATTGGTGCAAGGCCTTCTAAATGATTGTCAATGAAGACTGCATGCGCAACGATCATTTTCAATAGGCTTCTTGTTTATTTTGACAGGGCAACTTGTCTCGACACACATGTCTACCTTTATTTCGGTCGGACGAATAGCTTGATTAGCTGCGATAAAGGGTGGCATGATTTTGATATTCATTATATATATAAATATAATGTGTGTATGTGTGTAAAGAAGATATACTTTTATACATTATCAAAACACGCCTTTGTTGTGTATATATTAAGAAAATAAAAGAGAATTTATCTCTCTTTCTATATCTCTCTTTCATTATATATACATGTATGTATTGTGAAATATACATACATACACACACACATACACACACACACACATATATATATATATATATATATATATATATATATATATATATATTCGAAAATGGCATTACAATAATTAGACTACATAAAGTTACAAAGATTTCTTAATAACATAACTATCCACATTTAAAGAAACGAATTGAGCAGATATATACCGTGATTGAACAAAAATGGGAATTTGATATCGAAACAATTATTTGGGCTTTTGCATTACCAGAAACTGTTTAGCTGAATAGTAAGAACCATACTACGTTGAAAAGGCTTGCGTATTGGTCGCAGGTTCGATTCCTGCCACTGCCCTATTTTCTTTTATTGTTTATTCTTTATACCTTGTCTGGGTTAAATGATATATATATATATATATATATATATATATATATATATATATATATATATATATATATATATATATATATATATATATATATATATATATATATATATATATATATATATATATATATATATATATACACAAAATAAAGATGAGAGAAGGAGTAAGACAAGCGGAAACATTATCCCCAAAACTATTCACAGCGAATTTTGAAAGTGCATTTCGGGAAACCGACTGGGAGGGATATGAATTGTCACAATCAGAGAACATTCAAGACATTTGAGATTCACCAATGACGTTTCCATCATGTCAAATGCATCGGAAAAAATACAGACCATAGTAACTGATCTAAATAGGGAAAGCAAAAGAGCAGGGTTAAAGATGAACAGAACAAAGGCAAAAGTAATGTTCTACAATAGAGTCGAGATGGAGATGGGCTGGATACATAGCAATAATATATGGCAACAGATAGACCAAAAAGCTAACCATTTAGTTTTCATGGGACAATAAAGACAGTAAGAAAAGACCAGACATAAGATGGAATGATAAGATAGAAAGGTTTGCCGGTAAGACATGGTAGAAATTAGCACAACCGAGGCCATCGTGGATGGAGATGGGAAAGGCCATTGTCCAGTATGATACACATGGAAAGAGCCTGTTTTATAACAAAGAGTGTGGGTGTGGTGAAACTTTTCCAGTCAGCTTTTAAAATGTCTCTTTATATTCGTTTTTAATAATTCACAATGAACTGGATATATTAAAGCAAAATAAACTGAACATGGGCGCAATAATTGTAATGTTTATCATATTCCGCCTTTATCTGTCACCACCACTACTAATGCTAATGAGCTTTTGAATAACCCTACCCTTTCGCGAACAAATCAAAAAGTATAGAAAGTAAATTAAAAAATACGACAACCAAATCAAGACCTATTGGTACTAAATTAAAAACAATTACAACCAAATCAAAAATTGCAACGAAACAAAAACAAAATAAGTATTTTTTTCTAGACGTTTTCAGTGGGTTCAATCCCCATTGGATCTCCCAGTACAGATGGTCTGATACAATCTCATGGTAACTTACAACTTATATAATGGGCGGTGTGTCATTTTTGTCAATAACACTGGACATTAGCAAAAGATATGTTTTCCTTCTAATTTATTTCTCTTTTTCTTCTTTTTAAATTTTTTCCTTGTGGAAAGGGGCTCGGTGTAAAGCTTTCTGTGATTCTACTCGTCTTTCTAACAAATCGTATTTGCTTGATGTCGCCTCAAGAACCCAACACTATGGTAACGACAAATTAGATGATGCACTTCATATCCCACCAACAATGTTCCCTTTAATTATTTTCATGGCACAAACAGAACCTATTTTAAAAGTAAAACTGAACGCACACTTTCCAAGTCTTCTCTTAATAATTTGAATATGCAATGGTTCAAGGTGCACCCCTGATGAAGTTGATTATCTTGACACAAATCATGGACTCTCTTCAAATTTGGAGGCAGCATTTTTTATGCCAAACCATGCCAATAAAGAAAACAATAGAGAACTTGCAAATCTAGAGTTTCTTTTTTTATCAATGCTGAAAAGGCAGATTTATTTCCAAGCATTGTAGGTGCCCCATCAAAGCACACAAAACCAATGACGTTTATTCTAAATCGTGTTTTCAGATCTTCACGAAAACAAGGAATCATTCTTCGCAGGACCATCATTGACATATCTCAGTAATGTGATAAGTTGACTACAAATACAATGTACTTTCTTCCTTTGTCACACGCCTTGAAACACTATGGGGTGCAGGTAAACCCACTCTAATCCACACAGATTAAAGCACATTTCTTTCTCATGAATTGAGATATATATCTTAACGTGTACGACTAATATAATAACATAAAGTTGATTTATCAGAAACAACATGGTCAACTAGTTTAGATACATTACAATTATTTGCTATTTTTATCGAATGACTAGAACGTCAGAACGAATAAAGCCGACATTTTTTCAATACATCATCATCTCTATGGGGCATCGATGCATTTACGTTCTTTACTGCTTGCAATGGGATTTTCCCAACATTCTGCAATATCATTGTCGACACTAATCACATCTTGCCTTTTTTGTCTGGAGCTATTTTCGACCATTCGTCATTTTTTTCGATGAGGTTGGGGCCTAGCGATTAAGCCGGCAACAACAGCCCCTAAATGTTATTGCCTTGGCCGTGTTCAACAGTCTGTTTGGGGGCGTTAACACGCTTTAAAACCATTACCGACGTTTATGTGCAGAGAGAGAGAGAGAGAGAGAGAGAGAGAGAGAGAGAGAGAGAGAGAGATTGGGCTGGGGAACAACAACCATATCCAAAAGTAAAGAGATGGTGTAGTCGTAATCCCGCACCATGATCTTAAACGGAATTGTTCACAAGAAAGAAAAAGGCTCGGGGATTTGGGTTTGTGCGTGTGTGTGTGTGTGTGTGTTTATGTGTGTATTTGTGTTGCCGAGTGGGTGGGGTCTGTTCCAGGGAAGAGATTAAGTCTTATCATTGGATTAAAGGGTTCCGCTATGGAGAGGTTCACCTCGTACATTGTTTTCTTTTTCTTCGGCTTCCTCCTCAAAGCAGAACCTTTTGTTTGACCAACGGGGAATTTTATCTCGATCGATCGAGATGCAAAATGGCGCGTTTTTACATCTCTAACCCTTTAATCCAACTCTATCTCTCTCTTCCCCTTTCCTTCTCCACTTCCTCCCCAATCTCCTTCCCTTCCTTTCTCCTTTACCCTTCTAATCTTTCTCTCTGTGTCTCTTTCTCTCTCTCTCTCACTCCACACTTATACGCACCTATGACTCAAGCATGGCTCTGTTTAAAAGGAATGTACATGTCCATCCGTATTGATATACCAAAGGAATGTATTAAAATTTGTTCTATTAGGCGAAGGCCATTGAAGTTGTTTGAAGAAGTCTTTTCTGCGGTTTGCGGCCAATTTAACAATCCCTATCAACTAAAAGACCAAAAGGAAGAAGGGATTAAGCGGTGATAATTTCCTGTATTACTCCTTTGCCAGTTTCAGCGTCTCTGGCAGCACTGTATTAACCATGACGCACAGGCCCCTGGTCTCCAGACTCTAAGTGTCCCCAGAGTGGATTTCAGGGGGCAGGGTAAGCCAGAGCAGAGGGAGTATCAGGTGGGCCAGTTGGCATAGGTATATGATTTTGGGGAACTTACTCTCTCTCTGATATGAACAAAGGTTGACATTGTAAAGAGAGTCAACTGGTGGCATTATAGCACAAAAATATGAATATTTTCAAGATTCATTAAAGACAAATACAGATAAAATATGAATAGATGAAACCGATTCATGTTCAAAATTTGTTGTGTATCACTTGATTGAATTTCAGAAAACTCGAGACTTTGATAGCAGATAAATGCTATATCTTTCAATAGTTTCAATACTTATTGATAAAAGATACACCATTATGTTTTAAACCTAATTATCAATTTAGATATGATTTTTCAATTTTTCGATTCTGGAAGTCACTCTCAAATTCGAAAAATTGAAAAAAAAAACCCCTCTCCGTTGGTGTCACTGGACGCGAAATAGAATTGAAGAAAAAAACCCACTTGACTCACACATTCAAAAAACAAAAAAAAGCAAAAAGCCCAAATCATCTAAATTGACGACTCTGCTTTCAAATTGATTGTTTAATTATTAGCTTTGTTGGTTAGAGCTGGTTCTTGAATTTTATACACCCTTGTTTATATACCCAGCTTTGCCAGTTGTTAGTGCATCATTTACACTACATACTAATGAATTAGTCATATGCATTTAGCGCTAATTACAGAAATACTTAATGAGCTATTTGGAATGGGGCCTACATTTTACATCTGGCCAAGATCTTTGCACGCGCCTGGCGTCGCTGGGTGGGGCACGGTATTCGAACCCAGGAAAAAACAGAATTTTAAAACTAATTTTCCAAATAGGTAAGCTCTTTGGATTAGGAAAACCGGTGCAATATGATCTTCCAATAGCATTCAGTACATCTATTTACTTGCGCAGTGTGATGTACATACGAATAAATAGCTGAGTTCGTTCATATAGGTCAGTATGTCTAAGGCTATTATTTCATACATCGATATATTCACTCATGTTTCTCGATGTTATATCTCCAAAAGTTGTTAATTGATTCCAATGAAATTTTGACAGAAGACTAAGAAAGAATCGATTAAATTTTGAGGCGAATCAAGGATTTTTTACTGTTACCCCCTCGGCATTGTAACTATTTTTGAGATAATTTTTATTCAGCTTTTAGTGACAAAGGGGTCAGAAGAGGTATGTGCACTCAGAGTGATTCCTAGGTTTGAATTGCGTCCAATAGAATCCAAACATCCAAAAAGTTGTTCACTCTAGTCCAGAGTTCCTAACCTGGGGTCTTCGGACTCTTAGGAGTCCACTAAACAACAAGAAAGGGAGAGGGGGGGCATTTCCGAACTCCCCTAAAGAGAGACTTTATCAATGCCAGTGTTGCCAATTTATCACTTTTCGAGCTAAATTTAGCGTTTTTTGCTTTGCCAGTGCAGAAAAAGTGTTATTTTTAGTGGCACTACTTAAAAATCGGAGCGGTCGTAGTTTTTGTAGTATATATGGTTAGTAGAGCGGTATATATATTGTCAAAGACGTAATGTTCACAGTCGAACAATAGGTGGTGGTGATTCATTAATTCCCTCTGAACTCTTGTTCTTCATATGCTTTTAATTTATTAGTTCTGTGTTAAATGTTTTTGATAATTCTAAAAAATTTAATCCTTTGTCAACTGTGGTGTTTAAAACCTACGGCTCAAATGGAAGCGAAAAATACTGGATCACATATAACTTTCTTGTTTTTGATGATTTCAATTTGATTTCTTCTTCATGTACTTATTTGTAAAAATAGATTTTTCCATGACTCAAAATACTGGATCCATCCCTGCATAGTTCATTTCCTTGACACAGAGAAGACAGATTGTTGTGCTTCCGAAGTACGAATGCGAGGAAACAACGACTTTAACAATTGATTTTTGGCTTAAGGAAGAAGCTAATATGTTTTACTGCTTGTTTGGTTGATGTAAAAAAAAATGCCTTTTCTCCGGGATTATAAAAAAAAAACGCCTTTTGAATGAAATATGATAAGTAAATATCGATGTCTCCACAGGAGATTGGAATCAGATTGACAAAAACTACATTCCTTTCTGAAACGCTGGCGTAATTCAGATCTTTTATATCAAAAGTCAGAACAGAGAAGGGTTTGTCAAGATGGGAAAGCAAGATGGCGATTGAATACAGCTATTCCGCCCATAGGAGGCGCTGGTTTAATTCATTTTTTATTGTTCTTAACTGTTTTTACATTTTATTTTTCTTGACGTTTACCAAGGGTTGTCAGATAGCTGGGGACGTTTCTGGCCTCCAGATCTGGCAAAATGAGGCCAAATGCCAGATTCCTATTTTTTCTTTTCTTCTATTATATAAATAAACTGGCTTTGTTTCTCACTATCACCCCTTCCCATAAACTTTGGCGGAAGATGACCAAACTTCGTACGAAATCGACATGCATACGCATTGGACCTTGCCCCAGGACCAGTATGTTAAGGCAGATTTAGTTAACAGTTTCTAATTAAGTAAACGTGCTGTTTTACACACGGTCTCGTTTCATTTCAGTTTTTTCCATTTCTTCTAATAGGGAAAAATGAAAAATGAAGATGGCCAAACCAAAAAGTTAACCGTCTAATGTTTTCAAAAAAGTTCAGATGTGTCACGTTTGGCCAGAAAATAGCCCCAAATGGCCAATATGGCAACTGTGGTTCACCCTCCCACCTGATCTTACCCATTCCATCTCAACACAGCTGTGTAGCAGGTTTGCAGAATAAAGTAAAAGAAAAGAAAGAAAAAGACCATGAAATCAGAGATAACAATAAAAGATCGTGTGGTACTTAAGAAGTTGTTCTGTTCCTTTGGGAAAACAATGTTTTTTTTTTCTTTCCATTCTTTTGTGTCCATTGTACCACCTGGATGTATTTTCACTCACGTTGTTGTTGTACGTTTTGAGTTTTTATTACACGTCAATATCCGTTTTCACTTGTTATGTTTTGATTTCTGGACCTTTTTAAAAAATCTTTTTATTTTATTCCGGACAGGTCGCGGGTCGTGAGTGAAAAGAAATAGAAGCGTGTGACGTCGTGATTAGGGCCACAAGTTACGGAAACACACTTGCTTAGACGAACGGAAGACATGTGGGCTTTCATAAATACAAGTGTGGTGTATGTAAGGATGTAGAAACAGGGGACCCCATCACCATACCCACCAAATATCGTTGGAGTGCATACAACTACAGACAATAATACTTGGCAATAACGATAGCAAACCATTCTCCCACATACATATATTTATACGAAATTCTCCACACAGGTAAACCCACTTTTGATATCATAATCACCATATCTACTCTTATGTATTTACTTAGATTATTTGGTGACTGTGGGTGTCAGTGGCCAAAATGTTAGCGGTGCAGAAAATGCGGCAAGTCGAGTTCAAACTCAGTCTGAGACAATCTGCGTTCAGTTTGCAGGAAAGTCAAATCCCTCATTCAGCGCCATGAAAGACTGAAAATAGTGTAGCGAACATGTTTCCAACAGCCATAGTCGACAGGGCATTAGTGGAACTTTTACAGGCCTAGAAAGTCGGAAGTGGATTATGATAAATGCTCACGTGAAATAACTCCATCGCATCATCGATGGTACTAACGAATAGATGACGGTTTGCTTGTTGACCGAGATAGTTGGCTCCAGTGTTTGGGCCCCAATAAAAACCAGCATTTTGAATTGATAATTGATGCAACGTAATCTTTCTGCAATAGCCTTTCTCAACCCTAGGGTTCCGCGAGAGGTTGGGAATGGGAATGCAAAAAACATGCATTATTCATGTTTTTGTTCATAATGTTGATAAATTTCCATCATTCATTTCCATTAATCGAGACTCTCTCTTTAGAATTATATTTTTTCATTAAGCCAGTTATTTGATAATTTTGTTATGTTTGTCTTCTCTTAGTTCTTACATTTTCTTTATATAAGTACAAGAAATCTTATGAAAAACATTCATTCTTTGAAAGGTAAACAAAGACGGGTGAAGATTCAAAGATGTTGGTGGACAATCGAATTCAGGAAAGATGACTTGGTAGGTTCGTTTTGACATACGCACAAACCTATATAAATAATTTGATAAATAGAAAGAGCGGATTTATTGAGACGTGTGTACCGATTTAAACCCCACGCGGTTGGATTCCTGTGTTTTTTCATAACTTTGAGTTTATGTTCGGTCTATCTAAGAAAAACTGGCTTTATTTTCAATTCTTCAACAACTGCCAGTTACCTGAATAGAATAACAAATGAGAAACGTGCGAAAATATGGTAATCACACGTAAAAGTGGTTGATTGTAAGATGCTCATTGAAATAAGGGAGAGATATGGAGTAGACGACTGGAAGTGGGGTGAGGAAGAGGGAGAAATGAATTCTGGCTTTTGTTTTTGTATGAGAACAAAACATCTGCAGTCCAAATTAGTTACAATCTGAACTTCCGCTCAACACAAAGTTTGAAATAGAACAAGTTCTTTTTTATTCCACAACTGACGCGTGGATGCAAGTATATGTTGTAGCTAATCGGCAAAAATGAACATTTCGGGAAATTGGCAAAATATCGCATAATTTGTGAAATAGGCAAATCATTACCTAATTCGAGAAATAGGCAAGCTTGCTGTCTTATTCACAAACAGTTGGTTTCAGTTAATGTTTGTTTGAGAGATTATTGTATCAACATGTTTTAATCATTACACAGCAATTTTTAATGTTAACAATGTTTATGTTTTTAATTTTAAGTTAAAATTAGTAAACAACCGTTTAAGTACCTTTACAATAGTTTTCAGAATTTATCAACTAACAATACATACTTTCATACAAAAGTAAAAAAACAATCATTTTATTTTCGATTCAGATACTTTTATAATGTGAATCTACGTGTGTGTATTTCGGCTGCAGTTATTCTCTTGAGCATATCTCGTTAAAATCGACAGATAAATATGTTCATGTGTGAATATGAATTTGTTTCATATTTCTAGAGTTTAAAGCAGTACAACTTTCTTGAATATATATATATATATATATATATATATATATATATATATATATATATGTGTGTGTGTGTGTGTGTGTGTATGTATGTATGTATGTATAAGATAATTAAATAATTGTCATCCACGGACTGCTGTTTAGTTATATCAGTGTGGCTATAGACTATCCATTATCCCACGAGGTAGGATCAAAACCTTTGCTTCAGACCCAGAAGCTGGCATCTTACCTCAGCCCTACGCAGAACTGGAGGACAGTAAGATTGGATTTAACCGATATATTCAATCACGCATTCTTCATCCACCAGTGCTCTCTCTCTCTCTCTCTCTCTCTATCTCTCTCTCTCTCTCTCTCTCTCTCTCTATATATATATATATATATATATATATATATATATATATATATATATATATATATTCCAATGAATTAAACCAATAAAAGTAATAGTGTTTGTATATGTTACCACACCATCATCTTATCGCTCACCGTGGCGTTGTATCAAATTGTCTGGGATTGAACAATTTTGAATAAGAAACCTTTCATCCTTCATAGTTGTGATTTCAAATCATGGTAGGGAAATATTGATTTTAAATATAGATTCAGTTGAACGTGCTGTGATAGATAAGCAATGAAGAGTTCACTCCCCTAAATTTGGTGAGGAGCGTTCTTATTCTTCATGCGGGGGAAATGAAAGTCAACTCCAACTTGGACTGCTGTTTGATAAAAAACGGAGGCGAAGTGAAAGTGATAGAAAAAACAATAAACTGGAGTGGGAGGATGAAATGGTGAAATTAAAGAGGAAGGGAAAGAGTAAAGGAGGAAAAAGTGAAAATAGAGAGGAAGTCGACAAAGAGGAAGGAAGGAAAGGTGAAAATAGAGAGAGAAGGCACTGAAAGGAAGGAGGAAAAGGCAAAAGTAGTGAAGGACGGGACAAGTAGAAGGGTGAAAATAAAGAGAGAGAGGGGGTAAAAATAAAGGATGAAAATAGATGGAAGGGACAAGGAAGAAAAGCGACAAAGAGAAAAGGGTGTAATGGAGGGCACAAAGAGGAAGGCAGAAAGAGTGAAAACAGAGGGCGGAACCTCGAAATAGAGGAAATCATTTGTACAATTGTCCTTCTGATATTGTCATTTCACTCACATATTGTCGGATTAACCATAATCCATACATATACAGTAGCCACACACATATATATTTACGTGTGTATGTGTGTGTTTCTCACACAACAGAGACTGTCAAATATGTTATCATGGGTTCCTTGAGGCAAATTGAGAGAATCGTCTTTGCGTGATTTTCTCACTGAGCTGCCACCAATTTCGTGCACCAACGAGCAGAACTGAAGGAGGACATTCGATCTAGTCCCACAAGACAATGCCGTCACGCCCACTTCCTCCATTCCACTATTATGACTTCTCCAATAGCTTCATCGCCCGACCCCCCTTAGCTCACCATCAACATTTTTCTCTGCGTCTTCTGAGTCTTTACTTTTGTTGTCTTCTTTCCCTCTTTATCCCTTTCTTTTTTTTCTTCGTATCTTCCTTTCTTTCAAGCCAGATCTATACAAGTCAAAGATTCTGTACACTCTCCTAAGTATTCCTTCATTAATTTTTGTCAAACTCCTGTTCAAACCAGTAGTTGATTATTTTTCCACCCTAATAAAAACAAGAAGAACGATCCTCGCCAAATTTACTGAAGTAAAAATTAATATTTCCCAACCAACTGATCGGCAATTATGTCTCTTACCGACTAAGCTAAACTGATAAGTGTTACATATACACCAATATCTATGTTAGAACTACGCAAAAGCTCATTTCATTCCAATGAATAAATACATTTATAACATTAACGTTTCCCTACCATGATTTGATCTTAACACCAACCAAAATTTATGTGAGAGATGCATTAGGGCTTATTTCATTATCATATATTATCTGAAGCATTATCAACTGTTATTAATTTTTGATTTATAGTTCTTGCACTTTAATTTTATTTATTTATGATCTGCATTGTTCACTCATAAATTGCCGACATTCCTGTTGTACCACATTAGGGCAAGGGTTGAGTAATTCGAGACCACAGATTTCGGAATATGAGATGCGAAAATAGAGCAATATTTTTAGCTCTGTAGAAAGGATAGCACTTCTTTTGGGGGCTGCAGTACTTGGCACCTTCGTTCTTTAAAATCGAAACATGCTTAAACTTTTAGAGTGAATTGTTGATCAGTAATCAAAGGAAAAGATTACCAAGCGAAGGGAAAAGAACGATAAGAGAAACATACATAAAAAGGCGTGATCACTAAAAGCCCAACCTGAATAAATATATTCATTCCAAAGGAAGAAAAGACTCATGATAACTAGTGCTCTTCAAGGGACATAAACAAGGATAATGGGTAGATGTCATTCGGGAGGCACGCCTTCATTATTTAAAGCCATGTCGAATCTTAAACGCAAATTTTCATTGCATGCATTTCCTAGCACGAATCGATATGTTGGAGCTACGTATTGTTCCATAAGAAAAAAATTCGCTAATTGGAGAAAATGAGTATGAAATAGCATTCCCGAATACGTGTTTCTTTCTATGTCGGCCCTCATTGTTGTTGTTGTTGTTGTTAATAGAAACCATCAACGAAAACTGTCACCAAAATTGTCAAAATAGGTTTCATCAATTTCCAAGTTTACGTACGTATGTATGTTTGTATGTATCACACGTACAGACTGAGTCAATGGGGCTAAAGGGCTGAAATGTTCAGCATATACTCTTTATTATGTCTAAAACTTTCCCCAAATAGGTTTTTTACCGGAGACTCAATTTGCAATGTAAATCTATGCCAAATTGATCCCTCACTTTGTGTCGAGTATCATTCAGTTTCTGAAAAAAATCGAACTTTTATTAATGATCAACAAGAGATAAAAGAGTGACTCAACAATTAACCATAATTTTTTCCAATTTTTAATTGATCATTCCCAACACAGCATGCTACTAATAGACATAGGTCATGTGACAGTTTCTGTTAAGTGATTAAACAGACCTATTATTATTATTATTATTATTATTATTATTATTATTAGCCGTAGTATTTGTATTGTTAGTATTATTATTATCATTTCTTTATCGTCTTATAGCTGTCATATTTCTTTCATCTTGTCATATTGGGAGAATTATATTAGAAGGGCCCAGGGCAGATCAGGAGGCAACACCCATCTCCTCAAATTTCACATTCAAACAGATAAAAAAGACAAGCAAAAGTGAAAAACTGAAAAATAAAGCGACTAAAATTTCTGAACCCGGCTTTACCGCCTGTCATACACTCAAATTTTGAAACAAACATTAACACGTGTTTCAAAAAAGAAATTGAAAAAGAAGATGGAATGTTAAGATAAACAAAGACGAAGTAGAAGGCACTGAGAGAGAGAGAGAGAGAGAGAGAGAGAGAGAGAGAGAGAGAGAGAGAGAGAGAGAGAGAGAGAGAAAGGGGGAGTGTGAGAAAAAGAGCATATTTCTACCGACTAGAAATTGAATGTACAAGTATTTCCTTCGAATTTAAATTCAACCTTTGTATTAACTGTTACTTTTTTTTTACTCCTTTCCCTGCAGAATAAAAAATGACTCAATTGAAAAGAAATTCCTGGATCTGATCCTGGATTCAATCAATTCTTTTGGAACCAAAGGCCTACTCTCCCACGAAATTTGATTGAAATTCATCGAGAATTTTTGGAGAAATTGTTTAGGCAGACAGATAGGTGGACTGACAGATGGACACGGGTGAATTCATATACTCTACCAACTTCGTTGGCAGGGACAAAAATGTCTTGGTGTCTGACAGGAAGGCAGGAAAAAGTTGCAAACGAATGCAATGACCCGAATTTCTCTTGTGTCTTTCATGACAAATAAATCAACGCCTCATTTGAAATCTTTGTCAAAAGGAAAAATGAGCAGTTTGAATGATGTTGCATCATTCTTTTCTTTTTTTTTTTGGTCAATCCATTTTTCTTTCTTCTTTCTCTCTGCCATTCTTTCTTGTGTTTTTCCCTTCTTCTTTCTTATAATTTTCATTTTCCTTTTTGTGTTCTTTCTTTCATTTTTCCTTTCTCGTTCATTTTTTTTCTTTATTTCTTCATCTCAGTCTATCTGTATCTATCATCTTGGGTTGTCTTGTTTCTACTCAATCCACGAATGTGTACACGAATGTTTGCTTGTATAAATAGATGAATATGAACGTAGACTGTACTGATATATATATATATATATATATATATATATATATATATATATATATATATATATATATATATATATATATATATATATATATATATGTGTGTGTGTGTAAAGTATACATTATCAACTTTAAGGTAAGTAGAAAAAATTGTCAAATTCTTCAGTTGAATATTTTGGTAGAGAATCAACTCGAAGAAGTTTCTCTTTGTAATTAGCATTCTTGAAGATAATATCATACGTTAGTTGGCACGCACTCTGATATTGAAACCAATACAACGGATTTGATATTTACATGGATAAACATACAATTGAAGTGACATGAACAACGAGTCGTGTCTGTTGTTATACTTACTGATCCCTCATTGTTTTGGGGTAACCTAAATAAGTAAATCCTTTTCCAAAAAAATTGATGATGTGTAGTATCAAATAACATCCATATACAATACACTATGATAATACCCTATATAAAATAACGAACTACATGTATGGCATAAGCTATAAAATAAGATCATAGCTGAAAGGGAGGTGGTGTTAGATCAACACTGTTGGGGTGCCATGTTGATATGTTTCTAAAATCCCCGAAACAATTACATAGTAAACAACTGATGATCCCAAAAAGAGAAAATCACACCATGTACCATAATAGCAAAATCTATGTAAAACTGGGGAAAACACAGAAAATTATATAAATTGCATTGAAATATTGGGAAATAAGAAGAGATTGAAGAGACACAAAAAAATTGAAAACATTTTAACGTTTAGTTAGTGCTTAAAGCTGTAACGCTTTGTAATATATATATATATATATATATATATATATATATATATATATATATATATATATATATATATGTATATATATGTATATATATATAGAGAGAGAGAGAGGGAGAGAGAGAGAGAAATTGGAACTGACCGTGACGAACAGAATAGATATATAGATTGATGGATGGACAAAGAGCAGGCAGAGATAGATATATAGATAGGTTCAAACAGCAATAGTTAAATAGATAGATAGATAATACAATATATCATACATCCCAATGCCAAATGAATAGTCACGTTTGAGAAAAAAAAATGTTGAGTCAGCCTCGGAATGTTTTATGACTTTGAAAATAACTGTATGAAACAACTCTTTCCATTCATCATCCTAATACAGGCTGCCCCAAAAGTCATGACTCATTTTGAATATCTCAGTGGGGATCTTCCTGGTCATGCGTGAAAAGTCACTCTTCAGTGAGGTTATTAAGTCAACAGTGAAACAATGTTGAGTGATCTTGAGTATTATTTGACCGTTGCATTCACACTGACCGAGTGAGTAGTACACCCATTATAAACCCTAGCAGGGTTGAATCATTAGACACCTGCACTAAGTAGGGTATTACTGTATAATCCGGAGATTTTAAATGTTGCACGTCCCATAAGAAGGGCAATTTGAATATTTTGGGTACTATTTGGAATTAAGGTGTGAATAGCGAAAAGCATTCCCCGGCTCAAAACTGAGTAGTATTGAGACTTGACCGATAATTTCCTTATAATGAAATGCAAATGCATATTAATGTATAATTACACAATACTATTAATTACACATTTCTTCTGCAGATTTCATTACAATTAATGCTTAACCCATTAATTTTGTGAGGTATAAAAGTGACGAGTTAATTGTATTTTTACTGAATTTAACACAATAAAGAATGATAAAAAATGGTTCATTTATCAGTATATCTTCTCAATCAAAGACTTTTCTGTCGGTTGGTCGTTTTCTCGTTACTTAACCAACAACAACAGGAAGGAAAAGGAGTATTGTATTTTATTACGTCAGAAGAGAAGGTGTGATATTATCAAAAGGTGTCATTTTATTAAAAGAACATCTTCTGATCAATTTTTACCAGCTGTCACAATGTCAGAAAAGAATGCCAGACGTCCACATGTTTGTATTTTATGCGAACCAAAATATGGACAAAAACTCCAGAAATGGCCACTTACGATTTTTATTGAAAATAGTATTGCAGAGTAAATTGCTGAGCATTTTCATAGCGTGAAAATTAATACACAAAACTTCAAAAGGCTGACTCTTTTTCTTGTGCAATAATTTTTATCAATGGGTTACATGGCGGTCGGAGGAACACTATTCTATAAATGTGATTATCAATTGACCCAGAGAAAAAGTACTTGCTTTTCTCCCACCTACCCCTCTTTCTGTAGTTACTGCCACAAATGGTGGATACATCGTTGAACTTTGGGTTCTTGTTTTCACAATGTGCCACATGTAGGCCCTGATTAAGCCTAAGAAGGGCCTAATGTACAGGCCTATACGCACTAGCATACACACACATACGAACACACATATCTATATACACACATATGTATACACACAAAAATATGTATACCCCATATATATATATACCCCACATATCCCCCCCACATATATATATATATATATATATATATATATATATATATATATATATATATATATATATATATATATATATATATATGAACATATGATGAGCATATATGCAAATTTGTTCTCTGATTGTTGCTAACGCATCTCATTGGTTTATTGACTTTCCTATTGAGAGATAACGATTGCATCAGAGATTTCCTCATGGAAACACTCAAGACTTTATGTCTGATCACACATTAAAATGATCGAGATGAGTTGAGAAAAAACTTAGAATTAGGCTGCTTGAATAATTAAAAAGACTTACCTGATAAAATAACTTCAAGCTCCCGACCGTCGATCCATTCACAAATAACCTCATCATTTTTGACGGATATATTTTAGTTACATATAAAAGTATCTCTTTTTTCATTATTCAAGTTGAAAAGAACAATTATTACTGATTCTTCAATTTCCTGCAACATAAGGTACGGAATTAGAATAAAATCACAAATAAACGTTTATTCATTCGAATTTACAAAAAAAAAACAAAAAAAAAACAAAACAAAAAAACTAAAAAATAGAAAAATAAAATAAAATAAATTACTCAATTAGTACAAATTCTGTTGAAATATTCGTATAACACTATTAACATTCTGGTCTGATGCCTTTTGGTTTATTGTAACTTGCATGAATCCGTACTTCACTTTGTCCTTTTGACTAAAGTCTTTTGTCTTGATGCCTTTTGACCGACCACCACCTCAAGTACCTCATGACTGATGTAGCACTGGCCACATGATACATAAGTGAATTATTGTTTTTCTTTTGTACAGTTTGGGGCGCATCAGAATTTTTGAGCTGTCAAAGTAAGACAGTGAACAAAAAAGATCATGAACCACTGGTATAAAGTAAGCACGTTTCCACTAATTGGCTCAGTCAGGAGAAGGCAATATGTAGGTATGCACGAAACCTGTATTTTCACATAGGAAGGTGTATATGTCAATCGACCTCCCACGTTGAAATTTGAGTCCCTCTTCAACGAGGCCCTTTCTTTTTTTTCCATGAATGAAGAGTACGAGGTATTTTTCTATCCGACTTGTAAAAAGAATTGAGTTTCTTACGCAAGACATTCGAGATAGCAAAGAAGAAACAGACAAAGCGTTGTCATATCATATTATTACAAAACACACACACGAAATACTTTGTTTTGGTACACTGTTGTGGAATTGGTTTGTTTGGAGAGAAATCACATTCGTCCAGAAAAGATCATACAATCAATGTATCCTCCCGATAGTCGCCTATGGAGCTGAAACATGGAACCTAACAAATTGATCTTCAGACTGAGAACTATGCAATGTGCATAGGAGAGAATCATACCCAACATCACATGTAGAGATAACAAGACAACACAGTATAGTAGAGAGAAAAAAAGGAGTCAGAAATATCATAGAATCCCCTTGGCAAATGGGCAATGGGCTAGTCATGTTGTAAAAATATCAGACAATCGCTGGACATCGCGACTCACGTGGAGACCATAGGCCGACAAAATATAAGATGACATTACGAACTGGGTAATTTCAGAAAAAATTGATATAGTGGTCTAGCGGAACTAAGGGAAGGTCTATGTTCAACGACGGACACTAAAAGGCTGCTGCTGCTGATGATGATGAATAGAACGCCCTGAGAAGGTTTTATTATGACTCAAACAAGACTAAGTAGAGGGGAAGTGGGAGTAAAAATGTGAGTGGAAATACAAGGAAGAGGTGGGTGAGAGAACGAAAGGGAAATAAAGGAAAGGCTGATCATATTTGATTATTAAAAGTCTATCTCACTTATAGTATTAATAGCAGCCATCAACTGTGCATGTTGTTCCACACTTACGATATCAGTCAGTAAAGCAACGGGTTATGGACTAGTGATGATGATGATGATGATGATGATGATGATGATGATGATGATGCCTCAACTCAGACTGTCTAAACCAATATTGTCCAAAGTATTATAAGTGCTAAATCTAATTTTGTCGACGATTTTGTGTAAAATGTTGGGAATTCCAGAATTGATATTTTTTTTATGAACCAGGATATTATAATTTTAAAATCCTATCCAGTATTTTATTCTTAAGACAAAATCAATAAAATCAAAGAAAGAAAATACCAAGTGAAATAATATTTTTAATTTTGACATATTCATATTTTCAAAGCACTGTTTTTACAAACAGAAATATCCAAAAAATATTCGAATACGTCATTTTAATGTATACAAATGGACAGCTTTTTTACGCTGTTAATTTTGGGTAAATCTCCAATTCTATAAATTGTTCTTAGAGGACGATTATATCAGTTTTTCCCCCAATCTTTCTACTTGATAATAACACAAAGATTTTGACGATAGAATTATATTTTACATGTTTGTGGCTTTTTTCTCGTGTCTTGTCTCATGAAAAATATCCCCGATGAGTTGAGCGCAAAACAAAGACTTTCTTGTTTCCTTCCTTCTTCTTCTTCGTTCTTTTTCTAAATTTCTCCTCTGCTCCTAAAGCATTTATTTTCCTCCTCCTTTTTTTCTAATGTCTTTTTCTTTTCTTTCACATTTCCTTGAACCACTTATTCGTTCCTCCTTTATTTCTTCCTTCTTCCTCTCTTCAAATTTCCTCTCCGTTCATACACCATTCTTTTTTCTCTTTCTTTATTCCTTTACCATTTTCCACTCGGTTTCTCATCATCTAACTCCTTCTCGTTCTCGTTCTCGTTCTCGTTCTCCTTCTCGTTCTCCTTCTCCTTCTCCTTCTCCTTCTCCTTCTCCTTCTCCTTCTCCTTCTTCTTCTCCTTCTCCTTCTCCGCCCCCCTGAGGTAACGAGTTTAGTTGCCATTAAATAAACTAAAGTTACAACGACACATATTCTGTATCGTCGTCCACCAGCCACAACCCAATCGCAACCTGGGGACATTTTCTGTCTGCCTTGTTCGTGCTACAGATAAAGCTCTTTCCTGAAAGCGGTCGACATCAAAGGAAATTTGATCGTCTACCTGTCTCTTTGAAAATCTTTAAACATGCGTCAACGTGCAGCTCTTGTGTACAGGGTCTCTGTTACTCATAAAAAGTCACCGACTAAAGGCACTTGGCGCTAATTCTTCTTTCTCAATGACTTCTCGTCAAACAGAGCTTTAAATTTTAAATCAGCACCTTCTCGTCTGACCCGGAGCCCTGACACCTTTCTCGTCTAACCCGTGGCATCGTCACCGATACCCTTCGCCAGCATTCTACGTATCAACAGTTCTTGTTTTTTCCCCAAGTGTCATTCGCACGCTTGTAAATCGTAGAAAGAAAGGAAACAAGTCAGAAGGTGGAAGGTTTGTACTTAAGGTGCAAGGATTGCCCCAGAGATGAGTCGCATCCGGGGTAGAGCGGCTCTTGGGGACATTTTATGGGAGACCAAAATTACTGCTGACTAGCAAAGATAGTTTGAATTAAGTTATTTCAATACGTCCGATCCTCATTATTCGTCAGTATTTTGTTGAAATAACAGAGTGAGGAGTTCCAATCCTTCTAAATTCTGAACGTACAAAAGAGCTCAATATGTTTGATCCTGGTGGCTCAATTGATTAGTACAGACCTAAGCTATTTAGGTGCTTCCATGGAAAAAGTTGTTTGTTCAAATCCTACTCGGGACTCTCATTATATATATATATATATATATATATATATGTATTCCTGTGATAGAAAATAATATTTTCCAACTAGAAACAATTTAATGACAATGTCGCAAAATTATCATATTTTCTTTTATACTTTATTTTCGGGATGCATGTTGATGTTTAGCACGGGCTGAAGAACATCAATGACGTCATACAAAATTAACGTTGCATGTTTCCTATGACAATCCAATCTAAAATCAGCATACCGCAGTATGAAAGAGATAAACATTGAAACGCGTCCTGGAAATAAAGTACAAAGGAAAATATGATAATTTTTGAATATTGTCATCAAATTATATATATATATATATATATATATATATATATATATATATATATATATATATATATGTATATATATGTATATATATATATATATATATATATATATATATATGTATTCTGAAATGAACTTATCTTTATTATTATATATTAGACATGTAACAGTCTTGAATTCTTACCCCTGGCAATCCCTTTCTTCGGATTTTCAGCGCAAAAATACAGATTGAATGAATTTTCCTTACTGCATGAACATTTAGTTTGCTAGGGAAGAAGCTAAGCAGGTAGTGAGTAACAATAAAGCCGGTGGACAGTGCTAATAAAAGGTTAAATTTTGCCTGCATATACCATGTATATTATGTATACAGCTGGCACTAAAATGCAGTCTCGAATGTTGATTCATTTTCCCCAACAGCCAGATTTTGCTATGGCACCAGATCGAAGGAAAGAATCGAAATATCTGCTTATACAAAACGCCTAGTATACATCGATGCTTTTTGTTTTCAACGTTTGTCAAGGGATGTAACTAGTAAATGCTAATTAAAGAGAGGTTCCACTGAAAATTTATGGTGTAAATTAAAAATGAATGTTTGGAAAGGGAATCCCAAGAACATATCGGAATTAGAGAAGTTCAGCAAAGACTGGAGGAATATTTGCATCGAAACTTGCCAAAAGTATTTGCTTAACTGCACTGAAAAATATCCGCAAAAGTAATCGAACAAAAAAGATTCATCATAGATTACCAATATTCAGTTGTTCATTGTATGTTGTTACCAAAGGAATACTTATTTTTTCTTCAAATATTCTTACATAATTCCTTCAATAACGAACGTATATCCTTCATACTCTATGTGTATCATTTTCTACGTTGTATCTCAGCAGTGGCACAGTTTGGACTCAGTAGATCAAGCTTGAAGAAAAGGTATTGGATGAAATGTTCAGCTTTCCATACTGTATGAATACCCATTGCCCCTATTGTATATTCCAACGATCCTACCCTCTTGAATGTTTTTGAGTGCTGGTGGTCAGGTTCTCTATTCTATGTTCTAAATCATGATATCCGACAACTGAAAGTCGTCCATTTCGGGGCTTTATTTCCACTGACAAGTCACCGCCCTTTCCCATTTGAAACACTTTTTGATCGTACTGTGATAATGATATTAACTCGCCACTTCAGAATGAATATGTCCAGAATAAAATCCATTCATGGCAACATTGGCGTTTTTCTCTGGAATGGAAGATATCTGAAAAAAAAAATCTATCAACATTTACATTTTATAGAATATAGATATTATTTAAACCCATCCAAATAAAGCCCCCAAATGTCAAAAAGCCTTTTTTTTAATTTTTTAATTTTTTTTCAAAAATGGAAAAAAAAACCCAAACATTTTTAACAAGGGGTCTAGTGGAGTAATGCAAATTTCCAATTCTGTCTCCCAAGCACGCTGGAACACAGAAACACACTAAGATTTTAGCAAACACAGAAACACACGCAAAAAACCCACACGCACTTGAAAAATGTGAAAAGCACCCTTGACCACTTTTGGGGGCTACGGTTATTCAATGATAGAGTGGAGTCATAGATTGTATTCATGTCTGTAAGCAAATTCTGGAGCAAAGACTTGTGAATAAACGAAAATACGTTTGATGCACATTAATATTTCTTCTGCTGTTTGTTGATTAAAAATAATAACAATAATAACCTGACTCAATCACGAGTCTTTCCAACACGAAAAGGAAATAATTAATTTCAGCCCGTCTGGTCCCTTCTGAAAATCTACAAGATGGAGACAGCCATAAATTACTTACTTACACCCCGAGTATTTTCCCGACCTTAAAACCTTACCTGATATTCTTTATATATCGTATCGGTATGTAAGAGAGAAAAAAAAAAAAAAAAAAAAAAGGAGAAAAGAAATCGTTTTCTTTTCTAGTCTCTGCCATTGGAAGAGGAAGAGAGGCAACACAACTGTCAGGACATTCTCCTACACATGCAGAGACACGGAGACACACACACACTCACACACACACACACACACACACACACACACACACATACACACACATATATATATATATATATATATATATATATTTATATATATATATATATATATATATATATATATATATATAGATAATTGTTGCACAAAAGAGGATTTTTTAGGGCCTTTTAATACAGAGGATTGAATATCGCTTGGTAGGAAAAAACAAGAACATACTTTTTCTCATCACCTTTTCAAACTATTTTTCTTCACTTTTCTTCGTTGAAAACTTCTCGTTTATGGCGTGTTTTTCATTTTTGTTGATTATTCCAAAGTTCTTTATTATTTTTGTTTTCTTTCTTTCTTCCTTCTTTCCTTCCTTTCTCTCTTTCTTTCTTATAATCCTACAATTGTTTTTCTTTCTTCCTTTCTTCCTCCATGTCTCACTTCGTCTTTTTTTCTCTTTATTTCTTTCCTATAACCCTTCTTTTTTGGCTCTTACTCTACTGATATTCTTTATTTCGATCTTCTTTATCCCATTTTTTTCATCTTGCTGAAAGTCTTTCATTCTTCCTTTCTCCCTTTCTTCCTTCTTGCCTTAATGTCGTTCTTTCCTATGTTTTTTCTTCTTCCTGTCTGGTTTTCGCTCTTCCTTTTCGTTTTTTTTCTTTCTTCCTCGTGCTATTTCATCTTTCACTTTTTTTTCTCCGGTTTTCTTGTAATGTAACCCAAACTCTTCCAGGGTCTTCGAGGTTTCCCATGCCTTGAAGGCATTATTCCGCTTAAAGTATTTGATTTTGCGTCTGTTATCTGTATAATTGTATTTTTTTTAACCCAATATTTCTGGCAGTATCGTTTTTAGCCTGAGCAAATTACCAACCACGTTTTTTCATCCTGTTAATACCACAAAAACGATATCTTCATACTTAGTCACGTGTTCTTCTTTTGACCGAACAAAATAGAAAGTAAATCAGGCAGATTAAAATGTAAAACAAGGAAATACAGCTAGAATATCAAAAATATGGCAAGCAAATTAAAAAGATAAGGCAGTCATATTGAAGAATACGACAGATAAATTAAGAAATGAAGCAAGCAAATTGAAAAATGCATCATGCAAATTAAATAATACGGCAAGCAAATTAAAAAACGTTGCATTCAATTTCAAGAGACGAGCGACAGAGAAAAAAAGTAATTTTTCTGATCCCAAAATGGAAACAAAAAATTATAGAATTAATTATCTTTTGAACAAAATATGTTAAGAAACAAGTTTAAACTAATTTCACTGGGACTATAGTTGTAACTTACTGTATGTGATTACTTATGTCCATAGATTCGGTTTATTTGTCTAACTAATTTGCTTGTAGTATTGATGACAACCCTCAGATCTCAGAAATGTTAGACGAATTGAATGAATAAATCGATAAAGTTGATCTTCATGTAAATTTCAGTAAAACAAAAGTCATATATAACAAAAATAAACAAAGACACACCGATAGAATCTGAAAACGTACAGCGGGAGAAAATTGACAATGACATTTACCTGGGACAATGGATTTCCATTGGACCCTTAAAGAATCATCCTAGGTAGGCATGCTTCCTGTAGAGCTAGCTGAATCTTCAAGTGCAACAAATTGCATTAGTATTAAAAAGAAGGTTCTACAACCAATGTGTCTTCCCGGTAGTCACCTATGGAGCTGAAACTTGGAACCTAACTAAAAAATTAGCAATCAAACTAAGAATATTACAACAAACACAAGATAGGATCACGCTTAAGATCACATGGGGAAATCACTAGATATCATATAAGGGAAAACATAATCGTCAGAGATATTGTAGAATCCATTAGTAAAATGAAATGTCAGACAACTGCTGGATATGACAACTGACATCGTGGATCCCCAAAGATCATATGCAAAATTGTGTCCGGCAAAAATAGGTTGTCGTGACGAATTAGATTAGTTAGGAAAATGTTGGTCCCTGGTCTGGTGAATCTCGGGCAAGGTCTACGCCCAACGACGTATGTTGTGATACTGCTACTGCTGTTGGTGTTGATTCTTTAAACCTACATGCCGTATTCTTCAAGTTGCTTGAGAAAAAGTGCATTTATGTAGCTGATACTCTTCCAATCTCGTCTCTTCTCACGTTAACATTACAAAACGGAATCACAATACTTGGGTCTCGTCGTTGTTCTGTCGTTGTAGAAATAAAATCTTGATCTATGAACGTCAGAAAAGAATTAAAACTTGATATCTTCCTTATAAAAGCATACGCATCCTTTCGGAAACACGGAAGTTGAACATTAAAATCCTATTCATGACAGTGTTTTCAATCATAAAATTATTTGGCGAAATCATCAAATGAAACACTTGAACAGTTCTCCTGTTATCTTGCTCACGCACAGACAGGAGAGAGAGACGGATGGGGGAGAGAACAGCGAATCTCCTTTCATTACGGATGACACTAAAAAGGTTCCACAAGATTTGCCTAGGGCAATAACAACAATATACCCATACACACAACGATATATGCACACACAAGTACATAAATTAGCACATTTAAAACGCAATTTCTATCTATCTATCTATCTATCTATCTATCTATCTATCTATCTATCTTTGTATGCCATATTATTCAGGGAGCGTAAAGATACTACATTCTGGGCAGAAATGCCGGGGACGCAACATGCTTTTCCTAGATAGAACACACATATACTACACTCTGATCCTAGGCAGAGGACTTGGAAGTGACACTTTGATGATCCCTGACAGAGGGCACAAGTATTCAGATCCTTTGCAGAGGTGCCGACCCTTGATAAAATAATCCTGTCATGTTTGACAGATACTATGCTAATATATCTAGGGAGTGTCCCCAACGTAACGCTTGATTTGCAGCTAACCGTTGTTCATTGTCTAACGGTTAGGAGCCATGATCTAAAATGGAATAGATATTTCATTTTCTACATGCTCTATTATTTCACAGATCGATGCAATAAATTATTAGAATAACATCGTATGATGGAATATATATATAACCTTGTGCCTGTATCTATTTATTATACGAACTTTTTATAAACACCGTGCGTAGGGAGTGTTGACTACGTTTTTATAATAGCCGCTGTAACCCTCTCAAATTTTTTTTGTGAAAAAACATAAAGGAAAGAAGAAAGCACAATAGAATGATAGGATAGGAAAAATCGCTAACAGGCATCAAAAGGTTTCAAAGCTGATAAAATGACAACACAATGTCAATTTGAGACTTGGTTTGTACTACCTTTTGCACAATTCTTCAATGGATGCTTTGTCCGCCATATTAGTTCTACATATTAGAGAACAAGTCGATCTGTGTTAACCGCCAGCAGACGACAGAAGACTCGTTTTGCCTGCCCTTTATTTTTTTCTTCTGTCCATTCTTTTTCTCTAACCTTAACCCTAAATTTCCTGACCTTATTTCAAATTATTTTTTTATGATTATTTCCTCACATCTTTTCATAGATGGTGCTTTTTCTCTTGTGAGTGAATTTACTATTTATCTTCTCTCTTTCCTATTATTTATCTTACTGACCTTGTTCCTAGTTTTTCTTCGTTTTATTAAATCTTTCAATTTTTCTGCATTTTTTCCTTCTTTCTTTTCTTCATTTCTGTATTTTCCTATTCCTCCTTTGTTTTGTTTTTTTACTATTTTTCTTCTTCACATTTTTTTCTTTCTTTTCTTTTCATTTCATGATGGTCTTCCTTTCTTTTTTCTGTTTTTCTTTCTTTCCTTCTTTCTTTCTTTTTTTCAAAATTTGTTTCTTATAGCCTTACTGCTGTTTTTGTCCAATCTCTTCATCTTCTTGTCTAATTGATGACCTTCCCCCGTTCCTCCCTTTCTTTTAGTGGTGCATTTTTTTCTGTTCTTTCTTTTTCTTTCTTTTAATCTTTGAGATAGACTTTTTTAGATTTCTTCATCTATTTCTCTATCTCATTCTTTCTTTCTCATAGCTTTACAGACATTCTGCTTCCTTTTTTTTTTGCTTTTATACATTAATTTTATTATCCCTTCAGCCATCTTTATATCCCATGAACAGAAAAAAAATTACGGAAGACAGTTTGTTGTCTGTTTTCCTATTTCCTGTCTCTTTCTTCCTATCGTTCTTTATATAAAAAGACGGGGAAAAGTCCTTTTCTAATTGCACCCTAAGAATTCAGATTTCTTTTCATTTGCTTTTTTTCTTGATTTTTCCTCTCACCGGGCTTCCACGTTCTTTACAGATTTTATCCCCATTGAACCGATCTTCATGGCCTAGTGGTAGAATCCTGGCCTCCAGTTCAGTTGGCCATGGTTCATACCAATAATAATTTTCAATGTCTCTCCGCTGATTTCGCTCAAGGACTAGAATTTAAGCGGTTATGGCCAAATCACATTGGATTCAATAGTACTCTTAAGCAACTTCAGTACCAAGATGGCTGACCGTTGGGATATAAGCAGTGCCATTAGCTTCGACAAGCCTAGCAAGCCGGGAGTAAGTCTGACTAACAATTGCCTTTGTGTACCTAATCCCACAACAAGCAGAGTAAAGGTTATACATACATGTATGCATTTCCGTTTGGCAACGGCCACGTCTATGGTCGGCTGTACACCTCAACAGCAGCTAGTCAGTGGTAGTTTAACCATTGGGCTGCGGGAGGGGTCCAAAAGCACAATGGAAAAGGGTCTAATTGGGTTTACACGTGACTAGTCTGGTATTGATATAATACATTTTTGATATAATACATTAAATTACTATCATAAGTTATTGAACGTGACTTAACATCACGATTCTCTTCAGCAAAAGATTGCTTCAGTATTCATGATACTGAGGGCTGGTTTTGTTTGTTGTAGTTCGAATTCCCATTGGCGCTAGTGGACAGAGTTCAAGGTGAGGTAAAAGCTAGGATATTGAATGCTGAATTTCAAAGCAGATTGGCTATCTTCACTCGCAACATTAGATGATAATCTTCCATTTGGCTTTGCATCGTACAAAGCAGGATTTACTTCAATATCATGTTATAATTAATATTAGTATAACATAATTTTTATGCTAGTATGATATTTGTAATAGAAATCTTGTAATTACTCTATCAAATAATGACATAATAATAATTTTTATTCTTTGTAGTGGAACATTATTCAATTTTGATATTGAGTTAAAATCTACTTATTTAATCTCTCTCTATATATATATCTATCTATTAGGGTTGTGCACTTTTAGGCAGGGCACTCGTCTACTATAAGATACTATAGCAATGCTCGTCCAACTCTGGAATAGAGCATTCTGGTGGATGAGAAATTATGCGGAAGTAAATATATCGCTTATCTCGGTCCTACTGATCGTCCAGTTCTGGGTGGGGGTGGGGTAGAATATCTGGGTCTGAAGCAAAAGTTTCGACCCTACTTAGCAGCACTGGAAGGGATACCTAATTGTCTATAGCACTACAGTGAATATATATATATATATATATATATATATATATATATATATATATATATATATATATATATGCATAACTTGAAAATTGAAAATTTACACGTCATAATATACTTTTTACTTATCTCTTGCATTCATTGGACCCTTATAGTGGAATGCTAGTACCTTTCTATTTTTCTCTCTCTCTCTCTATTCCTTACTCTCCACCTCTCTTTCACACACACACAGACACACGCACATACACACACACACACACACACACATATATATATATATATATATATAAACATTGGTCGTAAGTCCAATTCCTGCAGCAGCCCCATTCCATTTTGCTCAGGGCGAGTAATGACGGGAAATCATTTCAAATAAGTTTCCACGTGATAAAACGCAATTTACACTCATTTTGTCGGATCATATATATCCGTTTCTCAATACATTCATATGTAGACACATATACGTAGATGAGTTTGAAATGGCCACATACATTCACACAGACACACAGACACTGAGACACACACACACACACACACATATATATATATATATATATATATATATATATATTCGTGCGTATGTAAGTATTTAATATGGTGAAGATTGACAGGCTTTTAAGAGCTTTTAACTTGTCATCTTTGACTGAAGGTTTATATCATTGAACCGCAAAGTGAAAAGAGCCTATCACAGCATTAGTCTAAACGCTCGATTGCAGAACCTTTATGCTTTTAGATTAAGCAACTTTATTTACACATATCGCTGTGCTTTGTTCAAAAGCAACTCTATAAATTGGAAATGACACAGTCGCAATTACATACCTAAGGCACATTATGAAAGTCGGGATTCTTAATAGAAAACTCGGCATGATATATGAGGTGGACACACAAACCCTGTTAGGATAAATGGGTCATATATATATATATATATATATATATATATATATATATATATATATATATATATATATATATATATATATATAAACTAATTAAGTAATTTCTTCACAGCCACCTATAGTGAAATGAACTCTATGTATGAATGGGTGTATGGATGTATGCACACACACACACACACACACACACACACACATACATATACAGATATAAAAGTAATTTCTTTACGGGCCACCTACAGTGAAGGGAGTTTTTGTTGTTGATTGTCTGCTTGGAAAAAAGGTAAGTAAAAGCACTTGTTGCCAGGGTGAAGAGTTTTATCATTATTACATAATAACAAAGAAAACATTCAGAATAGAATCATGTTTATGTGTCATTGATATACTTATCTTTAATTGACGGGGTCCGGGGAAATTCCAAGGTGTTTTCCAAGTATATATTTCAGTAACTATTGCAATAATCCAAGGGGATTCATTACATGCATATTTCCCCATGAGTGTTGGATAAGCAAACATTTTTGGCCCAACAACGGTTTCTATCATGGTTTCTTTTTAGAAGCAGCGGGCACGTATAACCAGCCTTCCTTGTGGCAAAAAGGAAGTTAGTTTGATTCTCACCGAAGAGATTATTCTTTATTTCCCGATCTGTGCTATCTACTCACCGCCGTAGATTGATGGCTTCAGCAAAATTACGATTAACAGAAACTAAAAAAATGATGATGAAAGAAAATTAATGATAATAAAGGTTTGTTGATATTCCCTTTATTTCGTCATCGTGGAACGTTATAACGAAATCTGCAGTGGTGGATTCACTGTCAATAAGAAGATTACGTCATTTTTCGGTCATTTCTCTCTCATTTCAAACTTGATTTCAATTTCCGTCTTTTTAGGGACTGTAAACCAACACTGTCACCAAAACCTTCATCATAGCTTTCTCCAGTTTTCAAGTTGGGCCGGCTGGTTATGTATGTTTCAAGCGTACAGACCGCACCAATGGAGCTAGAAGGTTCACCCCCTTAGCATGCGTCTTTTTGATAACAGCTGTTTAGAGAGGAGATCAATTTTCAATGTATGTTTATACTAAATTGACACCTTGGTTTGTACTCACGCTTGTTTTATTTTGAAAATTCAGACTTGTCTCCGATCACTACTCAATAAAATGTTAGAGAAGTTACTCATTCACACCTTTTTCCATTTCTCTAATTGATCACTCCCAACATGGCATGCTGCCAAAAGATGTTGGTTACATGATATAATCTATTGAATGACAAACCAGATATGTATTTTCTTCCTTTCAAATCTCAATTGTTGAAATCACGTATAAAAGTCAATTGTAGATAATACACGAACTGCCCTTATGATGGTTTTCAACTCTCTCTCTCTCCCCATTTTGCTATCTTTTTCTTTCTCTGTCTATATCTATCTGCCTACATAATGAACAGTGTTACTTCTTTTTCTCTGCCCATAACAATAACATAACAATGGGCTCTTTCACCTAAAGGTAAAATTTGCTGATAGAATATCGCCTACCCACTTTTTGAAACGATTGACTATTACGCTGAAACGTTCGGAAAAAATCATACCATAGAAATCTAAATCTATTCCCTATTTTTTTCATGGGGATATCTATAAGTCACCCCATAAATATTACTTGTAAATTCAAAATGTTGGTCAAAAAGCGTATAAAACTATTAGTATCCACGGTTGAGTTCATATTCAGTGATTGACCAAGCCAGAGGATGATTCCTTGGCCATGTCAGCCTGGCTTTAATGGATCTAATACAATGGCATATAGGAGTATTGGAAGCAGTAAGGAATTGCATCGAAACCCCGTTGTTGCGACGCTGTCATCATCCTTTTAACGTCTGTCATTGGACATAGACATTTCAAAGATCTCTATTGCGGGCGTTGCAGCTCAAATATATATTGAATCTGCCAAACCCTCAAGCCACCTTATTATCTGCCGTTGACAGTTTTGCATATGATCTCCATGGATTTATGTTGTGAGTCGTGATGTGCAGCGATTGTCTGACATTCTTGCAACATGGCCTGTCCATTACCATCTGAGCCTTCTAATGGCTTATATGACACCTCTTTATTTTTTCTCTAATATACTGTGCTGTCCTATGATCTTTCTATGTAATACAAAGTACGATCCTCTCATGAGCACGTTACATGGTTCTTAGTTTAAGAACCAATCTTTTGACGAAGTTTCATGTTTCAGCTCATTAGATGATTACGGACGCATTATGCGATGCTTTTTCTTACTATAATTAATCAAATGAATGTTTAACTGACGGACGAGTAGTGCTATAGCCACCAAAGTTTCTGTAGTTTCCAATGGGACATCGGAGTATTAATTTGATTTTAAAACTTTTTAACGATGGTTCGATTTGCAAGATAAGTAAAATATTAAACTGGGGCTTCTGTCAGCAAAGCAAAACCCAATATTTATCTTTTTTTAATTGTATAAAGTTAACATCTATCAGAGAATTCCTGTCGGTTGAGTGGGTTTTGACTTGGTATTAAAAATTCGGTTACACTCCTAGGTATTAGTGTTTATTTACTCCTTATCATTTTTATAGCTACTTGTCATTTGATAAGAATGACCGACAATTGTAGAGTGCCTAAACTTGTTGACTTTGGTATTTTTGACAAATTAATATTCTGCAACTTCCTAGATCATTCCCTTCAAGCTATCACGTGCGTGAAAAAGTATCCTGTACTTTTTTTTGAAAAAACAAACAAACAAACAAACACTGAATATGAAGTTGAAAACTGGTTTTTCGTTGAAGACTTTTGCCGACACTCAGTTAAAAGAGCAAAATCTGCTTTAATCTGCGTATAGTCCGGAACTGGGATACACACCTAAAATTTTTTTGTAAAGTTTTTTTTTTTCGATTTTTCAATCCTTTTTTTCGGTTTCCAGGATTGAAAAATTAAAAAAAAACTACACCTAAATTTACAACCTGGGCTTGGAAGATATATAAATCAAAAAGACAAATTGTCTCAAGTATATAGATATCTTCTTGAAGAGTATTCAAGTTCATATGTAGATGAATTTAAAGTTATTGTCCAAGCTTAGCTCGGTTAGATACAAGGTCAATGAGGTCATGCACCGAATAAAGACAGAAGTCACTACATTATTTATAGATGACCCTTCACGTTTGCTTATATTGCCCTACGACCGGTGTTTATTGATACCATAATAGCTAATCTTGGTCTGGCACTCGTTAAGAGTGGTTGGGCATTTAATCAGGAGTGAAAGCTGCAGTAGCAGGTTGCTACACTAGCTTGCTAACCACTGCTCCATGGCAACTAATATTTTTATTCACATTTTTACATTCACCAGGTTTCCTTTAAACACAATTGACATCTTTGTAAATGACAAGGGGTAACTTGAGCCCGGCTTCGACGCACAGCAGGTTCCCAAGGTGACCAAACAACAATTACATAATGATTAATTAATTTTTAATGGTAAAGAAAGATTTGTTTGGGGCACAGATTGTAATTAGAGGTCGTGTTGTGGGCCAGAAAGGGTTTCTGACAACCTCCTCAGGGAAATAATAAAAATCAAGACGACGTTGTTGGAATTAATGGAGGTGTAAAAAATAAATGAGTCTCGATGTACGACGTTTGTTTTTTGGGGGGCAGCGAAGGAGTACAGATTTTAGTTAATGTATTCGAGTTGGGATTTGAACTGCGGGTGACAGAAACTACTTCCCATCGCTCCCCGTTTCACACACACAAACATATATATATATATATCAATCGAGCCAGAGATTGGCAGATAAGTGACGTATCCGTTACACCACCGTTCTCCTGTTTATAGTTGACCTGAACATTTGAAATCAAGTGTTTCAGTTTCTTGTAATGTTTGTAATAATTTGAATTCACTTATGAATAGTTATCCAAATTCACTCATATTTCCTCGTTTTCAAATGATATTCATGTGGTGAACACATTTAAAATAACGAATACTAAATCAATCAGTTCTTCAAATTTTCATAACATTTTAACAAGACACCATCGCTTCAAAGTTTAAAATTTATCACATCTTTGATTATTTTCTCTGCTGAAGATTATATTCTTTAGCATTGGGATATTAATTCCATAGAAAAAAAAAGAATAAAACAACTTTTTTACAAACGATAAATGGGATATTAAGTTGACATGAAAAGTCCAACCTTATATTGAATAAAGGAGATATTTTTTTACTATTTACACCACGAATTTTTAACAAACCATATTTCTATTACTCAACGATAATATGAATGTTTATAGGCCATGAGGAAAAATAAAGTCACTTTTGTGCTTACAATGAATATTTGACTCTCAATATTCACCCCTTAGAGTAAGTAGAATTTTACTCTGCCTACGAAAGTAGTAGGGGGGGGATCATATGGCACAGAAATTAGTTTTTTCTCCTAGTTGACAAGAAAGAGGAACCCAGTTGAAATCTCGAAAGCTAACGAACTTTGCCGAAAATTCCATTTTCCAAGACTAGCAAATACGTCTGATCCGTCAATTTCTTCATTCTCAATTTCTTTGTTGTTTTTTCCCTTTCCTTTTTTTCAATTGAATTTGAATATTATGTTCTTTGTATTCAGCCATGCAGCTAACTAGGTGAACCGTATCCGCTTCGAAGCCACCCGGATATCCCAAAGAACGTTCATGATTTCCCATGTATGACGAGTACCGTATCCACCCTTCGACTGTTAACGCCTTTTAGCACCCAGACAGCACTGGGTGGGAAAAGGGTACCTTTTGTAACTGACGGCTGGAAAGCGGCGACAGTTAAACAATAGAATATACCCGTTTCATCCAGTAACATCTATTCTAATTAGAAAAATAAGTTTTCAAAAAGTCAAGAAATAAAAGTAACAAATAAATAATTATATTAACCCATTGACTGTGGAAGGTGGGAAAAAATAACACTCACCCATGACAAGATAGAGGCCCTTGTCCATTGTAAGATAATTCATTATAAGAATTACTTGAAGTTATTCATTGCAGGATAAAATCTCTGACTCACCGATAGAACTGAGTCACCATCAATTAAAATAAGACTGAAATTTTATTGAGTTAGCCATAGAACTTTTAGTGGGTTATCATAGCAGTTATTTACTTAGCTTAGTCTGTCGTAAGGCCACGAAGTTTAGCTTAGTCTGGCACAAGGCATGAGGTCACCTGTAAGAATCGAAAGCATTATATGAGTGATAGTCGGCGAGATCAGCTTGCTAAACATTATTTCACGGAAGCTTAGTTTAGTCTGACACAATGCCTCATTACTTGAGCCCCTCGTGAGGATCGAAATCGCTATACTAGACGAATGGTTTGCGAGATGAGCTTATTATAAAGTGGCTCCATTTTAGAAGACAAGCCTGGGCGATGCGTATGGGAATACGATATGAGAATCAGGTTGTCAATCGTTGGGCTAAAGCTGCATATTCTGCAGTTATTCATTAAGCTTAGACAAGACGGCCTTGTTGGACACCAGGTGGTCGTGTGCCCGACTTAGACTTATGATACAAATACAAGTCCTGTAGTCCGATCATTTTTCAATCCGGTTAACATTCGATCAAAACGTTCTCTTCATATAATTTTTTTGTGTTTCTATCAATCTATTTTACAAATACATATCCTATTGTCCGACCTTCTCATAATTCGATCAAAATCTGATCCAAACGCTTGGTTCACATTTCCTATTTGTTTGTGTTTGTACCAATCCGTTCCGAAGTTGGCAATCCTCAATGGTAATCAATTTATGGTAATTGTGCCTTCACCTTACGCAATTTCAGCATACGCCAATTTTTATAGGAACAATTTACTTTTGGTTAGCGGGGGAAAACTATATTGTTTCCTGTCAAAAGTGGACAATGGGTGTACTAGGACCTTGTTATGATTACTGCCTGGACAGTCAGATAGTCATTGTGGAGTGGTTTAACCAAGTGCTCAATACCTATTATCTTCTCCAGCAATCATCATGCTTTCGACAAGACATTGTTACCCAAGATATCTGATAATGGGACAGAGTGGAGAGTGGTGGATTCATGCCTTTCTAAAAGCATTGGTGATCACAAGCAGCCTCTGTCAAAATTTGAAACCGGTTGGCCTATTTCCTTTCATTTTTTATGGTCATGCCTAACACCCATACCCCTCCCTCTTAACAAAGTATATAATGTCCAGTTATGAATATTCGGCACAGCTCCCCGCCTGCAATAGGAAGTGAGGGTCGGAACGAATTTTCTGACGCCTTCGTGAAACTGGTTGCGGGTACTAAGCAGTTTTTGTCTTTACCCACACGTATACGAGTGGCCCTCCCACGTTAAACTGACTATGTGTCACGTTCCATCCTCGTTGGGACGTGGTTAAATAATTAGATACACACACAATCACACAAAAAAACACAAACACAATTTAATTCAGTTACACCTTGGAATATCTTTTTGATCTTTTTGACCAAATAAGAGACAATATACAAGCTCCAGGGCAACAGGTGCACGTGTTAACGTTTTCACCCAGATGACACGAAATATTTTAGCCCACCCAGTTTATCTAACAGGTCCATTGTGACTGAATAAGATATTAATTCAATACAATAGCATGACCGACCTGACATTGAGTCTCTGGTTGTAGAGAACAAAGATACCCGCTCACTGGCTTTAAATTGAACCTACTGCATTAAGATATATACGAGGTCTTCTGAAAAGTATCTAGCCATCTTGAATATCTTCTGAACCGGTTGCGCGACCCTTATGTAACTTCACAACCAACCATAGGGGATATAGCTTAACATGTATGAACAGATAATGTTCCATTAAGTCACTCAATCAATAGTCATAGGATGTTGAGTGAGAACTCATTTGCATTTGTGATGACCGAACACGTCTAGTGCAATTTTATTGGCAAAACAACTTGGATTTGAGTCTGACTTTTTGACATTGAAAGGGAGGATATGTCAGACCTAGGATGAGATTAAAGACGCGACAAGGCAGCTGACAGCAACCACGAAACCGACTTTGTGAACCGTTTTCGAAAGCAGAAGGGTTTTTGGGATGAATGTGTGGGATTCCAAGGGGAGTACTCTAGGGGGACTGAGGCATTATTGCCCAAAGTAGGCTATTTTTCCATTTTTTTCTGGCTACTTCCCAAAAGACCCATATTTTTTTTTATTGGAGCAAGTATTCTCTTTATCATCTACATTCATGACAAGCAAACGTTAGGCTTCTGACAGACTGCCACACAGGCCTGAGTATATATATATATATATATATATATATATATATATATATATATATATATATATTCCAACTTCGTCAGCAGAGGTGAATAAATCAAGAAATGGTATCAAACGAAAACCTTTCCACAGGATACGATTTTCAGGGATTTATTTTATTACCCGAGGGAGAAAAAACGCAGAATATCTACCCTTGACGCGTCTCGAACCCAGGATCCAGCTGTTTTAATTGAGGTGATATAACAATTGAAGCAACCATGCGTATAAAGTGTAAGATTTTACGTAAAGCGAAAGTGGGTTTGAAAAAAGGAGAAAATAAGTTGTTGCACACAGTTGGTGGTAACCAAGAGGCCCCAACTTCCCTAAGTTCCATTCAGGATGGCGAGTTAGTGTCACACCCGATCCAATTATTGACCATTATGCCCGGGTACTTGTTTTATCGACCTTAACGAGACACCGTGGAATCTGTTAGACCACCCAACAATCCTAATAACTTATTACTGAGTATGTAGATATACCCATCTACTCAGGCAAACAGACAGACAGACAGACAGACAGACACACACACACAGACACATACATACATACAAACGCACACACACACACACACACACATATATATATATATATATATATATATGTAGTCATTTTTCTTTCGCTGTAAACATATGTATTTATCTATTTGATGTATCACGATCAGATCTCGGATTTGAGCTAGAAGGGCCAATTTTTTCTCTCCGTCCGTCTAATTGGACAATAGATATACTTTTTTGTTTTTAAGGTTAACATGATCGCAATAACATTTCTTAATCTAAGATATTTAAAAGAAAATTAATTGTGCTCTGCATATGAATGAATGAATGGCTCGGCTTCACAACGAAGATTGTTGGAATCGATTTCAATTGCAGCAGGACCAAAATCAACGATGTGTGTGGAATAACCTTACAGCCAAAGCAATGTATTTTCAAGGGGTGCCTGATTGTCCAGGGCCATCCAAACCTTTGAATAAAGGGTTTGCTTCTCATGGTCCACCGAGAAGGTACAGATTGGAGCAGGACTCCGAGAGATGTTCTGCCCCTGACAGATTCGAGCAAGCTATTGGGGTATCTCGCACCCATGAAGGAATGTCCTGACTGTAAGGCTGACCTGTGATTAAACCACAGGGCGAAAGCATCCCGTACTTTGTAGATGCCTGGGCTGGCTCTAGGATTCTGTCATCATTTTGAACAAGAACCAGTATGACTTTGAGCACGTATCGTAATCACTCTAAAAGGAGCAGATGTGCGCTGACTTTGCTACTCCTTCAGAGGGATGACCTTATAGAGTGATAGCCTGAGCTTATTAGAGCCCAGGTTCAAATCACTCCACCGACAAAAAATCCCTTGCGCATTTTACGGATTTTATTTTCAATTGAAATCAAACAGTGCAAGTCAGGTAAGTGAAAATGACATTAGGAAGGTTACTCAACAATAATAAAAAGAGTAAGAAGGTTTTTCTTAGACGGTGATGTTTGAAGACACTTCTTCCTAGTTTGTATTTAGACACTTGTATGTATATCTCTTCCAGTCTATGATTCTTAATCCCACCTTCCTCAGTTGACCCTATCATATATATATATATATATATATATATATATATATATATATATATATATATATATATAGTAGAATGTAGATTCGCTACACAAACTAGCTCATGTTTCCGCCATGTTCGGGCCTCATCAGGCGAATAAATCCATCACATTTCAGAAGTTGCTCTATGTTATTGATATATCATTATATTATGTTATACTGCTAGCCTGATTTATACCACATATACTGTATATATATATATATATATATATATATATATATATATATATATATATATATATATATATATATATATATATATATATATATATATATATATATTTATATATATATATATATAAGAAGAAGTAAAAAGTAAGGAGAAGCAACACTTGTTGGGGGTTACTTGATATTTGATAACTTTGGATATTATATGAAAATGATTTTGATAATTGCTGAAAGTAGTGCATAGATATACATAGAAGAACATTGGATGGAAATGTCCCAAAATAACACGAACTAAACATCATAACCCACGACCTGGGCTATATTAACTTGCCTTTCTACCAAGTCATGAAACAAGCAAAAGAAAAAAAAAAAGAACCAATGGACGGGGCCTATCGGAGTTAAGTTAGAACACCAACGGGCGTCATAAATAACAAATAAAATCATACAGGTATATCAATATGTCCGTAGCCTGACGTTGGAAAAAGCATGTTTTTTACTCAACATATATTTTTATTTGTCAACATAGTTTCCTTCTTGGTCAATGCATTCTACCCAACGCTTCTGCATTAATCACCTAGACCGAAAATTACATTCTGATATTTCAAAATCAAAATCAAGCTACCACTCTCTCTCTCTCTCTCTCTCTCTCTCTCTCTCTCTCTCTCTCTCTCTATATATATATATATATATATATATATATATATATATATATATTTATAAACAATCCTTCATATGTACGTGTCTTGTTAGATACGGCGGACAAAGAACATTTTGTTACTTTTTCATCAAACTTCTCTTGTTGCCACACAGGAGAACGTATGTTTGGATTCGTTATACGGAAAATTCATGTAATATAAATATATATATATATATATATATATATATATATATATATATATATATATATATATATATATATATATATATATATATATATATATGTATATATATATATATATATCTGGTGTGTACAAGTATAATTGAATGGCATCCCAAAAATGTATGAATATTTCATTAGCCCATAGTGCTACGAGGTATTCGAAAATTTCAATAATTTTGAATAAGAAATACGTATCATGTAAAAAATCAACATGGAACAGCACATGACTTTGGCTGTCTTCATTTTTATTCCCAAATTCGAAAAACAGCTGTGATGAACAATAGGCTCACCCAACCCTTGAGCAATTATGATGATTAAAAGAAGAAACAAACACACAACCTTTTTTTATGAATTTGAATAACATGGTTAATTTTCCCCCCGTAACTCGCCTCACCACATAAACGTAAGTACAACTGTTGAGTAATTTCGGACTTCAGACACCTTAAAAAATCTTTATACACAAGGGTGTCGTGATTGAAAAAAGGTTTGGGAACTACTGCTGCAAAATTGTTCTTGTCTTTCAGGTGAAAACTGTGGGAGGAAATAGATTGACCATATGAAGATTTCAAAGATAGCAAAAAAAATCTCTACGAAGTATGAAAATGATGCCCAGAGAATGCAAATCTGATTATATGCCAAGGAAGTCACTTATTGTGATCACATGAGGACATTGTTCGTTAGATAACAATAACCAGCTGATAACATTAAGTGAAGGATATAAAGAGGAAGCCGCTTATTGAGATTACTTTGGGACGAGCTGTTATTGATATCAATAATGGGTAGATAACAGTAAGCGAGATATATATAGAGAAAGCCAATTGTCATGAGCACTTTTAGATAGCAATAACAAGGTGATGATATTAAGGGAAGTTGCTTATTGTTATCACTTTAAATAATAGATATTTTGTCAGCTACTTTTTCTATCGCATCTGCAACGAGTTTGATCTTCACTTTGTGCCCCATTAAGAAGTCTCCTCACCGTAGAGTAACGGTCAGTGGGCTAGTACAGTAGACCAGAAGCGAGTTCAGTTCTCACTGGGTTCTCTATATTTATGCCAGACTACCAACATTTTGAAGGAAGCGGATGGACCGCATTGCCAACTTAATATTAGAAGATTTTTGTTCAAATTCATATACAAGCGAAGAAAGCAAAATATCATACCTGGGAACCGTGGATTCATCTCCCAGACACTATCTCCCGAATAGCGAAGGACTTTTTATAATCGAAAATGTACACGGTTTTGTTGATTTGCCCGAAATTTTAAACTGTTGCGCCGAAATTGGTTGGTGGTGTCCCCTCCATCTTGTATGGTCAGTATGGTAAAATATGTTAGGAATTTTTTCCTGTAACAAAACGAGTTCCCCCTGAATGCTGGTACGTATGTATACTTGGAACTGTCACGAGATAATTTGCCTATCTCTTATGGCTAATAAAACTGTATTGGTGTGTTTAAAGATAATACAAGTACGATTGAATTCTATGAAGTAACATACCTAGTTAGGATTTTATTGTATGAACATTCTTGACCTCATGATCATTTGGTGTTGCAGTATATTCTATTTCGTTTAAACATCCGAATTTAAACAAACTTGAAGTTCTTTCGCTATTCACGCCCTTCATTTCTTTTGAATTTGATTTAGTGAATCAACATTTTTTCCGATAAAAACTTGGTAAGCCATGTATAGAAACAGATCTTCATACATTTTATGATATGAGCGCTGTCCACCAAACACGGCCACAGTCGCGCTAAACAAAACAGAATTACATTAAAGTTATGTACAAATGTGTTTTTTTCCCAAAGAAACAGCCGTCTTTTCTACAGAAACTGTTAACTAAAAAATAAGTATAATAATAATATATCACGATTACAGGTATGATTTTAAAACCCCAGTTGTTTTAGTAGTGTTGTGCACATATGTGAACAGCTTAGAAGGAAATGTTAGGTTAGGTATCCGTTCCCTAAAAAAGGTGTTAGGTAAAGCACTACATCCTAAGGGACTTTAGAGTTTTTTTTTGTTAAAACCTCCGTAAAAAGTCCTTGTGTTGTATTTCACATTTCTGCAGGTTTGCAAAATAAGTAAGTAAGTTGGATATTCACTGAACGTCTACATTTGTGGCCTTCTACTCAATTCAAACTTTACTTTTGGCCGATTTCAGTTTTTTCTTTTCGATTGTTAATTGAGTTTTGGTATTCTTCAATCCTCCCACAAAATATTCCCTATTTGGATGGAGGACATGTAAATTGGGATAAAGTCGGAAAGAATAGACTTTTCCTTCCGACTTATTATATTGTCATCTGTAATTGAAACACTGACATGATCGCTACACATCAACTGGATTCAGTTATGTTTTTCTTTTGGCAAGAGCATAATGTCAACAACTAGCCAGTGATTATTCTGTCTTTTCTTTCTTTGTGGTAAGAGTTTAATTTGATGAATACTTATCAGACCGCTCAAAGCTCCACATTTATAGGCGAACACGAAGGTGCTGAATGAAATTGAGTCAAAGCCAAAAACTCTATTCAAGACAGGAGAAAATTCCAGAATCGTGTAATCAGACAGAAATCTTTGATTGATACATGTTTGATAAAATACAACAGGGATTTTGTTTTGTTTTAAATCTTTTAGTCAGTGTTTCTTATTTACGCACGGGAGAATGTGTGTAGGAAGTGTCACCCAAAATGAAAGATTTGACCATGGAATAAAAATTACATGATTTAACATCTAGTTTTTAGAGTTTCCTTCAAAGTAATTCGCTTGGGTACGGATACCACCATCTGAAAAAGGATGGAAGCAAAAGTCCATATTAGATTAGGGTCGTGCAAGCAGTTGAAATTCCTCGGACTTTGGGTACTAATTCGCATATAAATATATAAATATATATTGTGTCATCCACAGACTGCTGTTTCGATGTATTACATCTCTTCAGTGTGGCTATAGACTTTCTATTATCCAATCCTGTACCGCGTGGCAGGATTGAAACCTTCACTTCAGACGCAGAGGCAGATACCCTAACTCTGGGCTACGGAATTGGACGGTCAGTAATATTGAATTTGAGCGATATATTTATTTACACAGAAATTCCTCATCCACCAGATTGCTCTATTCCTATGGAAGAGCATTGCAAAAATTTACAGTGGATGAGTTACCTCACTTAAAAAGTGCTCAACCCTGAATAGAGGGAAATACGGTCTGTCCAGAAAAGAACCAAATATTTTGAATAACCACTTGCGTGGCCTCGATGTAACTTGGCAACCAATTAGAAGGAACTTTACTGTGCATGCATGAATAGAAACTCCTATAGAGTTACTTATCTGTGAGACGCCATTGAGTGAACGTGTAACCGTCGCATTCACAACGCCCATTCTTCACGTTCTGTGCAAAGTCTTTTAGCAAAACATCTCATCAGCCAGATCTCTTAGCCCCCTTCACAATCCAGATTTGGTTCCCTGTGCTTTCTGGATATTCCCAAAGCTAAGATTGTCGTTGAACGGGAGATCTAAGTAAAAGTGTATACATTTAGATTGAGTATATGCCACTGCGCATAACCGGGGCAGCCACCTAATTAGGCCAAGTTGTTCCATTGCTGTTGTACTTCAATAAACCTGGAATCTATCCGACTACCTGTCTCGTATTTATATCCATTAGAGTAGTCTTCACTAAAATGGTATATCTGTTCCAAGTTGGGCCAGTCTCCTCACCGTGACGGCCACGAGACATGCGATAAGACAAATGATCTTATTTAAGGGATCAACATCTCACCTTTCCACTTGGCTCATTAGTGTCGAAAAGGAAACTGAATATCTGTCTCTTTGGAAACAAGTTGATTAACAGTCGTTAATGTCCGTTTTCTTTTTTTGTTACAGCTGCTTGGAAAGGATGGTGAATGGTTAACCCTGGCCAACACCCAATAAGAGGACGATTAATTTCTTCGTTGATTTGAAGTACTTGAGGATGAATTGCAGATAAAAGAATTAAATGAAAGATACAACCAACGGGGAGAAAGAGAGAAATGAAACAAACATGAAAACAATTCAATCAAATTGGAAATGGAATATAGAAACAATATATTTAGTTTTATAACAATTGATGATACAAAAGATACCACTGCCATATTTTGCACAATGTCAGGAATATCCTCTAAGTTTGCTTGGAATATAGTTATAACTATTTTTGAATTTGTTTGGTACATTTTTCGATTGGCTAGACCTACTTTTTGATTTGCTCTGGGAAAGATATAGAAAAAGTCAATCCGTGTTTTTGTGTATCTATCGCACTGCATTTGAATCCACGTTGATTCTCATGCTATTCAATTCCAGGTCACCTTCCTGAGCTTCAATGGCTCAGAATAGTCGGTTTCCATCGGTTTGGTTTCTCTTTTGTTCATCGATTGTCCTCTAGTAGCGACTATCTGACCAATTGACAAAGCGAATTCCGAGTAAGTTTAACCATGAGTACTAATCGGCTGGAATCAAAAACCCTTTCGAGACTTGTGACACATACACACACACACACGGATATATATATATCAATTTAATGCGGAAATAGGGGTTAATCTTCGTTTCGCTTTGTTAGCTCATCAGATTTTTAGAAGGTGCAGGCTCAGATATGTGCAGTTTTTCCGATATCAGAGCCATCCTGTGGGTTTTGGTAAATGGTCTGAGAATGTTTACCATCCTGTGGGTTTTGGTGCTATCTATCAGCCAAACAACTCCTTGGATCAATATTATTAACATAATAAACCATATTTATTGAGTCACTCAATGGAAACCATCACATGACCGACGTCTTTTGGCATCTTGCTGTACTAGGGGTGATCAATTAAAGAATTGGAAAAAGGAACGATCAATGAATATGTTATTTATCTCGCTTTTTGTTGGGCAGGAATTACTGAAAAAGTCCTCTTTGGCATAAACATACATTACAAATTGAACCCCCACTAAAAGACCTTTTGGGGGCGATTAAAAAAAACAAAATAGCAACAAAGTTATCAAGACATAACAAGGAGTAAATGCTTAATTTTTCAGCCCTCAAGCTCAATTAGTGCAACCTGTACGTGTTATACATACATAACCAGACAGCCAGACAGACTGACATAATGAGTGAAGAAACTATGACAATTTCGTTATAACAGTTATAACTCGGAAGTACACTGAAATATTGAACAAATGTAGCCACCAAATTCTATCTCTTTTTATAAATGCGTGTATTTGTGTGTTCCAGCGCTCCCAGCTATACCGTTTTGTCCAAGGACTTGAAAATTGTCATCAGTAGTCCATTAGACCCATTCTCTCTCTAGATATTTAAAAGAATGTTTTTGATAAAAGAAAACACTTTTTGAACCTTTTTGGACCTCATTTTGTCGGGTATTATTTATTAATGATAAACATCTAGCAACACCTAGATTCTGGAGAATCTAGATTTTCATAAATGATCTTTCAACTCTATTATAGATGTTTTCCCGTTGGAACCGCCATTGATGTCATGAAAAGAATTGATCTTGACAATATTCATTATACGATGGAATTTCTTTTACACGACTTCAAATTTTGACGCTACGGATATTGACTGTGATGGCAGTTCGTCTTTGTTTCTGTAGTTTGGATCAAGTCAGGAATAATAGTTTTTTTCGGGGGGGGGGGGAGGGGGAGATGCTGGCACTTCGGAAAGGTCGGATAGCTACTCACAGTCTTTGCCATGAAAGATATTCACGTATGTTGCATCATAATAAAAAAAATCCATCCTAATGCTTTCGTGAAAGAAGAAAATATTTTGGATTTTTTGTTAATCCCTACCAAAAGCTAACATCCATAATTTTAAGGAACCAAAGCCTTAGAAAACGAAGATTGCATCTTTTCTCGTGGAATAAGTCTCAAAATGTTAGGTATTTTCCATCACAGGAAAAAAAACCTCACTTGAACCCTAACCTTGGTCTCAAGCCTGGAGAAAGTGGTTAACGAAAGAATGTTAACATATGAGTTCCCACTGGTTGTAAAAAATTTGGTCCGATGGGAACTGACGGATATCATCCAAAATGGTATGTCCTATGTTGCTAAATTTCTCTTTTTCCAAATTTTTATCCACCTCAGTCTACTTCTTTGGGCAAAGCTACAAAAAGATCTGACAATTTGATTGGTGATCTGGATCTTAACTAAAAAGATAAAAAAAAAAGAAAAGTTGATATGTTTCAAATTGCTGTATAAATTTGCCCTGAACTGACACCACGAACCAGGTTTATCGTTGGCTAGGAAAAAAAATACAATCTAATCTTTTTATCATTATTGTTTCTTTTTTTTTTTTAGGTCCACACACATTAAGATTATGGAGATTATGGGAACTGGAGAATAAGGCCAAATGTTTTTACTTCCCGTGTTTTAGGGGAAAGTACTGCATCGATAGATTGTAAGATCTGGTGCCCAGTGATTCAGGTGCTCTGACATTCAAGTGATGTATGAGGAGTTTTGAAGAGTCTGATGAAAAGTCCATAACTCTTACTAAGGTACCAAAGATAGAATTGCAATGAGTAATTTCAAATACTAGGAGGTGATAATGTCATAGAGATAGATATGTATGTTAAAGAGAGCAAATCAAATGGATTTGATCATAATAAATACAAAATCAGTTCTGTGAATTTTTATGACTTTGTACCGAGTCTGAAAAACCATGAGGATACTTAATAACCTCCTGCTAATCCTTATCAAAGAAATGCATTGTTTTATGCGTGTAATAGAACGTTTTGATTAATTCGCCAGCAGGTATGTGTGTGTGTGACTTTTTATTTATTCATGTGTGTATGTATGTGTATTCTCGACCTGAATTGTTACAGCGAAATTAAGTCACAGGTGTTCCTTTCCAATTTGAAAAGAAAAAAAAAAGAAGGAAGACACGGAGAAACACCGAACTGGCACAAATATCCGAAAGAAAAAAAAAAGAAAGAATACGTAGCAATAGGTATCAGGTGATATACCACTACATACCCTTTACATGCCACAAGTTACCATAACATTACAGAGACACCTTAAGGTGTTTCAAGTTATCTTCTAACAGCAACCTTAACCTGCGAAAATAAGTCAGCTGTGACGAAAATCTAACAATAGACTGAAAAAACTCTGCAAAAAGTTTTGAAGAATTGGAAATCCATGGAAAGATTGAAACCTACCAGACGACAGCATTGCTAAAATCAGCTAGACTACCGAAGGGAGAGCTGGAGTATTGGGGACATTTTTTGATCTTTAGTGAGAGCCAACAGAAACCAACCCTACGAATATTTGAATAATAATAATAATAATAATAATAATAATAATAATAATAATAATAATAATAATAATAATAATAATAATAATAATAATAATAATCCTCAAAATTAATCACCCCATCCAAGCAAGAAGGTTGGATCTGATTGTTGTGAATAAAGAAAAAATGATGCTGTATCAGCAGACCATGAAGTGAATGTAAAAGAAAGTGAGAAATCAGAAAAATACCAGAACCTTGCAGAGTATGAAAATCAAGATAGTGCCCCAAGTAAGATTCGTGGAGACTTGCTGTCATTCAGTCTTCAGCATTAACTACTAGTCATCTAGCGCAGACATGCAAATGCATCAAGATAAAAAAAACGAAAACAAAACAACATTAATAATTAAAGAAGGAGAAAAATAAAATTGAAATCTTGATTGACAATCCTTATATAGGCTAAGGTGCCTGCCGTAGAGCAATGCTTAATAAACTTGACTAACAGACAAATAGTGAGTTCGAATCTTTGTTGTTCCATCAATATAACCTTATGACATTTTAAGCCCAGCTTAGTAAAAAGAGCAGCTCAGCATAAACAGTTGATAAGCGAGCCAGTGGTTACTATAGTGGGTTCAATCCTCATTAGTACCACAATTTAGTGGCCTTATGCTAAACTAAGTTAACAATAGTAAACACCGATAATCTATGCCTAGTCATAGAAAAGTAGTTAGAAAGCTAGTCTACGGCTATAGTGGATTTGATCCTAACTGCGTCATTTGTGGGCTTATGCCAGATTAAGCTAAGTTCGGTAAGATGGACGAAGGTTAGTAACCTCGTTTGATGTTGTTTATCGACTGAATATATTATCAAGTGTGACTAAAAGTTCTCAACGCTCCTTTTTTTGGAAACTAGAGACTGCATACACAATTTTCTTTTTTCTTTGGTTTTCCGCCGGAACCTTTGCACAAACCCAATAGATGATATTGCAAAAAACATAGTTTATTTTTCAGGGCATGAAATAACCGCACATATCCCTGTTGTAATGATTTTATAAATTACCTTTACACAGGTGGTTAAACAGCGATAAAAATACGTCTTTTGAGTGCAATATACGAATTTTGACCTTTGATATGCTTTTGATATATATATATATATATATATATATATATATATATATATATATACACCTAATTTTTCTTGTGTGACAAAATGTGAGTGCACTGGCCCGGACGTAACACCTGGACGCCCTTCTGCAGCACCTGGGGGTAACGACTTTTAAAGAAAAGATTTCTTAGCATGGTGTCTTTTATTGTTATAGGGATTTTTAGGACTAAAAAATCATTTTGACATACCAGCAATTCAATTGGTTAATTGTTTAAGTAAATTGAACCATTGTGACCGACAAGAAACACACGTTTTCTCTCATATAATTGTAGCTATTCCTATTAAACATATATATACTAGGTAATACCAGTAAAAAACACAGAGTTATTTGAATTTCTGAGTCTTTTTTTAAGAAAAGAAATTACTTGATTCGTTTCTGTATAAAAGCCAGTTTTAAGTGGTAGGTACGATGTATTTTTATCAGCAAAGATAAAGAAGAAGAGTCCATTGTTATTTTGCTCTCATAATCTTCATTATCAGAAGGAATTAAAACATAATTTTCATGTTAATTTTTCTTTTAATTATTGGAAGAAGTATAAAATTATATCTATTTATTGTATAGGTCTAACAGTATCGAAAAATCATAAAGAAAATTATATGCAATTCAATGGCTCATGTTTCAAGTCTCCAGAGGCATTTGCTTCTTTCAACAATGTGAGGCAATCTTCAGCTCCTTTATACCCTCCTGCCTCTTTTACTCATTGGAGATAAAAGTTTTAGAGGGTAACCATTTCCCCAAAATATCTCACATTCGTCTACATTAAAAACTAGATCTATTTTAGTTCAAAGTAGCATGAAGAAAAAGTCCCGATCGCAAAAATAAAACAAAAATGACTGTCAGACTAATTGCTTTATTTTGTGCGTCTCAGCAAAGCAACAAGATGATTCCTTACAATGATGATTCTAATAATGAAAAAACTTCTACTATACTAATACAACTGGAGATTATCATGTTAACTGCAAGTAGGTGTAAACAAACAATATGGTATTGAGAACATCAGATTATGAAAAATGTAGGTATGTGATTAAATTTGATGGGTCTCCGTGGTCTAATTGGTACGATGTTGTCATTTTCAAACGGGTTTCCAAAAATACAGAATATGACTCAAGTTCCTGTTATAGACAACTACTTTATTTCTGGGGTCATAGAATGTAAAACGACCAACGTGTTGTGATTAAAGGAAAAACAGTAAAAAAGATATACTAGCAGAAAAATTAGTGATGGAAATGCCTCATTTAAGAAATTCTGACAACTAGATTTTAGACAGCGACAGTTTTTTTTGCAAAATTCTCCTTTATTTTTACCTGCAATAGAGGGCTGTCGATTTTGGACGAAAAGTTATATCGATTTTGCATAGGTTGTATTTGCCATGATAGGAGAAAATCAAGGCATTCCCCAAAGTTTGCAATAATCATAGGGAATTGTAAGTATTAGAAAAAAAGAATAATAACTTGAAAAGATTATAGAAGGGGTACATTAAGGTAAATACATAAGTCTTGTCATATTATTCGAATCTCTCACCTAAAGCATTGATAATTTTAATCAATTTTTGGCAAATATTCCTCTCATCGTAATTTTGTTGTTTTTTATCGCAACCCTGAATCATCATTCTACAGTCATTAGTGAATTAAATTAAATATAAAGAATAAGTTTCCAGACTCGGACTCGCACCCCTGAATCGTGGCAGTTGGCCTTTCCATGACAGCTGCCTAATTATATAAGCTAAGAGGGCCAATTTGCATGTCATTTTAATCTATTCATATAACTATATTCTTTACTACTCCGAACGCCATCTTTGATTCATGTATTTGAAATAGGTTTGCAGGTTCCATTTTCCGTACTTCTAACCGGCACCCCCATTCTTTATTCATTTATCATATAACCCAACGGTTGCACGAAAGGGAACTTCTCAGAGTGTTGGGTGTGGCAGTGATGGTTTACTTGTGTCACATAAAGTATTCGATCTGGTCGTATTGATGACATCACCGGAGATAAGACAGTGTCAGATATCTGATCGGAGAAATCGAACTTAACATGTGCAAAGAGTTATTTTACAGTCTCTTGGTATTCCGGTATCTCAGCGAAATTTGTCAGCGAAATATCTTTTGATGGTTCAATATTAGAGCAAAAGGATTCCCCATCGGGTGATCCTTAAACGCTAGTTCCTGATAAGGCATAGATGAGTCTCGTGAATTTGAATCACGTATTTATTGGATAATACCTTATCTGTTTATTGGCACCACCATGGACACTTACATTATAACTTTTGGGGAGGTTTCACAAAAGTTATGGATTAGTGGTTTGCCAAAGGGATTACTCTACCCACCGTTCCGTCGATCATTGAGTTCCATTACTGAAGGGGTGTTCCAACAGGATATCTGGCAATAGCAAATCGTGCAGTGGATTCATGCCTTTCGCAGAAGCATTTATATGAAGTGAACAAAAAAGTATGTATCCTGGCATCCAATCGTAGGGGGTCTTTTTGCAGATGCGTAAGGAAAAAATCTCCCGTGGGGTTATTTAGTGAACAGTGAGACACCATTAAATAAGCTTGTGTACAGTGTGACCGCTGCATTCACGATTCCCACTCTTTGCGGAGATTCCACTGTAGCTGATGGCGATCCCGAGAGAAGACTTTGCTGACAATTACCGAGTTACGCATGTTTTGTTAATAATAAATTGCCGGATGCCTTAAAAATATATTGTCATCATTTGTTTATGAATTTGATTTTTTAAATTGGATACTATCATTCACTTTAAACACTTTGCTTTCTTATTGTGTCATTCGACCAAACTTTTCATAGTTTGCTTTGTAAGTTACGTCTGAATAAGTGTTTAACACGAAATAAATCTATATCTGTTACTGGACGTATTCATGTTTAACATTCAATACTTATTATCGTGTCTGTTTCGGCATCGAGACATCTACAAATAAATAAATATCGTCTTTCTGATCTGAACTCTTAATCTGTCCCGGCCGGAATTAGAACTCTCTTGGCCTCTTATCGTGCTGAAAACTGTTGAGCTTGAAGTGAGTACTTCTGACTTCGCGCAATTCTAAGCTAGACTTATTAAGTATCTATGACGTTCCGTCTTCAATGTCTTTTTCTGCTTGAAATCAGAAAACACCTTTATAAAAGGTTGCAAAGAATGTCATTTCTTCCCGAATGCACTTTTGTTAGATTTACCAATGGCACTTTGAGGTTCATTCGGTGCATGAGTAACTCTTATAATTCATCTAAGAAATTCATTGTATTTTATTCATTGAATATAATTAGAGATTTTTCTCGTCCTTTTTCTTCTTATGGTACTGATTTTTAAAAATAATCCTCCAGCAAACTGCAGCTCTTATCCCACGAGAAAAAAAGCCGATCAAAAGTCAGTGAACTGATTAATTAACAACGAGTGTCAAGTCGGATTTACTTGGCCTGTTTCTCTTGCTCGTTAACCGGATCACTTTTGAAATCACCCCATGAACCGTGAAACTATTTAGCTGAAACTGTTGACATTCTTGGCAGCCCATTGCGCGTCTGGAAAGAGACTGTGCCTTATTAAAAGAGAAGATCTAATCGAGTACGTGGGATTTTCCTTGTACCGATGGAATAAGGCTAGGCTTCTCAAAGTAAGGGTCGGGACCCCTCGGCTTGGGGTATTACGTAAAGATTATTGGTGATCGTAGGAATATTTAAAGGTCTTAAAAAAACAATAATCATGTAAGTAGAGTTTTGTTGTTACTTCTATACAAACTCTTTCTGTAAAATGGTTAGATGTTATTCACCCGTATTTACAAGAATAAATATCGTTTTTGATACGTTATGTGATAAAAAAAAATATAATTTAGTTTTTGTCTTAATAAACACAGCGAAACTTGATATATTTTGTTGATACGTGTCAACTTCTGACAATATCTTGGTAGCTTCTATGAGTAGATATTCTCAGATTACGGTTAGTAGCAAACAGTCTCAGAAACTTTTAGTTTTCATAACAATAGGTGTGATTTAGTCTCATCGAAGGGCGTCACAAATGAAAAAAATGCAGTGTTAAACTTCCAGGTGGAGAGGATCTGAGTCGGCCCATATGTTATGCAAGAAAAAACTGCCTCAGTAATCCTAACATTGAAATGGGAACCTCTAATAATGAAAGACAGAAAACAGTAACATCAAATACCAAAAACTGCCACCTGAGACTTAGGGCACCTAAAAATTAGCATCGGTTGTCCACACGGCAGTGGTTACAGAATCAGACAAAATGACTGCAAGTTATCTCATGGTTCTAGGTTCAATCCCAGTGTGAGACAATAATAATAATACTACTAATGCTAAGAGGGGAGTGTAGTCAATATAAATAAAGGGTTAGCTTCGTTACTTCCCCACACCTACTTGATGAAGGCTGTAGAGTACAATGGCCGAAACGTTGTATGAAAAACAACCAAGATGAGGATAGTCCGAATAATAATAGAAATAATAATAATACCTCATCTCAAAAATTCAGAGATATACTATGATCTGTCCATTTTCAAAATCGCCTTTCGAAATCCTATTTGCGCTGGTATAAATAATCAGTTCCCTAAATCAGTACAGAAACCTCCTCGCCACAATATATATATATATATATATATATATATATATATATATATATATATATATATATATATATATATATATATATATATATATATATATATATATATATAATCGCAGGAACAGGTCCATGGTTAAACAGCTGATGATTCCAACCATAACATTTAACGAACAGCATTAGAATCCAAGAGTAAACATCAATATCAAAATTTAATATTCTCTGTGTAACGCAAAATATATGAACATAATACATGAACAACGATCGGAAAGTAAATGATTTCAATGACAGCACACCGCAGGATGATTTGGACGACTGTTTGTATCAAAATTACGAAATCTCTAAACTAAAATTAAAAATTCTTTTTCAGTTTAAATGTGTAGTTCATGAATGAATATATATATATATATATATATATATATATATATATATATATATATATATATATATATATATATATATATATATATATATATATATATATATATATATATATATATATATATATATATATATATATATATATATATATATATATATGAATTAATGTGTACGTTTTTACAGTTACTAAGCTTAACTTTGTAAAAAAGAAACGAAATGATGTATTGCGCCACTGAGTATATTAGTATTCAAGACTAGAGTTACTTTTTCCAAATAATCAAGATAGAAATAAGAATAGACACAGTCAAATTGGTGGAGATTTACTCACTGGAGTAGGTATGAATTCACTGGGTTTGATATGTATACAGCTATATACGAACACGTTCAGACAGGTATTATCAAAATGTAAAGATAGATAAATGGATAGATAGATAGATATCGACAGATTGAACAGGTTAGCTAGATAATACAATATATATACATCTATGATGGCTTCAACCTCGGTTTTGAGTATAACCATTACGGTGTCACTCCAAAGAATCACTCAGTCAAGCCAAGAACGGATGTAGCCTTTTTATCCCAGTCAAGGATTTAAATTTCTTGAGCAAAATTGACAGGTAAGAGAATTCATGGTACTGACACCCGGTGCACAACTTCCATGTACTCTAGCTTACATTTCCCGCCCTCCTGGCGACTTTCATTCCTTTACACATTCGTCACATTCGGTGTTCAGATCTGTAACTATTTGATAGTTCACTTACTGTCTGATCATGGCTTCATTGATGTCTTTTGTTTCCGGCTATTAAGATGAATGTAAATAGAAGCATAGGAAAACTAATTGGAAATAATCACTATCAATAGTAGTTAGATGAAATTATGGTTTTCGTTAAATCATTGTATATTTTTTTTACAAGCATCTATCGCACACTTTTTAAGGGACCTTTTTAAACGTTTTGCAGGAATTGTCTATCACCTTTACCATTTCAACTATGGTTACATCCGCAGGAAAATAGTATGAAGTTAGTCGTAGGAAGAGAAAAATTCTCTTGCGTATTCCCAGAGGATTTTAAGCAGGTTGAGATTGTTTTCATGTTTTGACACGGAAAAATGTCAATTCTGGCATAATTTCGCCCGAAATGAGTCAAGTTTCAAAATTTTAAATGTTTACTGCTTGCTTTACAGCATTCATTTATTCATTTGTTCATTTACAATTTAGAAAGGATAAAGTCTTTGTTTATTGATTGATTATGGTACTAGACTCATGGCTTTTGGGACTGGGGTGGTGTTGGCAAAAATTATACGTGGATTTTCGTAATATATATATATATATATATATATATATATATATTTATGTATGTATATATATATATATATATGTAAATATATATATATATACATACACACGCACATATATATATATATGTATATATATATACACACAAATATATATTTACATACACACATACATATATATATGTATATATACATACACACATATATATATATATATACATACACACATACATATATATATATATATACACATATTTATACATACATACATACAGACATATATATATATATATATATATATATATATATATATACATATACATACACACACACACACACACACACACACACACACATATATATATATATATATATAAAATTGACGGATTATATTTCGTTTGTAATGGCTACTTGGACATCTGAAGAATTGCCTGCTCCTCGCTACTCGTGTCTCGCAATGTAGGGTAATTCACGATAATCCTCGAGACTGAACGAAGAAACTCTGTGTTGTATTTGATTGCTGGGTGGGTTGCCGGGTGGAAAGGCTGATGGACTCTGAGATCGTGTGTCCGACCTTGCGACACACGAGATACTGTCGTCAGAGTCACATGCGCCTCTGTCATTGACACGATTACAGATCGTAAATCAAGAAGCGATTTTGGCCAAGTCACAACAATACACATGGCTTTTCATTCACCGCCCTCTCTCTCTCTTGTTCCACCCGACTATACCTCTCTTCTTCTTCTTCTTTCTGTCTGTTCTTCGTCCTCTGTATTTCTCTCACTTACTCTATTTTAGTCTACTAAGTTTTTACTAATTTGTTTTCCCGCTGTTTCTCCCTTTCTTTCATTTTTTCTTCCGTACCCTTTTTTCTTTTTCCCTCTTTGTTTCTCTGTTTGTTTGTTTTTCTTCCATTTTCCTTTCTGTTTTTCTTTCTTTTTTTTTTAATGTCGAACACCTTTCTTTCCTCTTGTTTCTTTTGTTTATTTTCTACGAATGTATTTATTCATCCTTTATACAATACAAAAGTTACAATAATCATCTTCAGTCGGAATGGATGTTGGAGTGAGGTTTGGTCCAACAGCAGCCTGGGTCGTCCATTCTCAACTTTAACTACGATTCTTAGTTACTTATTAAGCTTAACCTAGACTGGCATAAAGTCACATCAGCGGGACACTCAGTGGGGCTTGGACTCAATATATTAGCGAATTGATACGTGAGACCAGCTTCACGTAAGCCTTACGTTCGGTGGTTGATTACTTGGTTTAACATGAGGGACACAGCGAAGATCAAATTCACAACAATAGCGAATATATCTGCTTGTTGAGAATTGCGTTAAAATACGTACTTAAATCCTATTTACTAAACTTGATTTCGTACGGCACAGGATCAAATAGAGTTGGGGATGTATGTATGGATATTGTGTTGTTGCAATCTTCTGAGTTTTCTTCAACAAAACAAAACAGCCAAATATCTGACTCACCCTGCAAGCCTATCAACTGTCATCTTTCTATTTTATGCAAATCGTTTCTTGAGCGCAGTACTCATTTGAATCAATTGTTCCGTTCTTTGATAGGAGCTCATAGGAGAGAAGTACCTTGGAATTCTACCTTATGCAAAGCATCAGAAGATGTAGACTGGCCTTTGGTATCGTTCATGTTGGTTAATTTTGCTTGTCTCACGATTTCGTAAAGCATTTACTTTTCTTCGTCTGTCGAAATTTCTCTCATGGGTGGGTGGAGGCATTTTCAACACGTTTATGGAGCAAATAGCACACGGTTATACAGTCCTGGTGTCTCTTGCGTGGAAACAATACATCTATTCGACTAGCACAAATGGTACAAATGATATTCATCGCTTGATTGAGATATATTGATGATGTTGGCTCCCTCGTTGTATAATGTTGATTATTATCCTCAAGTAATGTCTGGATGTGACTGCTATCAACTTAAATTGTCTACCCGACCTTGGAGCATCGTTCAAAGAGGAAACTCCAGCATGAAACTTTTAGTACTAATATTGACAAATCCACTAATGCACAGTACCTTCTCCATAAACAATACGAATTTGTTTTCTGAGTTTCAGTCACATTTTTACTTTTCTTGAAATGAAAGAAAGCATGGTAGACCGAAAATAACGCTCATTTTCTTGATCTTCAATATTACAGTGAAAGTTAAAAAAATACGTATATTAGGGTAATTATTCTGAAAATAACGATGACATATTTGGTTAGATCACGGTCAAAAGCGATCGATTGTAAAATTGTAACCAGTACCACGAGAGTTTGCTATGTCATAGAGCAATACCTATATGATATGAGCTGACAAAACGGCATCGGAAAGTCAGGGATATTCATATCACCCAGCAGAATATTAGATGGAGAGACGAGCTGGACAAGTTCAGAAAGAACTGGCTCCACTACGCCTATGATAGGGAAGTGTGGCGAATCCAGGGGAAGGTCTGTGTCCAACGATGGTCGTTAAAAGACTGATGATGATGATTCCTATCACCACTGCCTTCGTTCAGCAGCCCTTGATGAACTACCAAGTAGTAGTAGTGGTAAAAATAGTAGTAGTAGAAGTAGTAGTAGTCGTAGTAATAGCTGTAGTAGTAGTAGTTATGGTAGCAGTAGCAACTGCTGTAATAGCAGTTGTGGAATTTTTAAGAAATATGCAATTCTGTGATTAGTTATTTGAATTTTCCTCTCACCACTCCCATCATTATTGCACGATTTATTGCACACTATTATACGCAGACGAACTAAACAAGTTCGGAGAGCATTGGTTCCGCGATGATCATGATAGAGAGGTCTGGTGAATATTGTGGAAGGTCGATGTCCAATGATAGACGCTAAAGCACTGCTGCTACTGCTGATTTGCAGGTTTACTAACTAACACTACATTTTGGTCGATTTGTTTCTTGGTCTTTTCCAAGTGTATAATTCACCCGATAGGGTTTTTATCTCTTATAGATATTCTAAATCTGAGTGACATTCCTGCTGGCATCGGTAATACGAGTTTCAGATTGTTAGCAAAGCATCCAGCTATTGTGAGACGAAAACACCGAATAATACATCGATAAAGCACAACAATCGTGACGAGAAAGAGACCGCATATCAACGTCAACGCCATTGAATGAAAATCAGATCATATATATAGCTACAATATAGGGGATTAACTTTAAAAAGGTTCCTGGATTCATCTCGAATCTAATTAATTCTCCCAAGGCCCGTGGCCCAACTTTTTACAAAATGCCATGGAAATTCATTTAGAACTTTTGGAGATTTTGTATTGGTAATCATGAGTGAATATGTAATTGTAAGTAAAAAAAATGAAAAGTATCTGTCAGTAGAAAAATCCCTGGATCCGCTTAAAATTTAACTATTTCCTCCTTTCTCTAAGGCATACCCTTCCAAAAGATTTGATTTAGAACTTTTGGATATATTGGGTGGTCACATAGCTATGATGTAGGAGAGGTAACTCTAAAAAGGTTCCTGGACTTACTCCAAAATTCAATCAATTCTCCCTTAGCTAATGGCCCACCCTTCAACGAAATGTTATTAAGATTCATGGAAATACTGTGTCGAGTGATAGACAATCACAAGTAAATACATATACCTCTTCCAACTTCATTTTGTTATCTCATTTTCATGTCCTAGAGAATCAGCTCTTATCTTCGTCATTCAGTAAGAATATCAACAATCGACCAAACTCCCAGGGCGTTTTCCTGCTCTTCTATCGCATCAATTTTGCAAATAATCGTTGTTTTTGCTGTCGGTTTTTTACTTTCTAATCAAGGTGGTTGTATTTGTTTTGTCAATGTGGAGTGGTCAGCATCAAAGCAAATACAAGGTCTCTAATTGCTTAAAATAACATTGGATGATCACAAAAATAACATGACTGTCAACATGGCCGCCGAATCGAATACGCATGCGTACAATTCTCATATTCTGAATTAATTGCGGACAATAATTAATCGTAGTAGATTAAACGAAAACAGAAAACAAAAGAGGCAACCATTTGGTTAAATAGAAACAGATAGAATCAATAAGATCGCGTTATTAAAATTGATATTGGCCGGAAAAGCAACTTCATTTGTTAGATGAAAAGCAAACAAGTCTTTCTGGGTGGGTTCCAAATTAAACAGACAATCGTCTATCGTCCTTCGATTCTGATTGGATGTGGTCAGACATTGCTGACGCCACGCCTAGGCTCTGTTCCGTTAGTCCACACTGAGAGCTCAGCACGGAAGCCGGAAAAGAAAAAAAAATCTAGTTGCATGTTCTTTTTCTCCTTGACCCCCCCCCCTTATATCCTGGGTCCTTACGGTTGGTCCCGACGATAAATTGAGGGGTTAAGGGAGAAGGGCGAACGAAATGAACAAAATATCAATATTTTGGTCTGGTAGGGACAAACAAAGAGCCCCCAAATGCTTTGACCAATTTCGGTAGGTTTTCTTATTTCAAACTTTAGGCAGCATTAGCTAACCTACCCCCCCCCCAAATGATATATATACAAGTTCATAACAGGGGTTCTTGTTCATATCTATTAAACTAAGAATAGTACGAAGCAAGTTTACAACGACAACCAGTGAGAATCGAACTCACTTCAACAGAAATGTTTTGTAGTACTAACTTGCTGATAATTGCTTCACGGCCAAGTACTCATTATTGATATTTACTAAGATAAGTTTAGTCTCTGGCATTTGATATTTATGGCCCATAGATTAGTATGGTATGAAGCCGAATGTGTAGGCACCTAGTGAGAAATAAATTCCAACCGTAGTAATGGCAAGTGAGGCTAATTTGCTAATCATTGCTCCACGGCGAGGCTTAGTAAGCTTATCTTAGTCTGTCTGAAAGTCACTTGTATGAAGCACCCGGTGAGGATCGAACTCACGACAGTAGCAATGGTCTGAGACATTAACTCACCGATTCCGTTCTATATGTCGCTAAATATTCGGCGTCTCTGCACCTATGATAACGTTTTATTTTGCGGTTTCAAAAATGTCCTCCGATTGTGACTTCTTTTTTCTGACCTTTGTAAGACGAACGGCCGCAGCTCGGAGTACAGGTAGATACTTGATACACAGCACCTGGGACGAGCAATATCCGGGCGAAAGAGTATAAAGCAAGGTGAAACGCTTGATATATGAAAGGGAAACCTCACCTGCATTCTCTGATATAAGAGGGATCATCTTATAAACATTTGTAGCCCCCATATATGTGTGTCTGTATGTGTATTGAGTGAATGAAAAAAAGTATCTGATATATTTTGAAAATTTTAACATCCTTAAACAGTTTCAGAATAGATGGGATTTGAACCAAGAAATTAAAAAAAAAGTCTATCAATTTCGACATCTTAAAAGGATGTCAGAGTAAACTTTTTTGAATCTATAAGACACTTTCTGAAGTATTTGCGCGTATATATATATATATATATATATATATATATATATATATATATATATATATATATATACACATATATATATATATAGATAGATAGATAGAGAGAGAGAGAGAGAGAGAGAGGGATAGAGATAGAGAGATAAATCACAGTAAGTCCCCACCTTTATTGACTGACGTACGGATTGGGCCCGTTCAACCGTCTGATCTCTGATCAAGTAGGCGGCAAGTGTGTCACCAAATGTTAGAGAGACAGTCTGAAAGGAGTGTCTTGATCCGGTTGTTTTACACGGATCCTCCTTAAATATTTTCCTTTGTTTTGTTCGATTGTCAAACAAGAGAACGGTGAGTCTGCCATGAAAATGATGAATGCCAGGAATACACGGAAAGTAGAAACAAAAGAGAATCAAAGGATTGCTATTCGCTTAACAAAAATCTGATATATTTTAGAATATATTACACTCGCTGAGTATCAAATCTTCGGGCTGAATTTATGAATTATTTGAAATATCTGATGGATTTCTCAATACTTATTCATAGTAAGATAAATAATTGGAAATCAAATTATTATCATCGGTGTGTTCATAAAAGCAGTCTCCAAAATGATATGTTTGGAGGAATTTTCACAGATTGATGTGTTAAAAACATGCCGGACGGTTCCATTAGAACATAATAATTTAATGAAGACGTTTTTTGTGGTTCCTGATACAGATGGACCTTCGCAGAATTATGATTCGAGGATTTCTATTGTTTTGTCGCTTTCTGTTGCAGAATGGAAAAAATCATTGAGAAAAGGCGAAAGGAGATTCGAAAGTGGATAGGTTAGTACAAAATATTGGATAGAAGAAATCCTTGACAAAACGAAATGAACTTGACCTAAGACTCCTAATCATCTTCACTTTTTCAATAAGAATTACTCAACCACCATTTTCATTTCATGGCGTCCGGTTTTTGCCCACAAATCGTGTCCATTTTTGAAGCCGTTCTATCATTGCTCCCAACATTTGTATTTTGGGGACTTCAGGACTTCAACAGTGATCATATCACGTTTTCTTAAAGCAATAAGAAAGGTTAAATACTTGGAAGAATGGGTTCTACATGAACTTGATGAAATGCTCCCTGACAGTTCCCTAGACCCCACGCCCCCTCAGCTAATTGTCTCTAAGCTTAGAGAACAGGTATATGACCTTTTTCATTTTCTGTCACATTCCCCTGATATTTCGCAGATACATTATCAGATAACATTTTGAAATTATCATCTATGATAAAAAGTTAACAAATAATGCTTTCACTGGATTTTTGAAGAGTTAACCTTAATACGGGAAAATGTTATCGCTTCAAATATCTACCGCTTTTTTTGTTTATATCCTTCATCTTAGAACTCAAAAGACGACATCTAATATCGAACCCATCCATTAGAAAACGCCACAGTATACTCCATTATTAGTTCCAGCGATTCAAAGTGTCAATTTCAAACACTTTACAAAACGTGGGAGCCCATCGGACAATTATTCCAGCTCCAACCGTCTCTCATGCAAGTAGGATTTTTTTTAGGAGTTTTTTTGAAGAACTGTTCCCTCTTCCCGTCTACACCCTACAAATACCCTTATCTATTAGCCATCTTGTTTTAATTTGCTACAACCCATTTAGCACGTCACTCGATGATCACTCACCGGTAAAAGATTGAGTGAATCTATTTCATTAATAGACACGTCGTATCCTTAGAATTCCGATACACAACTCTACCAAAGAAACTATCTGCCTCGCTCCGGTTGTCTGATCCCCATGGACCAATGACTCTACCCTGGCCTTCCAACCCCTCTCAGAGATCCTGCGTGCAAACAGTCATTCGTGTAAATGTTCAGGTCCGCGTAAATACTCTGCGAGACAAACTTGAAAAGAAAAAAATTGTCATGCAATTACGTCTTCTTTTACTGAGAATAGTATCTACACGCATGCAAGCACGACACACACTTACGATCATCCATTTGGGTGACTTCAACGGGTCATGGGATCTCATCTCCACATCAGAATATACCATCAGGTATGGCACAATGGTTGTGACAAAAGAATTCAAGACGAGGTTCCAAAATCACAACTGAAACCCATTATATTTACTATTAAAGGGGAAAAAAAGAACAATTCTAAAATAGCCCTCTCAGTAATGCAATAGATTGATATATTTATTTTGTTAGACTATGAATTCTAAATCATCATAAATATGTTCTTGCTGCTAATAATCATCACCTCAATTTTTGTTGCTTTTTATCGCAGCTGAGACCAGTTTCCCTTCGACAGTTAGTAAATACATTTTACAGCACGAATGGGAATAAAAAATGAGTTCCCGGTAAGAATCGAACTCCTGAACCTCTATGGTGGAGGGTGTCTTATACAGGAACTTGTGCCAAGTACGAATCTGAATCAAACCTCTACACAAATTCTTTTAACTGCTTCTTGCAGCATTTATAAACGATTTGGTCCTGACGTTGCTTCAATCAAATATTTACTAAATATTGACCAAAATGATATGGCCTAGGTAAGCTATTCATTCATTGATATTAAATGGCAGGATACTTTCCAGATAGACTTTTTACATTCACGTACAGATTATGTTTAGATACTGATATTGATAGACTGACTCACTGTTGAGCAATAGTTAGCAAGCTAGTCTCGCAGACCGTTAAGATTTTGTATACGTGTAAAATCTCTCTCTCTTTTAACGTCATCAAGGGTGTCAGAGGGTTAGGCACACATGAACAATTGTTTGTAAGACCCACTTCCAGCTTGCCAGGCCTTTCAAAGCTCCGTTCTGCTTACAACACCTGGAATTCGGTGATTTCACGAGAACCGGTGTAACCAAAAAGGTTTGGCTGGGATCCATTAAAAATCCCTCAATCATAGTCCTTGTGCTGAGTGCTTAACGGAGAAGTATTGAGTAGCATTTTCAAAGTCTTTGGTGTGACTGGGTGGTGGGTGAACCACTGCCCGCTGAGTGGCGATCACTGAATAACTGAACCAAAGCGATCGGTCATTACGACTATAGTACGTCCAATTCCTTATTGGGTGGCTCACACTTGTGGCCTTTTGCCAGACAAACATCAATGAAGCGTTGAGGCATTTCTCCTTCTGGTCTTTGTAGACTAAAACGGAGCGATAAGTAACGATACAGATATACAAGTGCATATATATATATATATATATTCTGAGGAGGAAAAATGTAAGGCTTTTTTTACCTACCTCGTAAATTTCTCAACGGCTTCATCCACCAGAACTGAAGCAAAGATTGACACGAAACAGGTGTTTGCAATTTAGAAACCCTTTCACACATACGTAGAACATATATTTTGGGGCACACACACACACACACACACACACAAACACACACACACACACACAAACACACACACACACAAACACACACACACACACACACACACACATATATATATATATATATATATATATATATATATATATATATATATATATGCACCTACATACATATACGTATCCAACTATACAAAGATATATATATACATATAAATATGTAAGTCAAACTATACAAAGATAGTTTTTATGCTTATAGTTATGCAGACTCATACATACGTATACATACGTGATCTAAAATACATATATACTTATAAACACACACATACATAGATACGTAATTCGATCTATACTAAGATATGTGTATATGCTTATAAACACGTGGGTGCACGTACACATACACACACACACACATATATATATATATATATATATATAAATCGATCTTTACTAAGATATGTATAAACATATGAATATTCTTATACTGATAAACACACGTATATATATATTTACGTAAATCGATCTATACTAATATATATATATATATATATATATATATATATATATATATATATACTTTTAAACATACATACAAAGACAAATCCAACCATACAAACATATATATGAATAATTATATGTATAAATAAACACATATCTGTATCTATCCAAATATATGCGCGCACGCGCGCGCGCGTGTGTGTAAGATTATGAGATAATGGTTTAGTGAAATCCGTTTAAATTTTGGGAAATTCCTGAACATATTAGTAATATTCTGAATTCCCTACATCTCAGCTTAGTTTAACATAACGACACGGTAATTCGATGCTCAGTATTGCTAAACATTACTGCACTGTTTGTGAACCTTGGAATTCATGAAATAAGTAAAATGTTTTGAGATTTCACAACATCCTCGGGAGTTTCATGGATACACTAGTTTCACAATATAGTTTCACAATCCCCCCACCCATATATATATATATATATATATATATATATATATATATATATATATATATATATATATATATATGTACATACAGAAGGAAAAAAGTTCAGAACAATACAATATACACATAGTCATTCACTCGTATTGTGTCAGCTTTGTGTAATAATACTTGAAAGTTGAAAGGCATCGGATCTTTGGCAGGAAAACGTAACGTGGATGTTTTATGTGACAAGTCCTTTCTCCAAGGTTTCCGGTTCCCATTCATTCGTTTAGATACTTATCATCGTCAACAAAGGCGGGGTGTGTACGCATAGCTCTCATTTTCACCTCTTCTTTGTTGAGTTTAGTCATGGTTGCCAAATTAGCCGTTTTGGGGGGCAGATCAAACCGATTTTTCCCAATCTAACCAATAAAGATCTACAGCACCCAATTAAATCTGATACCATTATCAGCCACACAATGTCTGTCGTTGGACATAGACCTTCCCAAGACCTCTCAATCGCAGGCGATGTGGAGCCCGAATTCTGTAAATCTGTCTGAATCGTCACATCATCTTATTTTCTGCCAGTCACAATTCTGCATTTGATCTCTCAGGATCCATGTTGAGTTGTGATGTCCAGCAGTTGTCTGAAATTTTTGCAACATGGCCTGCCTATTGCAATTCGATTTTCGTATGGATTCTCTAATATACTGTGCTGTATTGTGATCTCTCCTTGTGATGTTGAACATGATTTTGTCTTTGGCTCGATGTGTCTTTCTTAGTTTCAGATCCAATCTTTTGGTTAGGTTCCATGTTTCAGTTTCATAGTCGACTATCAGAAGGACGCATTAGTTATAAGTTTAATTGAAACAAATGTTCAATTTAAAAAATAATCAATCTGAAATCTTAGTATGTAGTTATTTCATTCGATAAGCAGGCTTTAAATGCTTATATATATATTTAACATTTAAAATAAATATAATATAAACAATTTACCCGATTTTATCCGATTTCATCCTCTTGTAATGAGAATTTTAGCTATACATAACAAAAATACTACGTAAAACTGACTTTAGCTTGATTTGACACTTTTTGTTCGTCGCATCTTCTGTATTAGAACTCTCAGCTCATTTCTAACAGTTTATCTGTATGTATATCTCACCAAATTCAAATATATATGCAATGTTCTTCCAGCATAGGAATAGAGCACTCTGGTGGATGGAGAATATATGCATTGATAAATATATCGCTTAAATTCAACCTTACTGACTGTTTAGTTCCGTGGAGCAGGGATAAGACGCTTGTATGGGATAATGGACAGTCTATAGCCACACTGAAGAGTTGTAATTCAACGAAACAGCTGTCTGTGGATGACACAATAACAAATACATATATATATATCAAAGTATAAATCTGTAATTCAATATCTGATGTGTGGTCGATTTATTTCATAAAGTGCTCAATACATTCAACACTAAGTTAAGTTAGAGTAGAGTTTTAAATATTGTGAAATAATGGATTCGCTACACAAGCTCCTTTATGTTTTTGTACTTTTGGGGTTTCTTCAAGCAAATGCTTCGATTTATTTGGATCCCAATTCAGGTCATTATTCGGGATGTGTCTCTTTTTCGTAATGATGAACTAATAAGGAATAATAATGGTTGAGAAAATATAAATAAACCAGCCAGCAACAGGTGCCCTTTGCAAAACAAATGTCTCGAATCGAATATTATATATCAAGCTGATATATCAACCCAAGGGAAACCCTTAGAAACGAAATATTGAAAACACCCTTTAAATTAAGATTCGCCAACCATACATCATCCTTTACGAACGATAAACCCAGAAACAGTACATCACCATCCTCACATTACAATTTCACACCTACAGTAAAATGGAAAATATTAAAACAAAAACACAAATGCCAGAACATTGAAATCCCCCGCTACCTACGCCAAGATGAGAAATTGGAGAATCTCACTGTTACTAAAATAACAAAACAAAAAAAACAAAACAGACTCACTAAATAGAGAAATGAAGTAGCTGTAAAATGTCGGCACCGCTCAATATTTCTATCAAAACACAATTTAACACCCCACGTAGAGATATACAAAAATCAACCATCATAACTATCTTATTCTCCTCGTTATTATAAGTAAAAGTAGTTGCAATATTAATATTACCTTTACTATAAGTATTGTTATACCTCCAGCCACTCTGAGAACAACCTAATCGCTTCATAAATATTTTAGATATATAGATTTAAATAGATTTAAATCCATAAGAATATTAAAAGAAATAAACATGAATAACTAAAGTCATTAGCCTAAAGAAGCCTCCAAAGAGTAGAGACATATACGTGTTTATATAACGAATCCATTATTTCACTATACATAGCTTAGTCTGAAAAAAAGACCTAGAAAGGAAAGGGAGTTTGAAGGATTTGTGCAACCACTTTTGAAAATCTGCATTCGAATTCTTGCATCTACCCTGACTTGAAGACCAATTTCTTGGATCGAAAAGAAATATATATAATAAACATTAACAGGTAACTATGACATATTATTTGGTAATAATAATGTATATCAGCAAGGTTCAGCAGATACATTGGAGGGTACACGATCTCGCATACGATGAACAGCAATGTTTATTAAAACATTCATTGTAGATAAAAGGGTGTGTGGACTGACAGTGATCAGAATGGAGGGTGAAATAGGCGATCCGAGTCCACAGTGAGACAATTTCTGTTCTTTTAGCACTTGGGAAAAGCATCCATCTCTTCATCCAACACCTCTGGTTGAATAGCTGGACTTGACTCTTTGGCCATGGTCGGCAACCGGTCTAGGGGATGGACAACTGTCATTGCAAACCAAACGCTGGAACCTTCTTAAGGTGACTGAATGGCAACTTTTCATCCTGGCCACTGAGATCGAGCTGATGTCAAACATATCGTCCCACTTTCCTTTGGTCTGAAGGATGTTCCTATCGGCTGGGAATCTCATACGTTTCACTTAGGTTTGCACCCTCTGGAGGTCATTTCAGTGTCATTCAAACAGAAACAAAAAGGCACCATCTAATTCTTAATTATGAAATTAAGTAACTCTTATGTAACAAGCGAGAGCTGCGATTGCAAACAAATGATGCACACATTTTTTGAATACTTTCTCTGTCTGTCTGTCTGTTTGTCTGTCTCTCTGTCTCTCTTTCTCTATAAATATATATATATCCATACATATAAATATATACATGTATGTTATTTTGAAAGTCATTTTTTAAGCGAAACAGAATGGGCAATCTGGAATGAACCATAGAAAATTTTTTTTTACTCATTTTCTCCCTCTCTCTCTTTCTCTCTCTCTTTATATATATATATATATATATATATATATATATATATATATATTCAAGGTGGGGCGTTAGCTAAACAACGTAGGGGTAATGGGATTAAAAGAGTGTAAACAAATATCCAGCTCATCCTCTGACTCATATAAACATTTCGATTTTTATCATTGATCAGAAAGCAACCGGCGTCTAAAATTGAGTCATTGGATACTTTATATGTTTGGGGAAATGGCCGACGTCTTGACTTGAGTCATCAGAATACACCAACTGTTTGAAATTATCTCTTTGATAAGCAGACATCAGAATAGACAAAGGAGATAAAATGTCTCTTGTATTTCGTCATTCAACATTTTCTTTATTCTATGCCGAAAGGAAGCTGCTAAAACATCGTTGTATTACAAAACATTCACACTATCTACTTTTCTTTCTCCAACATTTCTCTCTTTCGTTCTTTATTTTACTCTCACCGACACGTCTTTCTTTGTTTCTTTTTTGTTTTCTTTCTGTCCCTCTCTCGCCCCCTTTGTTTATTTCTTTGTTTCTTTCTTTCTCCTTTCTTTCTGTCTCTTTCTTTCTTTCTTCCTAGTTGACTATATATATATATATATATATATATATATATATATATATATATATATATATATATATATATATATATATATATATGTATATGAAATCCTGGTGTTTGTTGTTGAGCGATTGAGCGAGAACGTGTCGTAGCTTAAAAGAAGTTATTTCTGCTTCTATGATCTTTTCTATCATTGGGGATTTTATAAGCATTTGAATGTATTGAAAAGTGTCTAAACACTTTAGCATGACTAACAGAATATTCTAACTTATTCGAGCAATCAAATTTCTTCTTCCCATCTATTATGTTAACACAACGTTTCGGCTGATTCATTTCACTGCTTTCTCCAGGTATTATATCCGTAAGGAAATATAGTATCTTTTTCCGGTTGTACAAAGTACCCTCAAAGCAAAAAATAAACAAGCAACCAGTATAAAACAGAAAATGTGAATGTTAACTAAAAGGCTTGAAAAGTTATTTTATTATCGACAATAATTGAATAAAATTCATAATATGCTACTGAGTCTTGTACAGGGCTAAATAAGAGAGGAAAATTGTGCCACAGCCATTTTAAGTGGGCACTTGCATTGAAAATCAGCTGATGAAATCTTGTCTTCCACATGGGCTTGCTCAACGACCATTTACACCGGTATAGAATATGCTAATGTCTCGTCCATAATTTGATTATTCTTGAGAATAGACAATGGGAAGTGAAGAGAGAGATTTTGCTGAGCTTATGTATTTCATTGAAAAGCATACCTTGAAAATCAGCATTTGAAATCTCGGTTAATACTATTTCTCTTCGTTAGGGTTTGATTTTTAAGGAAGAGACGAGGACGTTTAAAAATGTGGACAGTTAAAGAAGATGTTACAAATGAGATTTCTTCATTGATTTGACATGATCCGTTGGTCAAAGCAACCATATTTAGAAGATGAGTGAAATTGCATAACGGTGTCTATTGAATAGAGAATCTATTTTGAAACATCCACTTCGACTTTCCAAATTGTCTTTTCAATCTAATACTGGTGGATGAATTCTAACCTATCTCCATACACTGGTCACATATATTCAACATAAACATACACACAAACGCACGTGCGAGCTCATACTAACACGCACACACACACACACACACACATACACACACACACATACGCACATATATATACTCACATGCATTAGTTAATCTGTAATGTGCATTACATTGAAATGACCTCGTGCCACACTAATCTGTTTGTATATATGTATATTGAAAGAGAGAGAGAGAGAGAGAGAGAGAGAGAGAGAGAGAGAGAGAGAGAGAGAGGGAGGGGGATTGAAAAGTGAGAAAGGAGGGATTCATAAATCAGGTAGGCCCGAGGAGAAAAGGCGGGTAAATTATTCGAAAAATGTTCTTTCTTCGAATTGTACAGTAACACGATACCGAATACCTTTTGGATAACAAAGTGATGCAAATCTTTTTTTCACCGAGATTTTCTACCCGCCAGCATATTCTTGGCACCCCAAGCCCCTCCCCCACTACACCGACGCTAGCCAATGAAACACCATTTCCATTTTCCTTATCAGTTTCGTTGACCGGGGAATGCTACTCTCGGCCCTTGCCAGTTAACCGCCATACCCATTCAAAAAAAAGAAGACAAAAGACACATGTTGGTTGTTGACGACAAATCCCCCTTGAGTGCCTGACCACACGTGCAATGCCCGGACGCCTGGTCTTTTCTACGGTGACATTGAGGAGTTTTACAATTCATTACTTGATTTTTATTGTCATTGTCAGCTAAGTACATATCTGGCAGCTACTGCAGATTCAAGAAATTCTCGGATGTATTATGTGATGACTTTCTTGAAACTAACTTATCAATGCCTGAGTTTTAAATTTCTAATTCAAAAGGGTATAAAGAAGTTCAAAGAACGTCAATTTTCATCTTATGGGTTAAGAATTCTGTTCTTTCATCAAATCAAAAGACGTTCATTTTTCGAAGAGCCTAAATCAGAATGGGATACATTTGAACGATTAGAAATTTACCCATGACTGATTAGAAACAGGGAATTAGTGGATCACTCCGCTTACACGTCTTTCTAGTTTAGTTATGTAATGCGTAATTTCATACAGTGATGACATCATTATGTGGAATTGTAAAAACTGAGAGACCTCATTCACTCTCTATTTCTATCGAGACACATGCCTCACAAAGCCAAAGAGATATAAGGCATATATATATATATATATATATATATATATATATATAATACTAATGATAATTAATAATTGTGTTGAGCATTTCTTATGTAGGTCAACTCATCCGTTATAATATATATATATATATATATATATATATATATATATATATATATATATATATATATATATATATATATATATATATATATCCAAACAGTCGTGAAAACCTCAGGATGTACATGACTCATGAGTGCAGAAAAGTTGCAAGCTGAAATTTATAAAAAATCTAATTGAAACACTTTTTAAGACGATTTATGGTTCTGAGATTCGACTTCTAGACGATATTCAGTTTGTTTCCGAAATGAATACAATTTCAAAAATGTATCTAAGCGAAGTTATTTAAAACATCAACACTCACGATTTTAGTTTTAGTTTATTTCAGTTCTAGTTTATCTTAAAATCTTGTGTCAATGTTACCAGGGAGACGATTTGGTCTAAAATCTTGCAAATTCGTATGAATATTCAACTAGATATCTTCCAAAAATGTTCATTTTGATTTTTTACCATTTAGCATCTTGTGTCAGATTTAGCAGACACAATATTTGCCCTACAACGCCACTACACATTTTTGATACTATAAGTTGTAGGATTTTACGATTAAACAAGATTTACCCGTAGTTTGTAAGCCAGTAGAAATTTTGCATCGAATCTTGTGGGAAACCTCTTTTTTTCAGGAAGAAGTCAACTGGCTAAAAAAGGGTATTCTGTCTGCCAACTGTCAAATACACTTCCTTTACAAGTAAAAAAATGTTTGTTTGAAGGGCCCAACTTATCAATGAGCCTGCCAAAACGTTTTCTAAGGAAGTAAAAGACATGAAGGGTTGCTTGGTGACCGACTGTCGAAAGTAATGACGAATTGACTCGCTGAGACGAGGACTGGCGTTGGAATCAGAAAGCCTGTTTGTATGTATGTGTGTGTGTGTGTGAGAGAGAGAGAGAGAGAGGGAGAGAGAGAGAGAGAGAGAGAGAGAGATTAAGGCGGCAACGGCAGTTAAAAGTTCAACCTTTACTTTTGTCACCTCAACATTGGCTCCCGAAGACGCTTCGACTGAAGCACCAGTACTTGATCTTTCACACAACATTGGGGTGGTGAGTGCTGGAGTGGAGTGACCAGTAACGAGCGGTCAGCTATCAATTTATTTGATGGAATTTTTCCCTTTTTAAAAACTCTTTTTATCTTGTGTCATCGCTACTGGACAATTATTGTTGTAGAATCCAACAGGAATAAACGCTAAGTGTTTCTCTTCATAACTATACCTCAAATAGTTTTTTCGTTGCACATTTTAAAACTATTTCCATTGTAGACACCGTATATTGTTCAGTCTTTCTGTGTTGTCAAAGAACCATGATCAACTGAAAATGTCTTTCGAAGATGACGAAGATGAAGGTACTAGCCCGAAAAATATTCATTTCAGAACTTCAGACAGCGCTATCAAGATACATACATACATATATGCATACATGACCAAGGGACAATACGTATGTAATTTCTTTTGGAATCAGAAAACAATAATTTCAACGACTGAAAACCTGTCCAAGAAAAGCTATATTCAAAATTATAAACTTGATAAAATAAAACTTGAAAAACAAAAGAGATAAAACACCTTCCACTAGACTGTTGCGAAAAAATCCATATATTCTATTTATAAAAAAATTGACTATATATATATATATATATATATATATATATATATATATATATATATATATACGTATATATATATATATATGTATATGCGTGTGTGTGTGTGTGTGTGTGTGTGTGTGTGTGTGAGTGCGCATAAATAAGTCTACAACGTAGTTATTAGTTGAATTCAGGTCTGAAATTTTCTACTTGCATGTGTGAGAAAATGGGATATAGATCCAAAAAGATGGTGCGGAGAAAGTTAACAAATTGGAAAAGAAAAGATTCGAGGCTGATTTGTACATCTCAAATTCTTTATTGATTATGATAGCTGACGTTTCGTCCAACCTCTCTGTCACAAAATTCCTCCCTGAAAATTGCGCCCTCTACAGTTGCAGACTTGGAATTTTGAAAGCAGATACCACATTTTCTGAACCGAGCAGAAGGTAACTTTCAGAATTTTGAAATATGGGGTCTGATAATAAAACTTAAGCAAGGGCGTATTGGTTGACAAGTCAAAATTATTATTCAATTTTCTTTTTACATTAAAAACATTTATTTTGAAAGGGGTTCCCTTTGTTTTTATTATTCATATAGTATTAAAAATATTACACTTCATAACTATATTCAACACATATTGTTCTTTGATAAAAATACTTAACTCAAAGTTTTATAGCCATAGGCTCCATATAGCTGGGGACAACCGTTCGGGGGCGGGCAGATGTTTTCAGCTAGTCACAGATAATGGTGATGTTCCCCGGAAATTGTTAGATATGACAATTTGCACCTAAGTGGCATCTTTGACTCTTGTGACAAGTGCAGATACGAGCTCCAGGTTAGTCCAATAAAGTTTAGTCTATCACAACACCACACAGGATCGCGGTCTCTTAAATGGACATGCTAACCCACGCACTGTAGCTGGCACAACAGTTTAGGTATAAACTAAACACAGCTTATTGTGGCAATGGACCAGTCAATACGTTCGATCTTTTGGGGGGAGAGAAACAAAAATAAATGCCAATAAATCTTTTTCATCTTTCTTGAAAAATAAAGACGTTAGCTTTTGGTAAGGACTAACGAAAAAGCCCCAGTCTCTCGTACCAGAATCGTGCAAAAGAGCATTGTTTCTCTTTCTTTTTATACTCTTCTATCGACGCTGGAATGTCCCTTTCTCACGCACTGTCTACACACACTGATTTCCCTTTACGTGTAAAACGAAACTAAATCAACCATTCACACGCACGAAGATTCCTGAACACAACACGAGAGTTGTTCCACACGTCCATTACACACTCACACACACGCACACATACACACACACACGCGCGCACACACACACACACACACACACACACACACACACACACACACACACACATGCGCTCGTGCCAAGTGGAACGGACTAGGGATTCAGGAAATCCAGGCCATTGGCAAATATGAACTGTACTTGAAGGAGCCTCTCTGTGTTTGCAATACTACATTAGTGAGTTCGATCCTCCTTGGCTGACGAACACTTAAGGTTTTCTGCTGCACTAAGCTGACCTTAGTTAATATAGAAACCTCCACTTATTGAGATTAATTTGGGACAGGGTCTTTGAAATAACATTAAGCAAAGAATATAAAAACATTGGAACTATCTATTGTTATGAAACAATAACATCAGGAGAGAAAAAAAAAAATCTGTCACCTGAGGTTTAAGGCTTAAAAATTAACACCGGGATACATAGCGCAGTGGTTACAGCATCAGACAAATTACTGTTAAGTAATCTGATGGTACTAGGTTCGATCCTAGTGTGAGGCAGTATAACAATACTACTAACGCTGAAAGAGGGGAGTACGGTCGATATACCCCCGTCGGATAATATAAAGGGTTCGGTTCGTTACTTCCCAAAAATCTCCCAGATGTTACCTGACGAAGGCCGTAGAGTGCAACGGCCGAAACGTTGTATGAAAAACAACAAAGATGAGGATGGTCCGAATAATAATGGAAATAATAATAATACCTCATCTCAAAAATTCCGAGCTATACTGAATAAAAAAATGTTGATAAATATATAATGCTATTAAATCCTTAGTTAGGGAAAACTTTAAACAATGAAAATAGTACGAAATTTTTCTAAAATTTGTTTGGTTTATATAAAATTCATTTTAAATCGCGTTTGAGACTGGCTGATTTTGATAACAATAACTGTTTGATAACACTGTTCGTGATTTTGATGAACGGCTTATTAGATCTATCAAAGAAAATGGGGTTCGCAGATAAAAGAAAATACAATTTGATCAAGTGACTGAGAAAGAAAGAGGGGGACAATTATTCTCTTCTCAAATTCTTTACTTGAATATGTTGTTGTTGATCTATCTATCTATCTATCTCTCTCTCTCTCTCTCTCTCTCTCTCTATATATATATATATATATATATATATATATATAGATAGATAGATATGAGTAAACTTCGAAACACACACATATATATATATATATATATATATATATATATATATATATATGTGTGTTTCGAAGTTTATATGAGTAAACTTCGAAACACACACACACATATATATATATATATATATATATATATATATATATATATATATATATATATATATATATATGTGTGTGTTTCGAAGTTTACTCATATCTATCTTCCTCGATCTTAACATTATCTATCAATTTATGTCAATATTTTTTCACCTATACATTAATCTTTTTTTATATTTACATCAGCACACACACACACACACACACACACACACACACACACACACACACATATATATATGTATATATATATATATATATATATATATATATATATATATATATATATAGGGAGAGAGAGAGAGAGAGAGAGGGAGGAAGAGTCAGACACATACTCTACCCTTGTATCATTGTTCCGTTTTTACCATATGTCAAAACAAGCACTCCTTAAAACTGAACTCAATTCAGTAACGAAGCTCTCTGCTATTTAATGGCCACGTTAATTAAACTTGACCTTTAGCAATGAGACGTGATTTCAGCTATAACCTCCAGCTTTTTTCTTCTATGTGTTTTGAGCCTTTATAACCCTTCCCTGAATTACGTCTAATCGCGTTGGATACACCATTACTCGTACGATCAAGTTAAGCAACAGCGTGTTTGGTCAGTGCCTAGATCGGTGACCAAGTGGGTATACCAAATGCCATAGGCTTCTTGGGATAATGCAGTTGTTCTTTCGTGACTGTTCTGTTATTTCTACTAGGATGAGACCTATCTCTGCATTACGTAAAATAATGCAAGCCAGAAGCCCTCCTACCCTCTCCCTTGAACCCTCTGATTAGCCTGGCTGCAAATAACACGACATGAATGAATACCCCCCTAAACCCGACTCCGTCTTGAAATCCAATGTTATTTTCTGTTTTCGGAGAGGTTTCCATCTTACGATCGTCACCTTTCAGCAACCAGTCATTGGACAAACGGCATTTCAGATCCTAGATGATCCTTCTAATCACTCAGTCATCACTAGATACTCAGAATAATCCATCACCTATTTTCATGGCAAATGATACGATTTTCTTGGTTCTCTGTCTGTTAACTGGACCATTAAGTATTTTTACATAATAGCGGATAGAAGTTACGAGATTCTGGCAATTGGTTGGTATTATTTTGAACCAAGCTTCAAAGCTGCTGAAAGGGAAGAACATTAAATAATATCTGAGTGTACTGTCCGAAACAAACCGTCTCAGTTGTTTTTAAATCGGTGACTAGTCCCTTGAAATAAAGCTCAGAAGTGGGCGACAATCAGTTGTCAATTAAGATGATTTAAACGCAAGCAAGCACGAAAAATTTCAGAAAAAAATAGGATCATTAAAAGACACCATATGTCGAGCATTAAGTGAGCTTGAAAAATATACAGGAGCCCCAACCTTAACTCTAGTCCTGATCTCTAATCCTAACCCTAAAATGAAAATACTTTTGATACTGCCAAAAATTAAATCAGAATATATGTCAAATCTCACTCCCTTTTATATATATATGTGGGACTGGGTCTTGTCTTCGAAATCTTCAGTCTCGTTTTGTAACTGCTATTTCTTTTTTCAGGTGTACTTTTACATTTACCTATGCTGCAACGCTGTGGAATGATAGGGTGACCACAGATGATTTAATCACGATAGCATAAAGGGTGAGACGGAGCTCATTTCTCTTAAGGCTGGTCAGGAATCAGTGTTGTCCATCTACTAGACTGGTTGCCAAACATAACTAGGGAACCCAGTATACTCTAACATATGCTGGATGAAGAGAGATGGGTTCATGCTTTTTTCCAGGCAACATGAAAACAAAGTGAACTGAAACTGTTTCAACTCGACTCGTCTATTCCATCCTCCGCGCCGTTAACTGTTCGGCCTATTTGCACTTCATAAGGCAGATACAAGTTATTAACTTTTAAAATGATATGGATTACTCGCATAATTTAATCAACACATGGATGGTTCCTACAAAATTGAAAAATAAAAAGATTTGATTATTTTATTATGCAGTTAAAAATGAATGTATTTTTAGTATTTATGTGTATTTTTTTACATATGATATGCTACAGGCCCTACGCTGACTCAATCCGGCCTTGAATATAAATCGATGAAGATTCCGATAAGATTTCTCAATCGTTTCTTGATTGCTCTCTTGTTTGACATTTAATGAAAAAGACGACAGGATATAATCCTTTCCGGTTGACTGTCGTCATTCATGCCAATCGGAAGTGCACATCAATTTATGTCTTTGGTGTCTGAAGTGCAAGGCCATAAAAAGCGGATCTCAGTCGTGCATTGAACAATCCTAACACAAAAGCCAAGTCTTTCTTGAAATGTTAAATCATTCATTTCATTACCGTCGTGTATACTCTACAAGTGTTCTGTCAGGAGATAGGAGGTGAAGTTTGAGGAATTGTTTCGCTGATCGGAGATGGAAGAGGTCAATCTGAAGATGGTCAACTGTCCTCAAATACCTTCATACAAATTCAGAAAGATTAATATACATATAAAGAGTAAACAATGCACCGTAAAATAGGTCAATGATAATCACTTATATACTGTGATGAGAAACACAAATTACTTTCTTCATAATTTTAAGAATTATGAAATCTTTTTGTATGTAATAATATTTGGCCTATTGACTTCATTTGTATTTCTATTATTATTCGGACTATCCTCATCTTGGTTGTTTTTCATACAACGTTTCAGCCGTTGTACTCTACAGCCTTCATCAGGTATCATCTGGTAAGTGTGGGGAAGTAACGAACCGAACCTTTTATTTAACCGACAAATAAAGGGTTCGGTTTGTTACTTCCCCACACCTACCAGATGATACCTGATGAAGGCCGTAGAGTACAACGGCCGAAACGTTATATGAAAAACAACTAAGATGAGGATAGTCCGAATAATAATAGAAATAATAATAATACCTCATCCCAAAAATTGAGAGATATACTGACTTCATTTTTATTGTTATAAGTTCAATATTTTGGCTGATATATTTTACTACCGCCGCTGGGTATTGTATTTGATTTCTTCTTTAGTTCAGCACTAGGTCTTTGGGGTACATAGAGAAGATGTTATACAGTAATTAGCAAGTTAATCTTGAAGACCGTGTCGCTACAGTACTTTATTCGATTCTAATTGAATGCTCCACTACTGTAGTCTTGTGTCAGACAAAACTAAGCTTAGTAAAAATCATAAGGGCACCTATCGTAGCTGTAATGTAACTTGTTCGAGCCCCATTGAGTCCCTCACTTCTGTGACATTGTATCAAACTAAGCAATATATACACTGTCAATACTTAAACAGAATATTCTTGATATTTTGTAAAGCTATGACTTTCGTGAATTTGCTGAAATGTCCAGGGATTTCAGAAAATCTCAAGGGATATCTCGAATTCATTAGTTTCACTATCTTACCGTGACAGATATACTGTCGAACTGTTTCATTCAATCAACCTCTGTTCACAACAAACAACGCTGTTCTTTATGATCATCACAAAAGGCTGTATTCTAATGCAAACAAAACGCTCAAATTCAAGAAAATGATGAAAAAATCAAAGCAACTGAAACTTGAAAAAAAAACCCCAAAAACAACAAACGAATAGAATCTTCTGGTCTCAAATGCTGTTATTGTATTTGATTAAATCAAACGACAAAAGAAAGTTTACTCTCAGTCAACTTATCTCCGTTCCCAGCGTGGGTCCTGAACCTCTGGATTCAATTTGATTTAGTAAGCTCAACTTATGGAGTCCCGATCACAGTGGCCCAATGGTAGAGTGCTCGCGTTCAGGTCAGTACATCGCCGAGTCATATCAGACGTTGAAAAAAAATGGCACAATGTTTCTCAGTAGAAAGTTCAGTCTAAGGACTAATATTGATGATCCACGCTCCAGGGCTTAGGGGTTACGCTCAGATCACGTTGAATACACCGATTCTCGTGCGATCATCGAAGATAAGCAATGTCCCCTAAACGAGTGACTATTGGGGAATAACAGGTGTGGTTGGCAGAACGTAGGTTCGACTGGCCTAGTAAGCTGGACGTGAGCCATACCAAAGATTGACCGTGGGAACCTAACCCTGTGACACCTTCAATGAGGGTACGAGTGACTGACTCAGTTTGTATCAGCTTCTACAATTGCATATGAATTAAGTAAAGCGGAATCTCCACAATCAAGCGCCTTGTGGTCAAGCAACTCCCATGATCCGGTATGTTTTGAATTCGCTGCCTTGTTTGTGGATCCATCACTAGAGTGGTTTAATTCAGTTTCAAACCACAGTTTTAACAGTAATTTAGCAGTGTATAATCCAACTCGTTAAACCAAGTGTATAAAAACCTAAGCGCCGTTTAAAAATTTAAATTTGACAACTTTCCATTCTTATTGTAGCGCAATATCAGATATGTGATTATTCATATTTGATCTGAATCTTATAAAATATATTTGAAACCAATTAAAAGGCATTAGCAAACAATAATGATTTTTATTTATCATAATATAATTCATATATCAATTATAATGAAAATACATCGTTCTGTTTTCCACACTATCAGAAAGATTTCTGTTCTCCAGCAATTTCTGAGGTCCGGCAATGGCTAGGTACCAAATTTGCCGGATTTTTAAGAAGTACAAGTGAATCAGTCGGAAAATAAACTGGGAATCATCAAACCCACGTATACTAACCTTTCACCTCCTCTGTCTCTAAAAAGTATTTTCCTCCCTTTTCTCCGTGCATTTAATTGGCTTCCACTGTATATGCATATCATGGAATGTGTGCATGTTTATAAATGTATCACATATACTGAAGAGCTGTGCTGGAAAGAGAGTAGAAAGAGCGAGATGGAGACACGAAAGCAGTCACTGCTGTGCAATACTTCTCCCCTCCATCAGCACAGCAGAATCCAACCCAACTCATCGCATAAGGTGGTTCGGCGACAGGAAACAGATTATTTTGCTAAAAAGTAAAACACTGAATTTGAAAATATCTAAAAATTGAACAGTGAAAAGGAGAGGCAGGAGAAAGAGAGAAAAAATTGAGAAACTAATTCACACTGAATGCAACGACAAGTAAACATGAAAGAAAATACGAAAGGGGAATCAAACAAAAGATACGAAAGAATCGTCGTAGACGGGAAATGAAAGGGAGAAAACGAAGAAAACAATGAAACGATTAGTGTAGAAAATAATGAAAGATGCGAAGCCATGAATGGAGTGCTATATAAGATAAAAAGATTTTAATCGAGTTAGATACTTTTTAAACCCTGAAATTTCCTCGGGAAGTGCTAATTGTTCACTATTACAATAAATATTATACGAAATATCACATCTGTGGAATTTGGTGGCTCTAGAAACTCAGCGAATGACAGAATATCTCCCAGCAAGTCCTTTTATCAGTATATCACTTTTTGATTGGAGTGTGAATAATTGGAATGTGTGGGTGTCTCCTTTCTACGAAACAGGCCCTTACTGCATGTGGATCTCTCTCATATTTTCAATCAATGACGAGGAGTGGCCAACAACGACAAAAGAAGGAAACAAATATTGGAGGAAGGTTGACATAAGCTGTGATTTAAACCCTTGCACGTTGCGCGTGCCTTCAGGACTCTAGTGACTGGAAATGAAGGAGTGTCGCATTGTGTGCCTTATCTGAAAGGATTCGCCTCATAAAGCTCTGCTGCAGGGAAGGGCCAGCTTTTTTGTTTTAATTTCTGTCCCAGTTTGTGTGTTATTTTCTTTTTTTGGGAAATGAGTGTTGATTTGAAATTATAAAGAGATGGCTGCATCCGGCTTCTTGAGGATATAAATAACTTGCATGATTTTGTTTCAGAACCCAAGCCTATACACCTGTCTTTGCGTGGGTTGTATGCAATTTTCCCACTCGTTTTTTGTTGTCAGTGAGTCCAAAAATATCTTGTGCAATTTTTGTATGACAAAAGTGCGTATGCGCTGAATTCTTGAGCAAATGTGAACTTGAACGTCATTTGGCTTATAGACTGTATTGGTATGTTTTAATATGGTGCTGGTATGATTGAATTTTACTGGAGTGCAATTTTTAGGTACCGGAGCGTGTTGTCTCGTTCTTTTATTTAGGCTTTTTTCTACAGAGGTACCAACAAGCTCTGGCAAGCTCCAGCAGCGGTGAGCCCATGAAACTCTATGCATATAGTACAGTATTTAAACAAGATTTTATAATTACCTTTGAATTACTTAAGCAAGAAATTAGTGATATACAAATGTGGTATTTAAAAGACTACTAACTAGTTAACAAGAAGCTTAGAGATTATTTTCAATAGATTTAATTATGATACATTTTTTTTACACTTATAATTACAAGAATAATTGATAATTACCATATTTTATGTAACAAATCTTTTTGCACGCGTGAATATACTCTGTGCGCTGGTTGCAAAATGTGTACATGCGTGCACACTTCAGAGAAAACTATATTTAGTGCCCTTATGCCGACAACAACTTCAGCCATTCCTGCCCTTACTTTCCCGGCTTGCTATACGTGAATTAAACTCAGAGGCGATAAGCAACCAAAGTGGCGTCACTCATTATATCTGAATTATTTTACCTAGAGTTGTGGCTGGAGGTATCTGATCCTCGCAAATGGTCACCTATCTGAGTACTGCTCACTCATCACTGCTTAACTTCAAATGTTCAAGTGTATGGAAATGAGCAGGAGGATGTAAATAACTTCAGAAAGGTTTCTTGTATGTATCAATCAGTACGAGGACTTACAGGTGGGTATATAGTGAGGATCGAACTTGCTTTAGTTGTAATGGTCTGGCAGGATAGCTTGCTAAGCATTGCTCAACTAATAGGCTTGTCACAGATATGTGCGTATATATAACACAGTAAGATTGTGAAATTGTAGTGATGAGTTCTATCTTTGCTGGGTGTCCTAAAACTGTGGCCTTGTGTCAAATTAAGCTAAATATCAAGTATATTATGCTCAAGTATTTACTGTGTATATACAGCTTAGTTTGATACAATGACACAGTAGTGCAGCATCCAATTAGAATGAAAATCATTACAGTAGCGGTGGTCAGCATCACAAGCTTGTCAACCATTACTGTACTGAATGTAAAATTTGGGATCTCATGAAATTACTGAAAGATTCAGGAATTTCACAAAATCCAAAGGTATTTCATGAAATCATTATTTCACAATCTTCCTGTGACACATTGGTACGTGTATGTATACATCTTTGTATCTACACCGGATTTCCTCCAGTCTAATTGTGGGCGTTGTCGTATATTGTGGTCCTTTGTTTGACAATATTGTGCTTCCGAATGGGAGTTGGGATGTTTAGTGAGTTGTGTGAGTCGAGAATATGTCTATCTAATGGGAAGGGTTTCTTTCTGCATTTTAATGTCTTTTCTATAGGGGTCTTTTGTGTAGGAAAATGCCTGTTCAAAAGGGATGGAAAAGCAAGGATGCCCGCCCCCCAGAGAAAGTGATGAAACCGTAATGATCCAGAGAGTCGAGAGGTTTTGTTGAGAGGGTACATAATGAGGCTCAACTTGTTCAGTAGCTCGTTGTCACCAGTAAGTGGAGATGAGCCTCTATGGAGTACCACTTGAGACAGAATTTGATCAACGTTTCCGAACGGACAAAGGAGTGGCTCAAAATCATCTTCTGAATTTAATTTCATCTTGATGAGTCAGTGGGCTTGTGTTCTCAACCGGAAATCCTGTAGTGGTAGTACATGTTGTTAGTTCATGTGACTGGATTGCGTAACTAGAAGTCAGACACATAAATTTTCTTCTTTGTATGAAGCGCTACGAAACATAAGGTACAACCCACCATATGTGATGAAATTGAGTTAAGTATACCACTATATCTTTAAAGACTGGTCTATCAGGGGAGCATGTCAGATGGACTGGATGATCAGAATTCCTGTTCGTGGCGTTATAGATGAGCGCGTTCCAAATGTTTTCCTTCAAAATGCCACGATTTTTCTGATAAAAGTGTTCGTATCTTGAAGTAGATACTTTTATATACATAAAAACCAATAAAGGAATATGAATAACAGTTTCAAAATTAAGGCATTCTGAAATTAAGATAACATCTATTCTGATCAGTAACGTATCTAGCATTTGTTTTTTACAGTGTTGCCAAATATCGTTTGTTATCAATAACTAAAATAGTCTTTAAAAATAGTCGGCTAAACCTATCGATTTCCAGGTAATTTTGTAGATAAAAATGTTTTGTATACTCATTTAAAGCCCACTTGTCAAACACAATAACCTTACACTAAGACTCAAGAATAAATTATTGATACCCTTAATTTAATAAAAATTTATTAATTGTTTTTTTTGATAACCAGATTTTTGAGTGAAGCATCCTAACTTTCCTCTTCACTCTACTCCTTCTACTGCTACCATGTCAACTAGTAATGCTACTGCTACTACATTTAAAATTTCTTTGAAATCGGAAATTACAGATATAGACACAAGGATAATGGATGCATCGTTATGGTTCTTGTAATAATATTAGTGGAATACATCTAAGCGCCTCATAACCGTAAACCAGATTAAAGCATGAAAATATTTTTTCAGCCCACTACCAATAAATGCCCATTAAGCTAGAAAGAAAACTAAAATATTATACATTGCCAACAATGAAATCGCAGTTTCATTATCCATTAGACAAAATTAATATACATTTCGCTCTGAAGTATTTCATGATATATAACGCTCAATACATGTATCGGATGATAAGGATGACCCTGTACTTCACAGTTTTATTCACTGAAGCATTGCAAATCGGGAAATGGTCTGTTTCTTTTTTCTCTGTAAACGTCGTTTTGGACTGCTTTTCCATAACTATTTTTATCATAAAGCCATTTGCAAATGTCACATTAACTACTTTTTTTATCATACATAGAACGGAGAAAAGAAAAAGAAGAATATTGGAGGACACAACGTTTCTTTTTATATACTTCAATTACAGTTTATAAAACAACATCCAAAGACAAAAATGATTGTTGAACAGCAACATTAGGTTATTTCACAAAGTGAATTCAATAATGAGAAGCAGAATGAAATCGTAGATTTTTTTACATAATGTTATATCTTTTGATCAAAATCGATTTGTTCCTATAATAGGGGCCGAAATAGATTTGTAATTAAATATAATATAAACTCATCAAATTTGAAACTGGGCAATTATTGAAAAATAGACAAAATCAGCCCTGTGCAGTAGTTCCCAACCTTTTCAAGGTCATTCTCTACTTATGTCAATAAGAATTGTACGAATTGTGATTTTGTCCATTTTTTAAACGATTGCTGACAGTCAAGTTTCAAATGTCTGGAACAGAAAAAATACAACGATAATTGTTGTGAATTATGAACTGAATTTATGC